>CM060626.1:430000-447500 GCA_030578275.1 Meda fulgida
TGTGGGGTGGGAGGAGTCTGTGTGGTGGGTGGAGTCTGTGTGGTGGGTGGGGTCTATGGGGTGGGAGGAGTCTGTGGGATGGGAGGAGTCTGTGTGGTGGGTGGAGTCTGTGTGGTGGGTGGGGTCTATGGGGTGGGTGGAGTTTGTGGGATGGGAGGAGTATATGGGGTGGGCGGAGTCTGTGTGAGTGGGTGTAGTCTATGGTGGGCGGGGTCTATGGGGTGGGTGTAGTCTGTGTGTGGGCGTGGCTAGGGAGATGATTGACAGCAGGGGCGTTCACAGTTCACTTGGCCAGTATTGATGCTGTTGGTGAATCAGAAGAATTGAAAATGTCCTTCAGATGTTGCGTTCTTCCTGCTTCTTGTGCTCGTTATTTTCATATTGTAATTCACTCTAGATTTTTTTATTTGATTTTGATCAACAAGCGACTTAAATGTGTTTGATTTAACAAATTATTATTAATACATTAAAATAAAATGGAAAAAAACAAGATATAAATTAAAATCATATTTTCCCCTTTAATAAGTATTGTTTGTATTGAAGAAAAAGGTTCAATAATAGCAGTTTGTTAATGAAAGCAACTCTGCAATATTATGATTATTACTATTCTCATGCGTGGCTCGGGTGATGCGATGTTTGGGCACATGTTCAGGTTTATGGGTTGTGGTTTGTCTGTATTTCTCAAACACTCTCTATGAAGAGAAACAGCCGAGTTTAACAGATTGTGCTTCAATACTTGAAAATAAACTCATTCTAACAGAATAAATCTGATGCTTCCGCTGTGTGCCCGAGTGCTGAGGATAACACTCTCCTACTGTACGCATCTGTTATAGGAGTGAGAAACAAGAGAATCTGAATCTGTTCCTTCCTGACGGATCTTCACAATCAAACACACTTTACAAGACTTTTCTCCTACACTGAAACATTCATATTCAATGTGTCAAATATTCGGTCATTATTACATCGCAGTTTTTTTTACTTGGTTATTTAGTTTCTTAGTTTAATCTTATTTCTATTCATTTATTTTTACATTTTACACTGATTTTCTTATTTTAAACCCAATTTATTTAGTTGTATCAAATTTATATCTTTTAAATAAAATTGTATTTAAAATATTTTAATCTATTTTAATATGATGTATTTTAGTTTTTTTTATTCACTTTGGTACTATTTTCACAAGGTGTACATTTTCAAAACTCTTAGTACAAAAATCCAAACTGATCATACTAATAACGCTGCTAGTCATTCAAAACATGATCTCATGCTTTCATTACAGTTATACATTTTTCAGTCCAAATAATCATGTTTCAAACACAAGATTATTGTAATATGTAATGAGAACATTTGGTTTAATCACCGAAACACAACAGTATGATCTTTCAGTTTAGTACTTTTAACAATCAGTTCATCCAACAGCAAACAATGCAAGATACATGTTTCAAATCGGCCTTAGAAGTGCTAAAATTAATATGCTACAGTACTATAAAAGAGATTACACAGTTTTCACATTAGGCAATACACTTACATTACCCAACATTTACATAATCTGTCATTTCCAAAATATCCATCCTATGTGTATATCAAGTGAAGGATCAATGAAGACATCCTCTACAATCATTTGAGCAAATTAGTTTTTATTTTTCAGATATAATTGTAACATAGGTATACTTTCTATAATGAAATGTAACGAAATGAGAACCAAACATAACATTTAGTGCAAACATTACATTAATTTGGATCAATCCTGTCTTGAGCATTTGGCCATAGATTCTCGTCCACATCACAATGAATGTTATCATTGTTCATGCACCTTGGGAAAAACCCTTTGGCGTGACGAATCCATGCTTGACATTGGTCTACACTGATGTCATCACATGCATCATCCATGGCCAGAAGGAGGGTGGCACGCTCAAGGGGTCGGCGATCATAGACCTTCCACCTCCATGCTGAAAAAACTTCCTCAATAGGGTTGAGGAAAGGAGAGTATGGAGGCAGGTAGAGGGTCATGAATCGGGGATGGGCCTGAAACCATGCTTGAACTACCTCTGCATGGTGGAACCTGACATTGTCCCACACAATTACATAGGTGACCCCTTCACCTTGACAGGCCGGCTCAATTTCATTGAGAAACTCAATAAGATGTGCAGCATTATAGGAGCCAAGTAATGGCCTACGTCCCACGACACCATCTTCAGAGATAGCTGCGCACATGGATATGTTTCCTCCACGTTGTCCAGGCACTTGGACTGTGGCCCGTTGGCCGATGATGTTCCGTCCACGGCGACGAGTTTTGGCCAGGTTAAAGCCCGCTTCATCAACAAAAATGTACTTGTGATGGTTCACATCAGCGTCAAGCACCATAACCCTCTAAAAATATATATTTTGGTTAGTTCTTTTTACAGTGTTGTTCCATATACATATGACATAAGTGATGCATCAAATAATAACAGTAATACAATATATAGTGCTGTACCTGAACATACTCAGCCCTTAGTTCCACGACTATGGGGTTGTTTGTCAATTCTAAGCATAGAACAGAGTATACTGTCAATAAATCATACTGTACCAATACTGTAACATGTCTGATGAATTTACATGCATTACAATTTACTGTAAATGTAATACTGTAGTATACGTCCTCCACACTTACCGGTTTTCTTGGCGAAAAGTTCGGATGATAGAATTGACAGTTGATCTTTTTAGATTTGGATCAACTAATCTGGCAGCCTCTGCCATAGTAAGGCCTCGGTTCACCACATGATCAACGATGATGGCCCGGACTTCATTAGAGACAACAGTTCTGCCTCCCTCTCTCTGATGACCAACCCCTTGACGGGCTCCATGCCCACCTCTCCCACCTCTCCCACCTCTCCCACCTCTCCCACCTCTCTCACACCTCTGCCCACCTCTCTCACACCTCTGCCCACCTCTCTCACACCTCTCCGCCCACCTCTGCCCACCTCTCTGCCCACCTCTGCCCACCTCTGCCCACCTCTCTCACACCTCTCCGCCCACCTCTGCCCACCTCTCTGCCCACCTCTGCCCACCTCTGCCCACCTCTCTGCCCACCTCTGCCCACCTCTCTGCCCACCTCTCCGCCCACCTCTCTCACACCTCTGCCCACCTCTCTCACACCTCTGCCCACCTCTCCCACCTCTCTGCCCACCTCTCTCACACCTCTGCCCACCTCTCCGCCCACCTCTCTCACACCTCTCCGCCCACCTCTGCCCACCTCTCCGCCCACCTCTCTGCCCACCTCTGCCCACCTCTCTGCCCACCTCTCTGCCCACCTCTCTGCCCACCTCTCCGCCCACCTCTCTCACACCTCTGCCCACCTCTCCGCCCGCCTCTCTCACACCTCTCCGCCCGCCTCTCACACCTCTCTGCCCACCTCTCTGCCCACCTCTGCCCACCTCTCTGCCCACCTCTCTGCCCACCTCTCTCACACCTCTCCGCCCACCTCTCCGCCCACCTCTCTCACACCTCTCCGCCCACCTCTGCCCACCTCTCTGCCCACCTCTCTGCCCACCTCTGCCCACCTCTCTGCCCACCTCTCTGCCCACCTCTCTGCCCACCTCTCCGCCCACCTCTCTCACACCTCTGCCCACCTCTCCGCCCGCCTCTCTCACACCTCTCCGCCCGCCTCTCACACCTCTCTGCCCACCTCTCTGCCCACCTCTGCCCACCTCTCTGCCCACCTCTCTGCCCACCTCTCTGCCCACCTCTCCGCCCACCTCTCCGCCCACCTCCGCCCACCTCTCTCACACCTCCGCCCACCTCTCTCACACCTCCGCCCACCTCTCCGCCCACCTCTCACCTCTCCGCCCACCTCTCACCTCTCTCACACCTCCGCCCACCTCTCCGCCCACCTCTCACACCTCTGCCCACCTCTCTGCCCACCTCTCTGCCCACCTCTCTGCCCACCTCTCTGCCCACCTCTCTGCCCACCTCTCTGCCCACCTCTCTGCCGGATTCCTTGTCCACGAGCTCTTCCAATTCCTTGCGGTCTATCCTGCTCCATGTTGAAAGGAATTGCCAGTGTTTACACCCCCACTTTTATATAGTGGCCAATTGTGGTTACCACTATGTGAAATCAATTAGCAATAACGAGTATTCATCATGTGTGGTTACACATAATTTACGTAAATGTTCATACAAACACACATTTTATTTCTGTAGTTCTCAAAATCCATATACTCTATATTGCTGAAATGAAAATCTATAGGTTTACCAAATGATTCATTGATTAACCATTAAGACCAGTTAGATTAAATAATAGACAAATGTATTAAACTGAACAAAAAGAGATGCAAATCAAAAGTTTGATAGGAAGAGCTTTATGAAAGGCGGTTACTGTGAATGAAACATTTATGTAGGTGAAACACTTATTTTGTGTTGTGAAAAGGATACTTTGTGATTTTGTGAATTGTACTAACACAATTGAAAACATGCTGAAATGTTTGAAAAAAGTGCACTTTTGATGATCTGTTGTGAGATTAGCACTAAGAATTTTGAAAATGTACACCTTACTTGTGAAAATAGTACCAAAGCGAATAAAAAAAACTGTATTTAAATAAATTATTTTAATTTTTAAATAATTTGATTTATTTAAATTAACATTTGTTAATCAAATGTTTATGTACATAAAATGTTAATTATTTTACTTTAATCAAATTTATTTATTTACATGAAAGTAGTATATATTTTTTATTTAATTCAAATCCATTTATTTTAATATCATGTATTTATTTATGTATTTATTTAAATGCAATGTTGATTTTATTTTTTACTTGAATCAAAAAGATTTATTAAAAAAAGTATTATTTTATTTATTTAAATATTTCAGTTTATCGTAATCTATTTTAATCTAATGTATTTATGTACACTATTATTATTTTTTTAATTTAATTAAATAGATTTATTTAAATAAATTGTTATTTTGTATATTAATTTATTTTAATCTATTGTATTTATTATTTATTTAAATATAATTTTGTACATTTATTTTAATAGGTTTACTTTAATCAATGTATTTAGTTGAATGTTTCCGCTGCGCGTCCACCGATCCTCTAGCGCGGCCTCTGGCGCACGTGCACCTGTAACTCTGCGTGCGCGCGCGCTTAGCTACGCCCCTCGCTCTCTGCAGCGTTTCCGGTGTCGATGTTGTACTGCCACAGTTTCTACACTTTTGTGCATTTTTAGTGTGTTTTCCCCGAGCGAGAGCGCGACACCGCTCGTCTTCATGATGTCCGTGTAGCGCGAAGCTGTCGTCGAGTTCTGTCGTCTCCTCCGAACAGGAAGTTTGAGTGATTCCCTCATATCTTGATGTTGTAGTAAAACTTTTACCTCAGCGATGCTGAACTCCACACAGACCCGCGGAATCCTGGCTTTACTGAGTTTATTCTGCGCTGGTTCCTGCTCGGGATGGTTTCAAAACAGCGCGAAGAAGAACAGCAGAAGCCCGCCGCCGGAGCCTTCGGACAGCTGCCTGTGTCATGTACGTGTATCCCATGCTTTGACTACAACAAAAACACATTATTATCGCCAATACGTCTGTTTTTTTATATAGTTACAGTAGTATTTCTGGCATGTTCTTCTGTCGCGCGAGTGTGACGTCATCGCGTCCGCAGTTCGTTTCGGTTTTCTGCTAAAAGTTAGCGGTGTTCGTTTAGCTTAATGATGCATATTCTTACATCCATGGCTTTTAGAGCATTTAGTTCGCACTGTCCGCGTGGCTGTCGATGATATCAATAGAAGAAACAAATCTAACATATCAGAAAAAAATCAGGCTCGGATATTCGTTATCTTTCAGATGTTAATCCGGAGTTTTTATTAATAGGCATTATGAAAAGAAGTTATTATAATGCTAAGTTTAGTTCATTTAAAAAAGAATAATAAAGGTTAGAGAGTACACAGTATAAAGCGACATATTTAAAATACGTTGGAAACAGCTTCTGTTATTCAGCGTGGTGTTCTCCCATTGGTCCGGCGGGTGCGCTGACGTCAGCGGGGTTGTGGGCTTTGTAGTCTTTCTTCCCCCCCCGGAAGCGTTGACAACAGCGCTGAGCGCGCCCGCGGAGAACTACAGCGCGGCGCGCGTGTGGATGACGTGTGTTTGTTTGGAGGCGGGGCGAGCGGCGGAGTTTCCACGCGGTGTCGAGTTTGACAGCTCATCTCTCCTGCGCGAAGAAACACTCAGTGCTTGCTCTACTTTTACTCCAGGCATGTCTGTTTTAATCCCGTCTCTATTTGCTCTGGGACTTTTGCATTCACAGGTCAGATGCAAATATGCACTATTTATAATAACCAACACATTATTTTTAGTTAGTAATTTTTAGTTATTTTTAGTTATTTTTTGTAAAAAAAAATTGCTGCTTGTTTTTCTAGACATGTGTTCTGTGTTTCAAATTCTTTATTATAGAATGTAATGAAGTATAGGCTTTGATCATGAATGTGAGGTCAGACTCTTGTGTGGTTCAGTTAATATAATATAATAATAGTGGTAGTGTGTTTGTGCAGCTGACCGGTGTGCTGGACGACTGCTTCTGCGACATCGAGAGCATCGACGCCTTCAACAACTTCAAGATTTACCCTCACGTCCACAAGCTCACCGAGAGAGACTTCTTCCGCTACTACAAGGTGAGCGCGTGCGTGCGTGCGTCCGTGTGTCCGTGTGTGTGTGTGTGTGTCCGTGTGTGTGTGTGTGTGTCCGTGTGTGTGTGAGCGCAGACTCGGCACTGCTCCTCTGCCAGGGGTTTGCTGGATTAATACGAGCGTGTGTGTGTGTGTGTGTGTGTGTGTGCAGGTGAACCTGAAGCGCCCGTGTCCGTTCTGGCCCGATGACGGCCATTGCTCCATCAAAGACTGCCACGTAGAGCCGTGCCCAGAGGTCAGAGGTCAACTCATGCTAGCGAGATGCTCTACTGGGTTTAGTTCTCAGCTCGTGTAGTGTAATGTAGTGTTGATTCTGTTTCACTTCTTCCAGAGTAAAGTTCCTGTAGGGATTAAATCTGGCAACTATAACAAGGTGAGAGACTTCCAGCTGTGTGTGTGTGTGTGTGTGTCATGTTGTTTGTTTGTTCCGTGTGTTTGTGTGTGTGTGTGTCATGTTGTTTGTTTGATCAGTGTGTGACCCGTGTATGTTTGCTGCAGGTGTGTGTGTGTTTGCGTGTTTGCTGCAGGTGTGTGTGTGTGTGTGTGTGACCCGTGTGTGTTTGCTGCACGTGTGTGTGTGTGACCCGTGTGTGTTTGCTGGACGTGTGTGTGTGTGACCCGTGTGTGTTTGCTGCACATGTGTGTGTGTATGACCCGTGTGTGTTTGCTGCACGTGTGTGTGTGTGACCCGTGTGTGTTTGCTGCACGTGTGTGTGTGTGTGACCCCTGTGTGTTTGCTGCAGGTGTGTGTGTGTGTGTGACCCGTGTGTGTTTGCTGCACGTGTGTGTGTGTGTGTGTGTGACCCGTGTGCGTTTGCTGCAGGTGTGTGTGATCGAGATATGTGTCTGATAATAACACATCTCCACAGAACATGTGACACTCATTCATAAAGTTTTTAGTAATATACTGAATCCGTTTTTTCATATATATATTTTCATTTTATTTTATTTTAATTTGTTTAAATTAAATTCTGTCATTTTTAATAGTTTTATATCTATGTAGTTTTATTAACTTTATTTCAGTTTATTATTTTAGTACATCAAGTTACACTAAATGAAAATGAGATGTTGCTTTGGCAACTAGCTGAAATAAACTATGGCTTGTTTATATTTTATTTTATTTCAGTTAACATTCATTTTATCTCAAGTAACAAAACAGTTTTTTATGGTTTTAGTTCTAGTTTGACTTAAACTACAATAACCCTGTGCTGAATTAATCTGATTCACATTGACTTTATTAATTAAATTAAGGCTCTGACTGTCAATATCAATAATCAAATGTTATTTTAGAGCTGTTAAATCAATTAATTGCATCTAAATTAAGCTTGTAAATATATATTTATACATATATATGTATATATTTATAATTTTGTCCAATCATCCTTTGGCTGCGTCACGTATGATCATGCGATCATCAAGTGTGACTGTGAACAAACACCCGGAACAAGCCAACAGACCCACACACACACACACACACACACACTCGTTACACACACACACACACACACACTCGTTATGCACACTTTACACTCACTCACACACACGTTACACACACACACTCGTTACACACACTTTACACTCACGTTACACACCCGTTATGCACATTTTACACTAACACACACTCGTTAATCACACACTCACAAACACACACCCAGACAAACACACACACACCCACACACACACACCCACACCCGCACACCCCCCCCCCCCCCACACACACACACACAATGATGTGGAAATGCCTGTTATAACGTGTGTGTGTGTGTGTGTGTGTAAAGTGTGTGTGTGTGTGTGTGTGTGTGTGTTTGTGAGTGTGTGAGTAACGAGTGTGTGTTAGTGTAAAGTGTGCATAACGAGTGTGTAACGTGAGTGTAAAGTGTGTGTAACGAGTGTGTGTGTGTAACGTGTGTGTGAGTGTAAAGTGTGCGTAACGAGTGTGTGTGTGTGTGTGTGTGTAACGAGTGTGTGTGTGTGTGTAACGAGTGTGTAACTTGTGAGTGTGTGTAAAGTGTGCGTAACGAGTGTGTGTGTAACGTGTGTTCCTCTAGTTTTCTCAGGCCAGCGCTGGCGCCATCGACTGTGAACAGGCTCATGAACTGGGTGCCATCAACGACACACTGAGGTAACGCACACACACACACACACACACACACACACACACACACACACAGCACAAGCACTAACTCAGTTGTGTGTGTCAGTAATCAGAGTAAGGAGGCGTTCGCAGACTGGGCTCACCACGACGACGCTCAGGACCACTTCTGTGGGTTAGACGGTGAGTGCAGAACACCAGAGAATACCAGAACACCACAGATCACCAGAACACCACAGAACACCACAGAACACCACAGAACACCACAGAACACCACAGAACGCCACAGAACGCCACAGAACGCCACAGAACGCCAGAGAATACCAGAACACCACAGAATACCACAGATCACCACAGAACACCAGAACACCACAGATCACCAGAACACCACAGAACACCACAGAACACCACAGAACACCACAGAACACCACAGAACACCAGAGAACACCAGAGAACACCAGAGAACACCACAGAACGCCAGAGAATACCAGAACACCACAGAACACCACAGAACACCAGAGAACGCCACAGAACGCCACAGAACGCCAGAGAATACCAGAACACCACAGAATACCACAGAATACCACAGATCACCAGAACACCACAGAACACCACAGAACACCACAGAACACCACAGAACACCACAGAACACCACAGATCACCAGAACACCACAGAACACCACAGAACGCCACAGAACGCCAGAGAATACCAGAACACCACAGAACACCACAGAACACCACAGAACACCACAGATCACCAGAACACCACAGAACACCACAGAACACCAGAGAATACCAGAACACCACAGAACACCACAGATCACCAGAACACCACAGATCACCAGAACACCACAGAACACCACAGATCACCAGAACACCAGAGAACACCACAGATCACCAGAACACCACAGATCACCAGAACACCACAGATCACCAGAACACCACAGAACACCAGAACATCACAGATCACCAGAACACCACAGAATACAACAGATCACCAGAACACCAGAACACCACAGATCACCAGAACACCACAGAGCACCAGAACACCACAGAACACCACAGAACACCACAGATCACCAGAGCACCACAGATCACCAGAGCACCACAGATCACCAGAGCACCACAGATCACCAGAGCACCACAGATCACCAGAGCACCACAGATCACCAGAGCACCACAGATCACCAGAGCACCACAGATCACCAGAACACCACAGAACACCACAGAACACCACAGATCACCAGAACACCACAACACCACAGATCACCACAACACCACAGATCACCAGAACACCACAGAACGCCACAGATCACCACAGAACGCCACAGAACACCACAGAACGCCACAGATCACCACAGAACGCCACAGATCACCACAGATCACCAGAGCACCACAGATCACCAGAGCACCACAGATCACCAGAGCACCACAGAGCACCACAGAGCACCACAGAGCACCACAGAGCACCACAGAGCACCACAGAGCACCACAGAGCACCACAGAGCACCACAGAGCACCACAGAGCACCACAGAGCACCACAGAGCACCACAGAGCACCACAGAGCACCACAGAGCACCACAGAGCACCAGAACACCACAGATCACCACAGATCACCACAGAACACCACAGATCACCACAGATCACCAGAACACCACAGATCACCAGAACACCACAGAACACCACAGAACACCACAGAACACCACAGAACACCACAGAACACCACAGATCACCACAGAACACCACAGATCACCACAGAACACCACAGATCACCACAGATCACCAGAACACCACAGATCACCAGAACACCACAGAACACCACAGATCACCACAGATCACCAGATCACCACAGATCACCACAGATCACCACAGATCACCAGAACACCACAGAACACCACAGATCACCAGATCACCAGATCACCACAGAGCACCACAGAGCACCACAGAGCACCACAGAGCACCACAGATCACCACAGATCACCACAGATCACCACAGAACACCACAGATCACCAGAGCACCACAGAGCACCACAGAGCACCACAGAGCACCACAGAGCACCACAGATCACCACAGATCACCACAGAGCACCACAGATCACCACAGATCACCACAGAACACCACAGAACACCACAGATCACCAGATCACCACAGAGCACCACATAGCACCACATAGCACCACATAGCACCACATAGCACCACATAGCACCACATAGCACCACAGATCACCACAGAGCACCACAGAGCACCACAGAGCACCACAGAGCACCACAGAGCACCACAGAGCACCACAGAGCACCACAGAGCACCACAGAGCACCACAGAGCACCACAGAGCACCACAGAGCACCACAGATCACCACAGATCACCACAGAGCACCACAGATCACCACAGAGCACCACAGAGCACCTCAGAGCACCACAGAGCACCACAGATCACCACAGAGCACCACAGAGCACCACAGAGCACCACAGATCACCACAGATCACCACAGAACACCACAGAACACCACAGATCACCAGAGCACCACATAGCACCACATAGCACCACATAGCACCACAGAGCACCACAGATCACCACAGAGCACCACAGAGCACCACAGAGCACCACAGAGCACCACAGAGCACCACAGAGCACCACAGAGCACCACAGAGCACCACAGATCACCAGATCACCACAGATCACCACAGATCACCACAGATCACCACAGATCACCACAGAGCACCACAGAGCACCACAGAGCACCACAGAGCACCACAGAGCACCTCAGATCACCACAGATCACCACAGAGCACCACAGAGCACCACAGAGCACCACAGAGCACCACAGAGCACCACAGAGCACCACAGAGCACCACAGAGCACCACAGAGCACCACAGAGCACCACAGAGCACCACAGAGCACCACAGCTCCTGTGCGGCTCGGGAGGAAGTGGCGTTTCATCTGCAATAATCTGCAGATCTGAGCTGGTTATTTATAGGACTTCATCGCTCTACATTCACTTTCGTTTATTTCCGCTCAAATGAATATAATTGATGTTCTGTAAGAAGCCTTGATATTGATCAGGATTTAGTAGCTATGCAAGCCTGGCTGGTTCTGGTGTGTGTGGATGAGCTGATGCTGGTTCTGGTGTGTGTGGATGAGCTGATGCTGGTTCTGGTGTGTGTAGATGAGATGTCTCCTGAGGCCGAGTACGTGGATCTGCTCCTGAACCCGGAGAGATACACCGGATATAACGGCCCGTCCGCCTGGAGAGTCTGGAACAGCATCTATGAGGAAAACTGCTTCAAGTGAGGCACACACACACACACACACACACAGATAAACACACACTGCTCTTCTTATGACCTTGATTTAGTTTCAGGCTCTACTAGAACTGTAATGTTGATTATTTCCTCATATTCTCCATTGTTGCGGCTCCTCTCTTCCCAGTCTGTAAGTAACGCTCTGTTTACTTCCTGTCTCTATGAAGCCCCTCCTCCTGAAAAGCACACTGTGCTCTGATTGGTCGGCTGGAGCAGTGTGTTGTGATTGGTCGAGCGCTTTGAGTGTGTTTGGGAAATGCCCCGCTAACTAACTCAACCAGGCCCGGCCCCTTTATTCTGCGCAATAATTATTATAATGAGGAAAATTGTGACGTGTTCCCGGAAGAAACTCAAGATACAATGGAGGCGTTTCAGGAGTTCAGAAACACTGACACTCATATAGAGAAGAACTGCAGCTTTTCATGATCGAACAGCAACATTACATGGGAAAGCAGAATATCTCCTTTAAAATTATTTTATTTTGTCAATGTTTGATTTTTCAGGCCAAGATCAGTGTATCGTCCTCTCAACCCTCTGGCTCCCAGTCGAGGTGCGTTTCACTCTTTCAGCTTTGAGTTCAGTTACAGCCGTAGATCTAACCGCAACCCTTCTCTCCTCTTAGGTGATGATGATGGTGAGTACACTACCCATGATGCTCTGCTCTCAGATCCGTGTATACAGGCTTTCCTGGCGCTGCTTTAACGCTGGCTCTCGTTCCCCCGCAGGCGAAGGCTTCTACACGTGGCTGGAGGGTAAGCGTGATTTACACCGGAATATGATGCAAACACAGTCAGGCTCTGAAACACGAACCGTCCTGCTTCTGCTATTGCCTTTTATCCGTCATTTATGACTGGGCCGGTAATCTCCTGCATAATAATATTGTGCAAATGATGCACACAAATCGTGCTTTTCATGCACAAATCATAACTTTCACGCTCTCGAAGTGTCACGCAAGCCCATAGAGCGTGTGTAAATGCGGGTCCGGGTACAGGCTCACGTGGGCGATCATGATGTCTGTTGGAAATCCTTTAGAAACGAACAAACCGGTGTAACGGAGATTAGCGGCTTTTATAAGGACATGATCATTTGTAAATGTGTAAACTTATATGTATTATTCATTTTAGTGGAACAGGTTAATGTGGGGCAAATTGTTGCAAGTATGGAGCTCTTTTTAATGGAAATGTTTTTAAAATAATTTATATATATATATATATAATGTATGTATAATTTACTTTGCAAAAATATAAATGTGTATACATCATTTATTTGGGTTAATGTATATATAATTTATTTTTAAATGTATACATAATTTATTTAGAAATGTATATGATATAGGTCCAGTCCAATGTGTTGTGTGTGTGTGTGTGTGTTCAGGGTTGTGTTTGGAGAAGCGTGTGTTCTACCGTCTGATCTCCGGCCTCCACAGCAGCATCAACATCCACCTGTGTGCAGAATACCTGCTGGACGGTGAACACACATTTATCACGCAAATACTCATTACCAACGAATCAAAATCCATTCTTACAAATTATTACAATTTCTACATCATTACTCTATTTCTACGTCTTTACTCTATTTCTACATCATTACGCTATTTCTACGTCTTTACACTAGTCTTTACTCTATTTCTACGTCTTTACTCTTTACTCTATTTCTACTTTTTTACTCTATTTCTACATCATTACGCTATTTCTATATCATTACGCTATTTCTACATCATTACGCTATTTTTACGTCTTTACTCTATTTCTACGTCTTTACTCTATTTCTACGTCTTTACTCTATTTCTACGTCTTTACGCTATTTCTAGGTCTTAACTCTATTTCTACGTCTTAACTCTATTTCTAAGTCTTTACTCTTTACTCTATTTCTACATCATTACTCTATTTCTACGTCTTTACTCTATTTCTACATCATTACTCTATTTCTATATCATTACGCTATTTCTACGTCATTACTCTTTACGCTATTTCTACATCATTACGCTATTTCTACGTCTACTCTTTACGCTATTTCTACATCATTACGCTATTTCTACGTCTTTACTCTATTTCTACGTCTTTACTCTTTACTCAATTTCTACATCATTACTCTATTTCTACGTCTTTAGTCTATTTCTACATCATTACTCTATTTCTATATCATTACGCTATTTCTACATCATTACGCTATTTCTACGTCTTTACTCTATTTTTACATCATTACATCATATTTCTACGTCATTACTCTTTACGCTATTTCTACATCATTACGCTATTTCTACGTCTACTCTTTACGCTATTTCTACATCATTACGCTATTTCTACGTCTTTACTCTATTTCTACGTCTTTACTCTTTACTCTATTTCTACGTCTTTACTCTATTTCTACATCATTACTCTATTTCTATATCATTACGCTATTTCTACGTCTTTACTCTTTACGCTATTTCTACTTTTTTACATCTATTTCTACATCATTACGCTATTTCTACGTCTTTACTCTATTTCTACGTCTTTACTCTTTACGCTATTTCTACTTTTTACTCTATTTCTACATCATTACTCTATTTCTATTTCATTACGCTATTTCTACATCATTACGCTATTTCTACGTCTTTGCTCTATTTCTACGTCTTTACTCTATTTCTACGTCTAATTCTATTTCTACGTCTTTACTCCATTTCTACATCATTACGCTATTTCTATATCATTACGCTATTTCTACATCATTACGCTATTTTTACGTCTTTACTCTATTTCTACGTCTTTACTCCATTTCTACATCATTACTCTATTTCTACATCATTACGCTATTTCTACATCATTACGCTATTTCTACATCATTACGCTATTTCTACGTCTTTACTCTATTTCTACATCATTACGCTATTTCTACATCATTACACTATTTCTACATCATTACTCTATTTCTATATCATTACGCTATTTCTACATCATTACACTATTTCTACGTCTTTACTCTATTTCTACGTCTTTATTTCTACGTCTTTACTCTATTTCTACATCATTACGCTATTTCTACGTCATTACTCTTTACTCTATTTCTACATTACGCTATTTCTACATCATGACGCTATTTCTATATCATTACGCTATTTCTACATCATTACACTATTTCTACGTCTTTACTCTATTTCTACGTCTTTATTTCTACGTCTTTACTCTATTTCTACATCATTACGCTATTTCCACGTCATTACTCTTTACTCTATTTCTACATTACGCTATTTCTACATCATGACGCTATTTCTACGTCTTTATTTCTACGTCTACTCTTTACGCTATTTCTACGTCTTTACTCTATTTCTACGTCTTTACTCTTTACTCTATTTCTACGTCTTTACTCTATTTCTACATCATTACTCTATTTCTATATCATTACGCTATTTCTACGTCTTTACTCTTTACGCTATTTCTACTTTTTTACATCTATTTCTACATCATTACGCTATTTCTACGTCTTTACTCTATTTCTACGTCTTTACTCTTTACGCTATTTCTACTTTTTACTCTATTTCTACATCATTACTCTATTTCTATTTCATTACGCTATTTCTACATCATTACGCTATTTCTACGTCTTTGCTCTATTTCTACGTCTTTACTCTATTTCTACGTCTAATTCTATTTCTACGTCTTTACTCTTTACTCTATTTCTACGTCTTTACTCTATTTCTATATCATTACGCTATTTCTACATCATTACGCTATTTTTACGTCTTTACTCTATTTCTACATCATTACTCTATTTCTACGTCATTACTCTTTACGCTATTTCTACATCATTACGCTATTTCTACATCATTACTCTATTTCTATATCATTACGCTATTTCTACCTCATTACACTATTTCTACGTCTTTACTCTATTTCTACGTCTTTACTCTATTTCTACGTCTTTATTTCTACGTCTTTACTCTATTTCTACATCATTACGCTATTTCTACGTCATTACTCTTTACTCTATTTCTACATTACGCTATTTCTACATCATGACGCTATTGCTACGTCTTTATTTCTACGTCTACTCTTTACTCTATTTCTACTTCTTTACTCTATTTCTACGTCTTTACTCTATTTCTATATCATTACGCTATTTCTACATCATGACGTTATTTCTACGTTTTTATTTCTACGTCTACTCTTTACTCTATTTCTACTTCTTTACTCTATTTCTACGTCTTTACTCTATTTCTATATCATTACGCTATTTCTACGTCTTTACTCTATTTCTACATCATGACGCTATTTCTACGTCTTTATTTCTACGTCTACTCTTTACTCTATTTCTACTTCTTTACTCTATTTCTACGTCTTTACTCTATTTCTATATCATTACGCTATTTCTACGTCTTTACTCTATTTCTACATCATTACGCTATTTCTACGTCTTTACTCTATTTCTACATCATGACGCTATTTCTACGTCTTTATTTCTACGTCTACTCTTTACTCTATTTCTACTTCTTTACTCTATTTCTACGTCTTTACTCTATTTCTATATCATTACGCTATTTCTACGTCTTTACTCTATTTCTACGTCTTTACTCTATTTCTACATCATTACGCTATTTCTACTTCTTTACTCTATTTCTACATCATTGCACTATTTCTACATCTTCACTGATCAAGTGTTTACATGTTCTCTCGATCGGACTAGAAAAGGAATAAACGCTCCTTTCAGTCCGATAGAAGTGTCATTGGGATCGATTAAGGCGTTTACATGACGCTTTAGTGCGATTGCTAGCGGATTATTTGGTTGCATGTAAACGTAGCCAGTGTCTCTGCTGTTAGAAGCGCTATAGAAATGAAGGTGACTTGACTTTCCCTGCAAGCCACCAAACTCTGTGTGTGAATGGACGAGCACTTGACGGGTGTCTGTAGAGCGGTGTCGTGTGTGCTAAGAGACCGTGTGTCCTCAGAGGGCTGGGGGAAGCCGGTGTGGGGCCCGAACGTGCAGGAGTTCCGCCAGCGCTTCGACCCGGCCGAGAGCAAGGGCGAGGGAACGCGCCGCCTGAAGAACCTGTACTTCCTGTACCTGATCGAGCTGCGCGCGCTCACGAAAGTGGCCCCGTACTTCGAGCGCTCCTTCATCAACCTGTACACGGGGAACAGCGAAGAGGACTCGTTCACCAAGCGCCTGCTGCTGCAGATCCTCAACATCACCAAGTGAGACACACCAATACCCAAAGCATTATTACTAACCACATGTGCAGACACACTCTGAGCTCATATTCCCCCCAAGCATAAATACTCAAGATGAAATCAGTGTTGATTTGAGTAATTTCCTGGTATGGAAAATATTTGTGCTTCGACTATTGCCCCTTTTCAGTTTCTAAAATATAAATATAATGTGTATATATAATATATAATGTTATATAATGTTATCACTTCAAGAAATCCGATGGAAAAATTAAATAGTCACAGATGACTGTACTTTATACCAA
>CM060626.1:452500-475000 GCA_030578275.1 Meda fulgida
GTCAGCGGAGGCACATGGTCACAGGCATTGTGGGAAGGGTCAGCGGAGGCACATGGTCACAGGCACGGTGGGAAGGGTCAGCGGAGGCACATGGTCACAGGCATTGTGGGAAGGGTCAGCGGAGGCACATGGTCACAGGCATTGTGGGAAGGGTCAGTGGAGGCACATGGTCACAGGAGCACTAGCATTGTGGGAAGGGTCAGCAGAGGCACATGGTCACGGGAGCACTAGCATTGTGGGAAGGGTCAGCGGAGGCACATGGTCACGGGAGCACTAGCATTGTGGGAAGGGTCAGCGTAGGCACATGGCCACAGGAGCACTAGCATTGTGGGAAGGGTCAGCGGAGGCACATGGTCACGGGAGCACTAGCATTGTGGGAAGGGTCAGCGGAGGCACATGGTCACGGGAGCACTAGCATTGTGGGAAGGGTCAGCGGAGGCACATGGCCACAGGAGCACTAGCATTGTGGGAAGGGTCAGCGGAGGCACATGGTCACGGGAGCACTAGCATTGTGGGAAGGGTCAGCGGAGGCACATGGTCACGGGAGCACTAGCATTGTGGGAAGGGTCAGCGGAGGCACATGGCCACAGGAGCACTAGCATTGTGGGAAGGGTCAGCGGAGGCACATGGTCACGGGAGCACTAGCATTGTGGGAAGGGTCAGCGGAGGCACATGGCCACAGGAGCACTAGCATTGTGGGAAGGGTCAGCGGAGACTCGTGGCCACAAGCTGTTGATTCTTCAGGGTCTTCATGTAGAGTTTGTAACATGCTTTGGTTAAGATTCCTCAATGTTAGTGTAAAACAACAGCTTTACCTCCTCAAGAACAGCTCTGCTCACAGCGAGCCGTTCAGTGCATGTTCTGAAATGAAGCAGGAAAGTGATTTTTCTCTCTATCTCTCTCCCTCTCTCTCTCTCTCTCTCTCTCTCTCTATCCCTCTATCTCCCCCCCCCCCTCTCTCTCTCTCTCCCTCTCTCCCTCTCTCTCTCTCTCTATCCCTCTCTCTCTCCCTCTCTCTCTCTCTCTCTCTCTCCCTCTCTCTCTCTCTCTCCCCCCCTCTCTCTCTCTCTCACTCACACACACAGACTGTCCACGAGTATAAAACAGTTGCACACCTTCCGGACTCTGCTGCAGGAGCACAGGTAGCGGCACCAGTGGTCCGGCACCAGTACGCCTCAGGGCCGGCAGAACTCCTCCGGGCCGCTCTCGACTCGACGCTCTTTACTCTCTGCATGCTCACGACTGTGCTTTTCTACTTCCTGTGTGTTCCTGCTGAATACTGCAACCTCTTTACTTTTAAATCTCTTATTAACCCAGTGAACCTCAACATCATAAATAATCATACACACGACCAGTCAAGAGTTCTGGATCAAGATTTTTAATGTTTTTAAAGGAAGTCTCTTCTGTTCACCAAGGCTGCGTTTATTTGATTAAAAAAAAAGCAATATTGTGAAATATTATTATAATGTAAATCAGCTGTTTTCTATGTGAATATCTAGTAAAGTGTAATTTATTCCTGTGATCAAAGCTGAGTTTCAGCATCATTACTCCAGTCTTCAGTGTCACATGATCCTTCAGAAATCAGGATAATATGAGGATCTGATGCTCAAGACACATTTATAATATTATTATGAGAACTTTATACTATACAAAATTAGAATATTATATGATGTTGAAAACAGTTATTTACATTTTTATTTTAGGATTCTGTGATGAACAGAAAGTTGAACAGCATTTATCTGAAGTAGAAGCTTGTGTAACGTTCAAAAGTCTGGGGTCAGTAAGAATCTTATTTTATTTTTTGGGGGAAATAATTAATAATTGCTAATAATCATAAATGTTTCTTGAGCATCAGATCCTCATATTATCCTGATTTCTGAAGGATCATGTGACACTGAAGACTGGAGTAATGATGCTGAAACTCAGCTTTGATCACAGGAATAAATTACACTTTACTAGATATTCACATAGAAAACAGCTGATTTACATTATAATAATATTTCACAAAATTGCTTTTTTTTAATCAAATAAACGTAGCCTTGGTGATATATATATATATGTGTGTGTGTTTTATGATTTTGAGGGGAAATATGGCCTGAAAACTGTTTTTGTGGGTATTTTTCCACGAATGTGTGCGTCTTGTAAAGATATTCCTCTGAGATGAAGACTTTTGTTCATAGGACCACAGAAATTAATTTGATAAGCTTTAAAGAAGAAAATGTAGCTTATTGTTACACACTTAAGCAACTGATAACAAGCAATAATGTTCCTCCGCAGACACAGAAGGAAACAACACAAACATGAGCATTATTTTACTAGATGGATGAAAACTGTCAACTAATATATTCCAGCCCAAAATTGATGAGCAAAAAACTAATTATATTTTTGTAATTATCACTAATTATAAAATGTTTTTTGTAGTGCAATATGAGCTGTTTCCAGGTGAAATATTCTCCATGTTGTTCTACAGGATTATATTTATAGTTTATTAAGATTTCGTAGTCACGGTTTCAGCTGCTTCTCACACACACACACACACACACACACACACACGTCTCTGAACTCTTGAAGCTGCTGACGAGAGTCATGTTCTTCTGTTAGAAATAAATATAGATGGTGTGTGTTTTGAGATAAACGGCAGCTTTAGATCCTGAACGACTCCGAGCCGAAGCTTTAGATCCTGAAGCGTTAGGTGCGTGTGCGCGTATGTGTGTCGAGTGTGTGTGTGTGTGTGTGTGTGTGCGTGCGCGCGCGTGTGTGTGCGTGCGCGTGTGTGTATGTGAGTCGAGTGTGTGTGTGTGTGTGTGTGTGTGTGTGTGTGTGTGCGTGAGCGTGTGTGTGCGTGCGCGTGTGTGTATGTGAGTCGAGTGTGTGTGTGTGCGTGCGCGTGTGTGTGTCGAGCGCTGCATGCTTTCAGCGGCTCCAGAACATTCGGTGTGTTCCACTTGTCTGCCTTAATATTTCTGAATGACAGTATAAAACTGTAAATTTCTCTTATCGTGAAACTCTGCCTTTCTGACTTGATTTTGAACATTTTCATGCTGTGATTAAAGCAAGATTAAGTTGCCTCTGTATTGTGTGTTTGTGTCAGGAATATTTATTTAACGTGAATAAATTGATCTGGTTGCCTCAGAGTTGTGTGGTCGTGTTTCCAGTGTTTGTCCACATTAGGAAGAAGCGAAGTCTCGTTTCTACAGCAACTTTATTTTGTGTAGATGGTGACGAAACATTCTTATTACAAATCAACAAATGAGAATCACAATCTCCACATGACCAGTGAAATATTGTTTATCATAAGAGTGTGATGTGTTTATGTGCTTCAGTCTCACTGCTGTTCTCAACAAATAAATGCTTAAAGGAACATAAAGTCATGCCTTACACACATTATTTCATGAGCCTAATCATAATTCATATATCAGCATCACGAAGTACAGTGGTGTTGTGTGTGTGTTGTTGTGTGAATGAACTCCGTCAAACAGCACAGGCCGTGTTCAGAATGTGTGTATTAACACTCGCTGTTTCTGCAGTGTGTGTAGTGTGTTTTCAGAACGCCAGGATTTTCACCAATGCATTTGTTTCATTGTGCAACATGGGTTTCCGTATCCCACAATGCAATGCGCACAGCGTGTCCCGCGGACACTAGTGATGCTGTGAGAGTCTGCTTCTCTTGGTTGACACTTCAGCGTGAGAAATCGGGGGTGTAGCGTGTGAGACCAATCAAATGCGGGTGTCTCACGGCCAATGCGTGAGAGTTGGCTGCTCTGTTACTCAAATATAACATCCATAAACATGTTCCACTGCGAAACTCAAGCCGATGACCTGGACAAGTTCTTCACATGTGACGAGTTCTGTCTTTCACACGTGACGAGTTCTTCATACGTGACTAGTTCTGTCTTTCACAAGTGACGAGTTCTGTCTTTCACACGTGACGAGTTCTTCATACGTGACAAGTTCTGTCTTTCACACGTGACGAGTTCTGTCTTTCACACGTGACGAGTTCTGTCTTTCACACGTGACGAGTTCTTCCCACGTGACGAGTTCTGTCTTTCACACGTGACGAGTTCTTCCCACGTGACGTGTTCTGTCTTTCACACGTGACGAGTTCTTCATACGGGACGAGTTTTTCACACTTGACGAGTTCTGTCTTTCACACGTGACGAGTTCTTCACACGTGACGAGTTCTTCACACGTGACGAGTTCTGTCTTTCACACGTGACAAGTTCTGTCTTTCACACGTGACGTGTTCTCCACACGTGACGAGTTCTGTCTTTCACAAGTGACGAGTTCTTCCCACGTGACGTGTTCTGTCTTTCACACTTGACGAGTTCTGTCTTTCACACGTGACGAGTTCTGTCTTTCACACGTGACGAGTTCTTCACACGTGACGTGTTCTGTCTTTCACACTTGACGAGTTCTGGCGAGTTCTTCACACGTGACGAGTTCTGTCTTTCACACGTGAAGAGTTCTGTCTTTCACACGTGACGAGTTCTGTCTTTCACACGTGACGTGTTCTTCACACGGGACGTGTTCTTCACACGTGACGGGTTCTGTCTTTCACACTTGACGAGTTCTGGCGAGTTCTTCACACGTGACGAGTTCTGTCTTTCACACGTGAAGAGTTCTGTCTTTCACACGTGATGAGTTCTGTCTTTCACACGTGATGAGTTCTGTCTTTCACACGTGACGTGTTCTTCACACGTGACGTGTTCTTCAAACGTGACTAGTTCTGTCTTTCACACGTGGCGAGTTCTTCACACGTGACGAGTTCTGTCTTTCACACGTGACTAGTTCTGTCTTTCACACGTGACGAGTTCTTCACACGTGACGAGTTCTGTCTTTCACAAGTGACTAGTTCTTTCTTTCACACGTGACGAGCTCTGTCTTTCACACGTCACGAGTTCTGACTTTCCCACCTGACGAGTTCTGTCTTTCACACGTGACGAGTTCTGTCTTTCACACGTGACTAGTTCTTTCTTTCACACGTGACGAGTTCTGTCTTTCACACGTCACGAGTTCTGACTTTCACACCTGACGAGTTCTGTCTTTCACACGTGATGAGTTCCGTCTTTCACACGTGACGAGTTCTTTCACACCTGACGAGTTCTGTCTTTCACACGTGACGAGTTCCGTCTTTCACACGTGACGAGTTCTGTCTTTCACACGTCACGAGTTCTTCACACCTGACGAGTTCTGTCTTTCACACGTGACGAGTTCTTCACACGTGACGAATTCTGTCTTTCACATGTGACGAGTTCTTCACACGTGACAAGTTCTTCACACGTGACAAGTTCTGTCTTTCACACGTGACGAGTTCTTCATTCGTGACTAGTTCTGTCTTTCACACGTGACGAGTTCTGTCTTTCACACATGACGAGTTTTTCACACGTGACGAGTTTTTCACACGTGACGAGTTCTTCACACGTGACGAGTTCTCTTTCACACGTGACGAGTTCTCTTTCACACGTGACGAGTTCTGTTTGTCACACGTGACGAGTTCTGTCTTTCACATGTGACGAGTTCTGTCTTTCACACGTAACGAGTTCTTCACATGTGACGAGTTCTCTTTCACACGTGACGAGTTCTCTTTCACACGTGACGAGTTCTCTTTCACACGTAACGAGTTCTCTTTCACACGTGACGAGTTCTCTTTCACACGTGACGAGTTCTCTTTCACACGTGACGAGTTCTGTTTTTCACACGTGACGAGTTCTTCACATGTGACGAGTTCTCTTTCACACGTGACGAGTTCTCTTTCACAATTGACGAGTTCTGTTTTTCACACGTGACGAGTTCTGTCTTTCACACGTGACGAGTTCTGTTTCACACGTAACGAGTTCTTCACACGTGACGAGTTCTGTCTTTCACACGTGACGAGTTCTGTTTTTCACACGTGACGAGTTCTTCACACGTGACGAGTTCTGTCTTTCACACGTGACGAGTTCTGTCTTTCACACGTGACGAGTTCTTCACACGTGACGAGTTCTGTCTTTCACACATGACGAGTTCTTCAGACGTGACGAGTTCTGTCTTTCACACGTGACGAGTTCTATCTTTCACACGTGACGAGTTCTATCTTTCACACGTGACGAGGGACGAGTTCTGTCTGTCACACGTGACGAGTTCTTCACACGTGACGAGTTCTATCTTTCACACGTGACGAGGGACGAGTTCTGTCTGTCACACGTGACGAGTTCTTCACACGTGACGAGTTCTATCTTTCACACGTGACGAGTGGCGAGTTCTGTCTTTCACACGTGACGAGTTCTGTCTTATCGAAAGCCAAATGGTTCAGAATTCGCGTGGATTTGATCGCC
This sequence comes from Meda fulgida, assembly GCA_030578275.1. Lineage (NCBI taxonomy): Eukaryota > Metazoa > Chordata > Actinopteri > Cypriniformes > Leuciscidae > Meda > Meda fulgida. Next base: position 458,815 of record CM060626.1, read on the forward strand.
GTATAAATATTAAAACGCCGTCTTCATAACGCCGCCAGGCGTCAAATAAGCGCCGTCAGGCGATAAGTTAACATCACACGCCGCCACGCGTTAAAATAACGCCACTCGCCGATAGGTGTTAAATTTACGCCACACGCCACTCAAAATGCAGATTTGTGAGCTCATCTACATGGCCCCTCCTCTTCTGAGTTTGAGGAATCTACGGCAAGTCGGAGAAGACAATCCAGTTCGGAAGAGCGCGAAAATGGCAAGAATTTGTTTTGCGGTGTAAACACACTGTAAATGACTATGATGTAAATGAATTTTGTTCAAGAAAAAATAAAAACAAGAGCTTAAGATCCGGCGCTGCACCAGATCTAGTCTGGCTCGCCCCTCCCGTTATCAGAGACAAGAAAAATGTCTGTAGAGTCAAATAATTTCAGACGTCTAACTGCGATTAGGAATAGCATAAATGTCCCTAGATTTCCCTTTATGCGATCCCTTAAATTCATTCATTAAATTATTTTTAAATTATATATAACAAAGTTCGGGAGGAGCACGTTCAGATAATCAACCAAATCAACACGGGATGACTTAACTCATTGAGTGAGATAGGATTGAGTAAGCCGTTTGGCTTATTACTATTAATGTCGCTGTCTTCACGAAGTGCTGAAATGTCAATCACTATACAGTATCATCATGACATGGCCTAGTCAGGAAAAGAAGACCCAAAAGTGGGAATTTGAAGCAAATCAAACTTTATTTTTATGGGTTGCCTGTCTGAGTGTGCGACTCCCGGCCTAATGGTGTCCCGCATTAGCCTAAATAATTTGTAACATTAAGCATTTAAGTTAACTGAAAAAAAAGCTAAAATTAGGCTAAATAAAATGGGCCTTTAAATTATGGGCATATACAGTATATTAATTAAAAAATTTAACGAAAATTAAAAATGTTGCCTTGCAGATTGAAATAAGCTGAATTTGAAGCTCTATAATTATGAACTGGAAAGAAATAGAAACTTAAACTAAACTTATATATATCTAAATTATATATAGGCCTAAATAATTAAATATAGCCTAAATTAAACGTAAATAGCAATTTTAATATTTTTTAATGACAAAAGCACATAACGAAACTGCTTCAAATTAAACTAAAATTACCACGAAAAATAAAACTAAAACTAATTCAAAATCAAGATATAAATAAATAAGATATCAATAAATAAATAAAAATAAATTAAAAATAACTGCAGGTCTCCGCAGTCACGTAGCCTAAATGAAAACTATGAAAGCCGTGTGACCGGCCAACTGATAAAAAAAATAAAAAAAATAAAGAAAGACATTATTCCCTCTGATATTCTGTTTCGTTAATAAAGTTTGATTTGGAACATATTCCTTCTTCATTTATTAATTTCCTGAATATGGCCATGTCATAATGATACAGCCTACATTTCAGCACTTCGTGAAGACAGCGAGTTATAATGAAGCGCTTCGAGATCGTGTGAATTGCACGTTCAGTTGAATTTGAGAACTTATAATCTAAAATTTGCACTTACAGCTCTGATGTGTAAACCTGTCAAATAAAAATCTGAAATGTTGAGATTTGCACTTGCAGAATCACAAACTTGCATTCCTGAATTTGAAATTATTATCAAATGTAAACTGCAAATTCCAAAAGCAGGTCATTGTGCTATAAAAGTAATATTTTTTCCGGAACATTTTTGCCTTGTGCTGCAAAGTGCATTTGTTTATATATCTGAGTTGATTTGGGCTCAAAACACGAAATGGGCAGAGAGTTAATGATGAGAGACATCAGGCCCGGATTATCAGAGTAAAACCGATTGAGAGTAAAAGGCGAGTGCAGTCATTTACAGTGTGTTTACACCGCAAAACAAATTCTTGCCATTTTCGCGCTCTTCCAAACTGGATTGTCTTCTCCGACTTGCCGTAGATTCCTCAAACTCAGAAGAGGAGGGGCCATGTAGATGAGCTCACAAATCTGCATTTTGAGTGGCGTGTGGCGTAAATTTAACACCTATCGGCGAGTGGCGTTATTTTAACGCGTGGCGGCGTGTGATGTTAACTTATCGCCTGACGGCGCTTATTTAACGCCTGGCGGCGTTATGAAGACGGCGTTTTAATATTTATACAGTGATCAAATCCACGCAAATTCGGAACCATTTGGCTTTCGATACTGTCTTTCACACGTGACGTGTTCTTCACACGTGACGAGTTCTGTCTTTCACACGTGACGAGTGACGAGTTCTGTCTTTCACACGTGACGAGTTCTTCACACGTGACGAGTTCTGTCTTTCACACGTCACGAGTTCTTCACACGTGACGAGTGACGAGTTCTTCACACGTGACGAGTTCTGACTTTCACACGTGACGAGTTCTGACTTTCACACATGACGAGTTTTGACTTTCACACGTGACGAGTTCTGACTTTCACACGTGACGAGTTCTGACTTTCACACGAGTTCTGTCTTTCACACGTGACGAGTTCTGACTTTCATATTTTTATTCTTAGATTTTATGTTGTGTATTTGCATGTGTACTGGGAGCTTCAGTTACCAAGAAACATTCCTTGAGAGCGCGAGCAGTGAAACTCTACTGGCTACTACTCAAAACTAACTTTACCTGGACAATAACTGTATTCTAGATCTGCTGTAAAGCCCAACAATCTGCTACTGTAATCTACTGTTGTCACTGTAAAGCTGCTGTGAAACGCTCTACACTGTTGAAGCGCTGTATAGATGGAGACTTGACCAGTGTGCTGTATTTTATGGTTGCGCACGCATACTGTAATCTAGCGCAGTGTGTTGATGCTTCATTCTGAACACAGCCTCGCTTAGAACCGCCGTTTCTCTGACTGTGGTCGCCATGGTGACATGCATTACTCTGGAGTCAGTTGCCATGGTAACTCACACTTAGTGCATCGTGGCACTGACGTATTGAGCTCCCAGCGGCTCGCGTGTGTGTGTGTGTGATGTCAGTGGTTTAAAGTGCGGTGCGTCTCAGATTTACAGCTGTACAACTAGCATCAGCAGAACGCTAGCGGTGTAGCGCTGCTGTTGCCACGGGCGACCGCTCATCGTCGTCTCCCAGATGGACCAGGAAACTGTTGCTACTCCAGTCCGTCGACAAACTGGACACAGAAACTCAGAGTCATCCAGGCTTCCTCAATCCTGCACATCACATGCTTACACACACACACACACTGTAGTTGCTTTTGTTACTTCAATAAATATGGAGTCGTCGGCAGTCATAAAGAAAATATCTGAAAGTTTCAGATTCAGGCCCATAATCATTTGTATAATTTTATATTAAAAAATGGTTTGCTGATATCGGTTAAATGACATGGGTAAATAAATTAAATATTTGATCTTTATTAAGTAAGTGTTTTTATTTTATATTTATTTTGACATTTTTATGATCGAAATTTTAATACGTTTTTTATTTATTGTAATAAAAGCAACTACTCAGACAGTCAGCATCAAAGTTTGTCTAAAGATTTAATTTATATTACTACAGTAAAACCAGGTTAATCAGAAATAAAATTTAAGAAAATGTCAAAATATTCTGAAAGATTATTTTTATTTGAAAGATAAAATGTGCTTATCTAATGTTGTTATGATATGCAGGTACCCAGCAAACACAGAACGTTCCCCTAACTTTCCCGTATGGTTCCCATTTGGTTATTTTTTGGGAACCAAACAAGAACGTTCTAGGAACGTTCCCTGTAGGTTATTTTTAGGTTCTATTTTTATAACCTAAAGGGAACGTTCCCAGAACGTAAAATTGTTAGTTTGAGTGTAAATGTGAGTGTGTTGAGTGTGGTGAGTGTGAGTGTGTTGAGTGTGTTGAGTGTGAGTGTGTTGAGTGTGAGTGTTGAGTGTGAGTGTTGAGTGAGAGTGTTGAGTGTGAGTGTTGAGTGAGTGTGTTGAGTGTGAGTATGTTGAGTGTTGAGTGTGAGTGTTGAGTGTGTTGAGTTTTGAGTGTGAGTGTTGAGTGAGTGTTGAGGTTGAGTGTGGTGAGTGTGAGAGTTTTGAGTGTGAGTGTTGAGTGAGTGTGTTGAGGTTGAGTGTGTTGAGTGTGAGTGTGTTGAGTGTGAGTGTGGTGAGTGTTGAGTGAGTGTGTTGAGTGTGAGTGTGTTGAGCGTTTAGTGTGAGTGTGTTAAGTGTGAGTGTTGAGTGAGTGTGTTGTGTGTGAGTGTGTTGAGTGTGAGTGGTGTGAGTGTGGTGAGTGTGAGTGTGTTGAGTTAGTGTGTTGAGTGAGTGTGTTGAGTGTGCTGTGTGAGTGTGTTGAGTGTGAGTGTGTTGAGTGGTGAGTGTGTTGAGTGTGAGTGTGTTGAGTGTTTTGAGTGTGTTGAGTGTTTTGAGTGTGTTGAGTGTGAGTGTTGAGTGTGTTGAGTGTGAGTGTGTTGAGTTGAGTGAGTGTGTTGAGTGTGGTGAGTTTGTTAAGTGTGAGTGTGTTGAGTTTGAGTGTATTAAGTGTGAGTTTGTTGAGTGTGCTGTGTGAGTTTTTTATTTATTGTAATAAAAGCAACTACTCAGACAGTCAGCATCGAAGTTTGTCTAAAGATTTAATTTATATTACTACAGTAAAACCAGGTTAATCAGAAATAAAATTTAAGAAAATGTCAAAATATTCTGAAAGATTATTTTTATTTGAAAGATAAAATGTGCTTATCTAATGTTGTTATGACATGCAGGTACCCAGCAAACACAGAACGTTCCCCTAACTTTCCCGTATGGTTCCCATTTGGTTATTTTTTTGGGAACCAAACAAGAACGTTCTAGGAACGTTCCCTGTAGGTTATTTTTAGGTTCTATTTTAATAACCTAAAGGGAACGTTCCGAGAACGTGAAATTGTTAGTTTGAGTGTGAGTGTGAGTGTGTTGAGTGTGGTGAGTGTGTTGAGTGTGGTGAGTGTGTTGAGTGTGTTGAGTGTGGTGAGTGTGTTGAGTGTGGTGAGTGTGGTGAGTGTTGAGTGTGAGTGTGTTGAGTGTGAGTGTGTTGAGTGTGAGTGTGTTGAGTGTGAGTGTTGAGTGTGAGTGTTGAGTGTGAGTGTTGAGTGTCAGTATGTTGAGTGTGAGTGTTGAATGTGTTGAGTTTTGAGTGTGAGTGTTGAGTGAGTGTTGAGGTTGAGTGTGTTGAGTGTGAGTGTGTTGAGTGTGTTGAGTGTGAGTGTGGTGAGTGTTGAGTGAGTGTGTTGAGTGTGAGTGTGTTGATTGTGAGTGTGTTGAGTGTGAGTGTGTTGAGTTTTGAGTGTGAGTGATGAGTGAGTGTGTTGAGGTTGAGTGTGTTGAGTGTGAGTGTGTTGAGTGTGAGTGTGGTGAGTGTTGAGTGAGTGTGTTGAGTGTGAGTGTGTTGAGTGTGAGTGTGTTGAGTTAGTGTGTTGAGTGAGTGTGCTATGTGAGTGTGTTGAGTGTGGTGAGTGTGTTGAGTGTGAGTGTGTTGAGTGTTGAGTGTGAGTGTGGTGAGTGTGTTGAGTGTGTTGAGTGTGAGTGTGTTGAGTGTGAGTGTTTTGAGTGTGTCGAGTGTTTTGAGTGTGTTGAGTGTGAGTGTTGAGTGTGTTGAGTGTGAGTGTGTTGAGTTGAGCCAGTGTGTTGAGTGTGGTGAGTTTGTTAAGTGTGAGTGTGTTGAGTTTGAGTGTATTGAGTGTGAGTTTGTTGAGTGAGCTGTGTGATGAGTGTGAGTGTGTTGAGTGTGAGTGTGCTGTGTGTGAGTGTGTTGAGTGTGTTGAGTGTGCTGTGTGAGTGTGTTGAGTGTGAGTGTGTTGAGTGGTGAGTGTGTTGAGTGTGAGTGTGTTGAGTGTTTTGAGTGTGTTGAGTGTTTTGAGTGTGTTGAGTGTGAGTGTTGAGTGTGTTGAGTGTGAGTGTGTTGAGTTGAGTGAGTGTGTTGAGTGTGGTGAGTTTGTTAAGTGTGAGTGTGTTGAGTTTGAGTGTATTGAGTGTGAGTTTGTTGAGTGTGCTGTGTGAGTTTTTTATTTATTGTAATAAAAGCAACTACTCAGACAGTCAGCATCGAAGTTTGTCTAAAGATTTAATTTATATTACTACAGTAAAACCAGGTTAATCAGAAATAAAATTTAAGAAAATGTCAAAATATTCTGAAAGATTATTTTTATTTGAAAGATAAAATGTGCTTATCTAATGTTGTTATGACATGCAGGTACCCAGCAAACACAGAACGTTCCCCTAACTTTCCCGTATGGTTCCCATTTGGTTATTTTTTTGGGAACCAAACAAGAACGTTCTAGGAACGTTCCCTGTAGGTTATTTTTAGGTTCTATTTTTATAACCTAAAGGGAACGTTCCGAGAACGTAAAATTGTTAGTTTGAGTGTGAGTGTGAGTGTGTTGAGTGTGTTGAGTGTGGTGAGTGTGTTGAGTGTGGTGAGTGTGTTGAGTGTGTTGAGTGTGGTGAGTGTGTTGAGTGTGGTGAGTGTGGTGAGTGTTGAGTGTGAGTGTGTTGAGTGTGAGTGTTTTGAGTGTGAGTGTGTTGAGTGTGAGTGTGTTGAGTGTGAGTGTTGAGTGTGAGTGTTGAGTGAGTGTGTTGAGTGTCAGTATGTTGAGTGTGAGTGTTGAATGTGTTGAGTTTTGAGTGTGAGTGTTGAGTGAGTGTTGAGGTTGAGTGTGTTGAGTGTGAGTGTGTTGAGTGTGTTGAGTGTGAGTGTGGTGAGTGTTGAGTGAGTGTGTTGAGTGTGAGTGTGTTGATTGTGAGTGTGTTGAGTGTGAGTGTGTTGAGTTTTGAGTGTGAGTGATGAGTGAGTGTGTTGAGGTTGAGTGTGTTGAGTGTGAGTGTGTTGAGTGTGAGTGTGGTGAGTGTTGAGTGAGTGTGTTGAGTGTGAGTGTGTTGAGTTAGTGTGTTGAGTGAGTGTGCTGTGTGAGTGTGTTGAGTGTGGTGAGTGTGTTGAGTGTGAGTGTGTTGAGTGTTGAGTGTGAGTGTGGTGAGTGTGTTGAGTGTGTTGAGTGTGAGTGTGTTGAGTGTGAGTGTGGTGAGTGTGTTGAGTGTTTTGAGTGTGTTGAGTGTTTTGAGTGTGTTGAGTGTGAGTGTTGAGTGTGTTGAGTGTGTGTGTTGAGTTGAGCCAGTGTGTTGAGTGTGGTGAGTTTGTTAAGTGTGAGTGTGTTGAGTTTGAGTGTATTGAGTGTGAGTTTGTTGAGTGAGCTGTGTGATGAGTGTGAGTGTGTTGAGTGTGAGTGTGCTGTGTGTGAGTGTGTTGAGTGTGTTGAGTGTGAGTGTTGAGTGAGTGTGTTGAGTGTGAGTGTGTTGAGTTTTGAGTGTGAGTGATGAGTGAGTGTGTTGAGGTTGAGTGTGTTGAGTGTGAGTGTGTTGAGTGTGAGTGTGGTGAGTGTTGAGTGAGTGTGTTGAGTGTGAGTGTGTTGAGTGTGAGTGTGTTGAGTTAGTGTGTTGAGTGAGTGTGTTGAGTGTGCTGTGTGAGTGTGTTGAGTGTGGTGAGTGTGTTGAGTGTGAGTGTGTTGAGTGTTGAGTGTGAGTGTGGTGAGTGTGTTGAGTGTGTTGAGTGTGAGTGTGTTGAGTGTGAGTGTGGTGAGTGTGGTGAGTGTGTTGAGTGTGTTGAGTGTGAGTGTGTTGAGTGTGAGTGTGGTGAGTGTGTTGAGTGTGAGTGTGTTGAGTGTTTTGAGTGTGTTGAGTGTTTTGAGTGTGTTGAGTGTGAGTGTTGAGTGTGCTGTGTGAGTGTGTTAAGTGTGAGTGTTGTGTGAGTGTGTTGTGTGTGAGTGTGTTGAGTGTGAGTGTTGTGTGTGTGTGGTGAGTGTGAGTGTGGTGTGTGTGAGTGTGTTGAGTTAGTGTGTTGAGTGAGTGTGTTGAGTGTGCTGTGTGAGTGTGTTGAGTGTGGTGAGTGTGTTGAGTGTGAGTGTGTTGAGTGTTGAGTGTGAGTGTGGTGAGTGTGTTGAGTGTGCTGTGTGAGTGTGTTGAGTGTGGTGAGTGTGTTGAGTGTGAGTGTGTTGAGTGTGAGTGTGGTGAGTGTGTTGAGTGTGTTGAGTGTGAGTGTGTTGAGTGTGTTGAGTGTTTTGAGTGTGTTGAGTGTGAGTGTTGAGTGTGTTGAGTGTGTTGAGTTGAGCGAGTGTGTTGAGTGTGGTGAGTTTGTTAAGTGTGAGTGTGTTGAGTTTGAGTGTATTGAGTGTGAGTTTGTTGAGTGTGCTGTGTGAGTGTGATGAGTGTGAGTGTGTTGAGTGTGAGTGTGCTGTGTGAGTGTGTTGAGTGTTGAGTGTGAGTGTGTTGAGTGTGAGTGTGTTTTGAGTGTGTTGAGTGTTTTGAGTGTGTTGAGTGTGAGTGTGAGTGTGAGTGTGTTGAGTGTGAGTGTGTTGAGTTTGAGTGTGTTGAGTGTGAGTTTGTTGAGTGTGAGTGTGTTGAGTGTGTTGAGTGTGAGTGTGCTGTGTGAGTGTGCTGTGTGAGTGTGTTGAGTGTGTTGAGTGAGTGTGTTGAGTGTGAGTGTGGTGAGTGTGAGTGTGTTTTGAGTGTGTTGAGTGTGTTGAGTGTGAGTGTGTTTTGAGTGTGTTGAGTGTGTTTTGAGTGTGTTGAGTGTGTTTTGAGTGTGTTGAGTGTGAGTGTGTTCAGCGTGAGTGTGTTGAGTGTGGTAAGTGTGTTGAGTTTGAGTGTGTTGAGTTTGAGTTTGTTGAGTGTGAGTGTGCTGTGTGAGTGTGTTGAGTGAGTGTGGTGAGTGTGTTGAGTGTGAGTGTGCTATGTGAGTGTGTTGAGTGTGTTTTGAGTGTGTTGAGTGTGAGTGTGTTGAGTGTGTTGAGTTTGGGTGTGTTGAGTGTGAGTGTGTTGAGTGTTAGTGTGCTGTGTGAGTGTGTTGAGTGTGTTGAGTGTGAGTGTGTTTTGAGTGTGTTGAGTGTTTTGAGTGTGTTGAGTTTGGGTGTGTTGAGTGTGAGTGTGTTGAGTGTGAGTGTGCTGTGTGAGTGTGTTGAGTGTGTTGAGTGTGAGTGTGTTTTGAGTGTGTTGAGTGTTTTGAGTGTGTTGAGTGTTTTGAGTGTGTTGAGTGTGAGTGTGTTTTGAGTGTGTTGAGTCTTTTGAGTGTGTTGAGTGTGAGTGTGTTTTGAGTGTGTTGAGTGTTTTGAGTGTGAGTGTGTTGAGTGTGTTGAGTGTGAGTGTGTTTTGAGTGTGTTGAGTGTGTTGAGTGTGAGTTTGTTGAGTGTGAGTGTGTTGAGTGTGAGTGTGTTGAGTGTGTTGAGTGTGAGTGTGCTGTGTGAGTGTGTTGAGTGTGAGTGTGTTGAGTGTGAGTGTGTTTTGAGTGTGAGTGTGTTTTGAGTGTGTTGAATGTTTTGAGTGTGTTGAATGTGAGTGTGTTGAGTGTGTTGAGTGTGAGTGTGTTTTGAGTGTGTTGAGTGTGTTTTGAGTGTGTTGAGTGTGAGTGTGTTGAGTGTGTTGAGTTTGAGTGTGCTGTGTGAGTGTGAGTGTATTGAGTGCGTGTGGTAAATGTGTTGAGTGTGGTGAGTGTGTTGAGTGTAAGTGTGTTGAGTGTTTTGTAAGTGTGTTGAGTGTTTTGAGTGTGTTGAGTGTGAGTGTGTTGAGTGTGAGTGTGTCGAGTGTGAGTGTGAGTGTGTTGAGTGTGAGTGTTTTGAGTGTGTTGAGTGTTTTGAGTGTGTTGAGTGTGTTGAGTTGAGTGTTGAGTGTGTTGAGTGTTGAGTGTGAGTGTGAGTGTGTTGAGTTTGAGTGTGAGTGTGAGTGTGAGTGTGTTGAGTGAGTGTGGTGAGTGTGAGTGTGTTGAGTGTGAGTGTGGTGAGTGTGTTGAGTGTGAGTGTGTTGAGTGTGAGTGTGTTTAGTGGGAGTGTGTTGAGTGTGTTGAGTGTGAGTGTGAGTGTGTTGAGTGTTTTGAGTGTGTTGAGTGTTTTGAGTGTGTTGAGTGTGAGTGTTGAGTGTGCTGTGTGAGTGTGTTAAGTGTGAGTGTTGAGTGAGTGTGTTGTGTGTGAGTGTGTTGAGTGTGAGTGTTGAGTGAGTGTGGTGAGTGTGAGTGTGGTGAGTGTGAGTGTGTTGAGTTAGTGTGTTGAGTGAGTGTGTTGAGTGTGCTGTGTGAGTGTGTTGAGTGTGGTGAGTGTGTTGAGTGTGAGTGTGTTGAGTGTTGAGTGTGAGTGTGGTGAGTGTGTTGTGTGTGCTGTGTGAGTGTGTTGAGTGTGGTGAGTGTGTTGAGTGTGAGTGTGTTGAGTGTGAGTGTGGTGAGTGTGTTGAGTGTGTTGTGTGTGAGTGTGTTGAGTGTGTTGAGTGTTTTGAGTGTGTTGAGTGTGAGTGTTGAGTGTGTTGAGTGTGTTGAGTTGAGCGAGTGTGTTGAGTGTGGTGAGTTTGTTAAGTGTGAGTGTGTTGAGTTTGAGTGTATTGAGTGTGAGTTTGTTGAGTGTGCTGTGTGAGTGTGATGAGTGTGAGTGTGTTGAGTGTGAGTGTGCTGTGTGAGTGTGTTGAGTGTTGAGTGTGAGTGTGTTGAGTGTGAGTGTGTTTTGAGTGTGTTGAGTGTTTTGAGTGTGTTGAGTGTGAGTGTGAGTGTGTTGAGTGTGAGTGTGTTGAGTTTGAGTGTGTTGAGTGTGAGTTTGTTGAGTGTGAGTGTGTTGAGTGTGTTGAGTGTGAGTGTGCTGTGTGAGTGTGCTGTGTGAGTGTGCTGTGTGAGTGTGTTGAGTGTGTTGAGTGAGTGTGTTGAGTGTGAGTGTGGTGAGTGTGAGTGTGTTTTGAGTGTGTTGAGTGTGTTGAGTGTGAGTGTGTTTTGAGTGTGTTGAGTGTGTTTTGAGTGTGTTGAGTGTGTTTTGAGTGTGTTGAGTGTGAGTGTGTTCAGCGTGAGTGTGTTGAGTGTGGTAAGTGTGTTGAGTTTGAGTGTGTTGAGTTTGAGTTTGTTGAGTGTGAGTGTGCTGTGTGAGTGTGTTGAGTGAGTGTGGTGAGTGTGTTGAGTGTGAGTGTGCTATGTGAGTGTGTTGAGTGTGTTTTGAGTGTGTTGAGTGTGAGTGTGTTGAGTGTGTTGAGTTTGGGTGTGTTGAGTGTGAGTGTGTTGAGTGTTAGTGTGCTGTGTGAGTGTGTTGAGTGTGTTGAGTGTGAGTGTGTTTTGAGTGTGTTGAGTGTTTTGAGTGTGTTGAGTTTGGGTGTGTTGAGTGTGAGTGTGTTGAGTGTGAGTGTGCTGTGTGAGTGTGTTGAGTGTGTTGAGTGTGAGTGTGTTTTGAGTGTGTTGAGTGTTTTGAGTGTGTTGAGTGTTTTGAGTGTGTTGAGTGTGAGTGTGTTTTGAGTGTGTTGAGTCTTTTGAGTGTGTTGAGTGTGAGTGTGTTTTGAGTGTGTTGAGTGTTTTGAGTGTGAGTGTGTTGAGTGTGTTGAGTGTGAGTGTGTTTTGAGTGTGTTGAGTGTGTTGAGTGTGAGTTTGTTGAGTGTGAGTGTGTTGAGTGTGAGTGTGTTGAGTGTGTTGAGTGTGAGTGTGCTGTGTGAGTGTGTTGAGTGTGAGTGTGTTGAGTGTGAGTGTGTTTTGAGTGTGAGTGTGTTTTGAGTGTGTTGAATGTTTTGAGTGTGTTGAATGTGAGTGTGTTGAGTGTGTTGAGTGTGAGTGTGAGTGTGTTGAGTGTGTTTTGAGTGTGTTGAGTGTGAGTGTGTTGAGTGTGTTGAGTTTGAGTGTGCTGTGTGTGTGTGAGTGTATTGAGTGCGTGTGGTGAGTGTGTTGAGTGTGGTGAGTGTGTTGAGTGTAAGTGTGTTGAGTGTTTTGTAAGTGTGTTGAGTGTTTTGAGTGTGTTGAGTGTGAGTGTGTTGAGTGTGAGTGTGTCGAGTGTGAGTGTGAGTGTGGTGAGTGTGAGTGTTTTGAGTGTGTTGAGTGTTTTGAGTGTGTTGAGTGTGTTGAGTTGAGTGTTGAGTGTGTTGAGTGTTGAGTGTGAGTGTGAGTGTGTTGAGTTTGAGTGTGAGTGTGAGTGTGAGTGTGTTGAGTGAGTGTGGTGAGTGTGAGTGTGTTGAGTGTGAGTGTGGTGAGTGTGTTGAGTGTGAGTGTGTTGAGTGTGAGTGTGTTTAGTGGGAGTGTGTTGAGTGTGTTGAGTGTGAGTGTGAGTGTGTTGAGTGTGAGTGTGGTGAGTGTGTTGAGTGTTTTGAGTGTGTTGAGTGTGAGTGTGAGTGTGTTGAGTGTGAGTGTGTTGAGTGTGAGCTTGTTGAGTGTGAGTGTGTTGAGTGTGAGTGTGGTGAGTGTGTTGAGTGTTTTGAGTGTGTTGAGTGTGAGTGTGTTGAGTGTGTTGAGTGTGAGTGTGCTGTGTGAGTGTGTTGAGTGTGAGTGTGTTGAGTGTGAGTGTGTTTTGAGTGTGAGTGTGTTTTGAGTGTGTTGAATGTTTTGAGTGTGTTGAATGTGAGTGTGTTGAGTGTGTTGAGTGTGAGTGTGTTTTGAGTGTGTTGAGTGTGTTTTGAGTGTGTTGAGTGTGAGTGTGTTGAGTGTGTTGAGTTTGAGTGTGCTGTGTGAGTGTGAGTGTATTGAGTGCGTGTGGTGAGTGTGTTGAGTGTGGTGAGTGTGTTGAGTGTAAGTGTGTTGAGTGTTTTGTAAGTGTGTTGAGTGTTTTGAGTGTGTTGAGTGTGAGTGTGTTGAGTGTGAGTGTGTCGAGTGTGAGTGTGAGTGTGTTGAGTGTGAGTGTTTTGAGTGTGTTGAGTGTTTTGAGTGTGTTGAGTGTGTTGAGTTGAGTGTTGAGTGTGTTGAGTGTTGAGTGTGAGTGTGAGTGTGTTGAGTTTGAGTGTGAGTGTGAGTGTGAGTGTGTTGAGTGAGTGTGGTGAGTGTGAGTGTGTTGTGTGTGAGTGTGGTGAGTGTGTTGAGTGTGTGTGTGTTGAGTGTGAGTGTGTTGAGTGGGAGTGTGTTGAGTGTGTTGAGTGTGAGTGTGAGTGTGTTGAGTGTGAGTGTGGTGAGTGTGTTGAGTGTTTTGAGTGTGTTGAGTGTGAGTGTGAGTGTGTTGAGTGTGAGTGTGTTGAGTGTGAGCTTGTTGAGTGTGAGTGTGTTGAGTGTGAGTGTGGTGAGTGTGTTGAGTGTTTTGAGTGTGTTGAGTGTGAGTGTGTTGAGTGTGAGTGTGTTGAGTGTGAGCTTGTTGAGTGTGAGTGTGTTGAGTGTGTTGAGTGTGCGAGTGTGTTGAGTGTGAGTGTGTTGAGTGTGAGTGTGTTGAGTGTGCGAGTGTGTTGAGTGTGTTGAGTGTGAGTGTGTTGAGTGTGAGTGTGAGTGTGTTGAGTGTGAGTGTGTTAAGTGTGAGTGTGAGTGTGAGTGTGTGAGCTGTTTCACCTGGTTGAGCTGGTCACCGGCTGGGACGCCCAGGCGAGGTCGTCGTCGCTGTCGTAGCGTCTGGGGTTGTCGAAGAAGTACGGCCTGTTGGAGAACGCATGGCTGGGAATGGCAGAGCCGCTCTGGAAGCAACAGATCACAGTAGAATCAGAATCAGATCCGGCGAGGAAGAGTTCTCCTGGTGTTCTGGTGTGCGCCTCACCCGCTCCTGTGCCGGTCTGCGGACCCGGAAGAAGAAGACCACCAGAGCCGTCGGCAGAAGCTCCCAGACAAACAGGATCAGCCCGAACACCAGGAACCCGGCGTCGCCCAGACTGGAGCGCAGATCCGCCTGCAGAAGCACAGACACAGCAGCTCGACCTCAGTCTGAACCAGTGTCGAGAGGAGCTCGTTACAGAACTCCAGTTACACAAAATTATTCCTCAAAATGAATAAAAACAGTGAAATGCAGAATCAGAATACTACGCAAACCTGCAATAATTAAATAATATGTATGCATTTAATCTCACTTTATTGACCAACATACCTGCCTGATGATCGTTCATGATTCATAAGTATATTCTGTGACCACTACTGTACGTGTGTGAATTTGCATTTCCTTCAGCCTTATTATTTAAATTTTGGTGTGAAAGGGTTTTACATTTCCCCAAAAATAGAACTTTTTTTGTTTAAAAAACAAAACAAAAAACAAGACCAGGTGAGGAAAAGTAATGCAAAAGTAACGCATTACTTTTTTAAAAAAAAAGAAACTAAGTAATGCAATTACTTAGTTACTTTTTAAGGGAGTAATGCAATATTGTAATGCATTACTGTTCAAAGTAACTTTCCCCAGCACTGGTCTGAACATGTGACCGGGACCCACCTGATCCGACACGTTGTACCAGTCGTAGTCGAACGAGTTTATGGTCTGGATGTCGGTGAGAGCCAGAACCAGTAGATTATAACAGGCCCGTGACGCGTACAGGAGGATGACCGTGAGGCCGATCAGGGTCACCTGACACACCGACGTGCCCTGGAACACAGGAAAAACACCAATCCTTTAATTTATTTATGTCAGAGACTGTAATCAGACTGTAATCAGAGACTGTAATCAACTGTAATCAGAGACTGTAATCAGACTGTCATCAGCTGTAATCAGACTGTACTCAGACTATAATCAGACTGTACTCAGCTGTAATCAGACTGTACTCAGCTGTAATCAGACTGTACTCAGACTATAATCAGACTGTACTCAGACTATAATCAGACTGTACTCAGCTGTAATCAGATTGTCATCAGCTGTAATCAGACTGTAATCAGACTATAATCAGACTGTACTCAGCTGTACTCAGACTGTACTCGGACTATAATCAGACTGTACTCAGCTGTAATCAGACTGTACTCAGCTGTAATCAGATTGTACTCAGCTGTAATCAGACTGTAATCAGACTATAATCAGACTGTACTCATCTGTAATCAGACTGTCATCAACTGTAATCAGACTGTAATCACACTGTAATCAGCCACGATTGAAACTGAAGATCAGGTGTGCCTCTTGCCTTGGACTCCAGGTAGATGCTGGCGAGAGACATCTTGGCCACCTTGTAGAGGCAGACGGAGAGCGAAACGGCGCAGAGGACGAAGAGCGAGTCGTTGATGGTCACGCGCACCAGGACGATGGTCTTTACCGGCGCATCGCTCGTCTTTACCAGCAGAGCACACGTCAGATTGACCAGCAGGAACAGCAGACTTACGCCGACGAACAGCAGGTACAGAGGAAACCTGCGGACCAGAGCAGGCATGAGGAGGAGGAGGCATGATGAGGAGGAGGATGAGGAGGCATGAGGAGGAGGAGGCATGAGGAGGAGGAGAAGGAGGATGAGCAGGCATGAGGAGAAGGAGGATGAGCAGGCATGAGGAGGAGGAGGAGGAGGATGAGGAGGTATGAGGAGGAGGATGAGGAGGCATGAGGAGGAGGAGAAGGAGGATGAGCAGGCATGAGGAGGAGGAGGGGGAGGAGAAGGAGGATGAGCAGGCATGAGGAGGAGGAGGAGAAGGAAGATGAACAGGAATGAGGAGAAGGAGGATGAGGAGGTATGAGGAGGAGGAGGTATGAGGAGGAGGAGGAGGAGGTAGGAGGAGGATGAGGAGGCATGAGGAGGAGGCATGAGGAGGAGGATGAGGAGGCATGAGGAGGAGGATGAGGATGATGAGCAGGCATGAGGAGGAAGATGAGGAGGAGGAGGAGAAGGAGGATGAGGCATGAGGAGGAGGATGAGAAGGAGGATGAGGAGGAGGCATGAGGAGGAGCAGGATGAGGAGGCATGATGAGGAGGAGGATGAGGAGGCATGATGAGGAGGAGGATGAGGAGGAGGAGGATGAGGAGGAGAAGGAGGAGGAGCAGGCATGAGGAGAAGGAGGATGAGCAGGCATGAGGAGGAGGAGGAGGAGGAGGAGGAGGAGGATGAGGAGGCATGAGGAGGAGGATGAGGAGGCATGAGGAGGAGGAGGAGAAGGAGGATGAGCAGGCATGAGGAGGAGGAGGCTGAGGAGGAGGATGAGGGGGAGGAGAAGGAGGATGAGCACGCATGAGGAGGAGGAGGAGTAGGAGAAGGAAGATGAACAGGCATGAGGAGGAGGAGGAGAAGGGGGATGAGGAGGTATGAGGAGGAGGAGGAGGAGGAGGTAGGAGGAGGATGAGGAGGCATGAGGAGGAGGATGAGGAGGCATGAGGAGGAGGATGAGGATGATGAGCAGGCATGAGGAGGAAGATGAGGAGGAGGAGGAGGAGGAGGAGGAGGAGGCATGAGGATGGGGGAGGAGGATGAGGAGGAGGCATGAGCAGGAGAAGGAGGATGAGGAGGATGCATGAGGAGGAGGAGGCATGAGGAGGAGCAGGATGAGGAGGCATGAGGAGGAGGATGAGGATGAGGAGGCATAAGGAGGACGAGGCATGAGGAGGGGGCATGAGGAGGAAGAGGAGGAGGATGAGGAGGCATGATGAGGA
>CM060626.1:482500-495000 GCA_030578275.1 Meda fulgida
CACACCGGTTTATATGCTGCCCAAAATGATCCCATGTTTTTTTATTTCTCCCTCATTATGCAGACTCCCAGCATGCTCTCATATGAGGCCATTTCAATCACCCATCAACCCAGTCTTTTAGGTCTGGGGTTTAGGGGCATTTCCTCTCCTGGAAACTGTAATACTGCCACTCTTAATAAGGGTAAATATCTTTGTTGCTATGTTGGGTATCCCTGATTATCTCCGAGAAGGCACAAGCCTGGATGCAGCCCGACCCCCCCCCACAACATCTTTAGTTCGGGAAGTTCGGTCTGGACTCGATCCATTGAGGAGTAAATATGATCGGGTCAGAAACCGTCGGGCCAATCAGATGGCCAGGGCGGGCTTTATACGGTGATGGACAGATGATCTGCATTAGCGTATTCATCACGTCATCAAAGAGCGCTTGGGTTGAACTGGTTTACAACAAAGATGGCTGCCGCTGGAGACCTGAGATATAGATCCCGCTATCGCGTCTGTTGTAAAAGAATTCGACAGCGCATTCATTTTAAAAGACGAACATAGAACTGCAATCAAGCATTTGTCGATCGTAAAGATGTGTTTGCCGTCCTTCCTTGCTCTGATTGGTTGTAGGTCTGTCTAATTGAGTGCAGAGTTTTTTCCCTGGCTCGGTTAAGACACGCCTCATAATCACAGCCCTGGAGCAGCATCTCTCTGACTGGAACACGAGTATGACGAAGTCATGCTACATAATCGTGGTTCCACGGGTAAATTAGACCCCATCCATCCTACAAGTACTGCCATAATTTTACACCAGAATGGGTGAACTAAAGAACATTCCCAAATCATATGTAAATAAGTACCCTCTTCTTGATTACATTTCCAGCATAGATTATTTCCAGCTATCCCCATCCTGTAAAGCCTAGATGGTGTATAATAATATCTATGTACTATTTGTACTGTATGAATTTCCCCCTAGCTTCCCGTGTGTTCTTGCCCACATTAGATGGCATGAACCACCAGTCATTATCATGGATATTAATCCCCAAATCCTTCTGCCATATTGTTTCAGGTTGTTGCAGGCATCTGCAGTTACACTGAGCATTGGTTTGTAACAGAAGCAGTCCCTCAATGCGCGCGCAGACACCAGGGAAGCCCTGAAACATCATGTCGACAGCGAGACGCGGTGCTGGGTGTGTTCTGAAGAGCGACCCAGACCCAGGGACGAGCGTGAAGAATGACTTTAATGACGACTGCTTTACAAACATCAGTGCTCTGACCAATCACCGCAGAGGAGGGGTTTGGGAAAAGCAAATCAGGGTCCAAATAAAGGCATATTATAAGACAACAAAAGTGTTTTTTTTTGTCATTGCATGCATGTAAAACTGTTGTTGGGGACTCCCAAAACAATATTAGGAACATTTTAAATGCCACAATAGGTGCCCTTTAAGCAAACTATCATTTTAATTATTCAGCTGCTGTCAGTATCTCTTTACAAATAGAATATATCTGATACTTTTTAAATAATTTGTTAATTTATTTCCAAGTCCATATTGTACTTCTCCCCAAAATGAAAAAAGATGTTGTTTTATTGGGACCATTAAGATGTTTTGCATTGGGATATTTTCATGACAATTAAGCACATTTTCCCATTTAATTCATAAGAAAAAAGGATAAATATGAATGGTACAAACATCAAAACCAAATATAATTGAATATGTATGTATTGTTCTGTGCAGAGATGGCCGCTCGTGAGATGCTGCTGGTCATGTGATTGGTTCAGTGATGTCACACGTCACCAGCAGAGGGCGACAATAACACGTGCTAAAATCAGCATCAGATGAATATGAGACAAAAGACGTTCTGAGAAGCGGATGACAGCAGGATTTATGAAGTGTGCTGCGATTGAGCGGCTGTTGGCAGTGCAGATCTGAGATCAGTGACTCCAGCTGGAATGTTAGCCGTTCTGGAAGCGTTAACCGCACATTCCTCTAGGTTCTGCAGATGTGTAGTTATGAAACATAATTGTGTCTGAGAGATCCAGCTGACAAACACGTGCGGAGAATGTTTGAGTAATGTTCCCGTCATGTGTCTGCATTATTCTGAATGTTCTCGGAATGTTGTTTAAAACGTTTTTTATACGAACATTAAGGAAACGTTGAATTGTATAATTCTTCTAACATTATGGGATGTTACATTTGAATCTCAGCGTTCTGAAACCAGTAGCAACATCTAAAAATGTGCAACTAAAACATTTCAGAAAAACGTTCCATGAATGATGTATAAATAACATTGTTGTGCTTATGTTTACATTATTAAAGACCAGAGAACTTTGAACAATGGTTCTATTTATTGAAGCTTGTTTCCACCACAGAATAAAACATTTTAAAAGATAATTGATCATTAAAAGATTACTTATTAATTATAAAGATATCTCAGTTTACCTCACAATTCTGACTTTTTTTCTCGCAATTGTGGCTTTATCAAGTAATTCTGACATATTTACTCAGAATTGCGAGGTAAATGTGGCAGAGATGCAGAATCCATTATAAATAAAATTGATGACACTCCAAATCCCCCAGTCCAGGTTATGAACAGTAATCTGATTACCTCTGCTGGACTCGCTCGCAGGGACATGTGAGGGTTTGTGAGTGAGAATAGTTGAGTTTAAGTGCCCTCAGAAGTGCACTGACCCTCATGAGGCCTCAGGCGGAGGCGGTTCACATCTGGACACACACACACACACACACACACACACACACACACACACACACACACACACACACACACACACACACACACACACACACACACACACACACACACACACACACACACAGCCTTTCGTGTTTCACTAACATGCCTTAGAAAAAGCAGTGAACTCCCGCGCAGATAACATGGCGGTGTAGCCAGTACTTAAAAAACTCGATTATTGTTTTGTTCGCATCGCCAGTCTTTACGGAAGCTTTCATGCCACAGAATAAAATCTTTTAAAAGATAATTGCGACTTTTTAACTCACAATTGCGAGTTTATTTCTCGCAATTCTGACTTTATGACTCGCAATTCTGACTTTAAATCACGCAGTTGTGAGATAGTCGCAATTACCTTTTTTATTGTGTATTCTGTGGCAGAAACAATTGCTTCCATAAGTCTTCGATCGAGTAGACACAAAACAAAGTTTATTTTTAAGTTGTGAAATTTAAGTGAAAAATTACGTTATTATCAGTGTTTTATCAATGTGCGATCTTCGCAAGAAAACCGCCATTGCAGCGCGCTGTTGCTATGGTTACCGCCACTTTCGCGCCAGATGAAAATATCGCTGACACGCTTCTGAAACGTTTAGAAACGTGTAAAATGTCCTTTATTTGACGAATTACACCACTTTAGCATGGTTACTCAAGGTATTCTCAGTTCAAGACTTAACACGTTTATTTTTGTATGTAGTTGTGAAATGTAAATATTTAGCGGCGATCGTTCTAATAACTGCTTGCTCTGCTTAAACACGGGCTGGTTAAACTCTGCTTAAACACGGGCTGGTTAAACTGCTTAAACACGGGCTGGTTAAACTGCTTAAACACGGGCTGGTTAAACTGCTTAAACACGGGCTGGTTAAACTGCTTAAACACGGGCTGGTTAAACTGCTTAAACACGGGCTGGTTAAACTCTGCTTACACACGGGCTGGTTAAACTCTGCTTAAACACGGGCTGGTTAAACTCTGCTTACACACGGGCTGGTTAAACTCTGCTTAAACACGGGCTGGTTAAACTCTGCTTAAACACGGGCTGGTTAAACTCTGCTTACACACGGGCTGGTTAAACTCTGCTTAAACACGGGCTGGTTAAACTCTGCTTACACACGGGCTGGTTAAACTCTGCTTAAACACAGGCTGGTTAAACTGCTTAAACACGGGCTGGTTAAACTGCTTAAACACGGGCTGGTTAAACTGCTTAAACACGGGCTGGTTAAACTGCTTAAACACGGGCTGGTTAAACTGCTTAAACACGGGCTGGTTAAACTCTGCTTAAACACGGGCTGGTTAAACTCTGCTTAAACACGGGCTGGTTAAACTCTGCTTACACACGGGCTGGTTAAACTCTGCTTAAACACGGGCTGGTTAAACTGCTTAAACACGGGCTGGTTAAACTCTGCTTAAACACGGGCTGGTTAAACTCTGCTTAAACACGGGCTGGTTAAACTCTGCTTAAACACGGGCTGGTTAAACTCTGCTTAAACACGGGCTGGTTAAACTCTGCTTAAACACGGGCTGGTTAAACTGCTTAAACACGGGCTGGTTAAACTCTGCTTAAACACGGGCTGGTTAAACTCTGCTTAAACACGGGCTGGTTAAACTCTGCTTAAACACGGGCTGGTTAAACTCTGCTTAAACACGGGCTGGTTAAACTCTGCTTAAACACGGGCTTGTTAAACTCTGCTTAAACACGGGCTTGTTAAACTCTGCTTACACACGGGCTCTGACACACTCGCACAGGTATTTTCTAAAGACATAAAGGAAATGTTTGTGTGTAGAAGTAAATGACTTTAGCACCCCCACCTCAGCTTTTGTTCTCGTGCTCCGGGGGGTCAGTAATGTAAATGATTCCTCCATCAACTCCGCCCTTCACATGAACTCTCTCTCTCTCTCTCTCTCTCTCTCTCTCTCTCTCTCTCTCTCTGTCTCTCTCTCTCTCTCTCTCTCTCTCTCTCTCTCTCTCTCTCTCCCTCTGGAGTTCCTCACAGACCCGTTATAACCGCGCACAGAGGCTTCATGATGGTGCTGGTGAGCAGTGTGGGGGTTCTGGTTCTGCTGGTGTCGGTCCAGTGTGTGACCCGGGATCAGCTCTTCGATTACGGGATCCGATTCGGCGACCGGGTTCTCGATTCTGGAACGGATTCGGTTCGAGAGCTCGAGCTGGAGCAAACGCTCTACTTCTTCAACGGAAACTTCCATAAAATATACGTGAGTAACTCAACTTTTGTTGCATTTTAAATGTAGTGTTAATACAATAAGCAAAAAATATTACTGTTCTCTCCTCTAATATTTCCAAAGATTAGAAAATAATTTAAATAAAAGAAACACTTAATAGTTGTTACTTTATTTGAAGAATCAATGAATGAAGTGAAATCGTACAAATTGTCCTTATGATGAAACGAGATATTTCTATATGGTCGATTTGAAACAGTTTGATTTTCAGAGATTTGCAAAAACAAATCTGCTGATCTGCACACTTTTTCTAGTTTACAAAACCAGCATATTAAGGTTTTAGGAAAGGCAAGTTTATTTATATAGCACATTTCATACACTATAGCAATTCAAAGTGCTTTACACAGAAATGAATTAAAAACACATGATAAAACAAAAGCAAGGAAATGAAGGAAATCTCTCCCTTTTTTCACTCACTCACACACACACACACACACACACACAAACAAACAAACACGCGCACGCACACACACACACACACACACACACACACACACACACACACACACACACACACACACACACACACACACACAAACAAACACACACGCGCACGCACACACACACACACACACACACACACACACACACACACACTCACTCTCTCTCTCTCTCTCTCTCACACACACACACACACACACTCTCTCTCTCTCTCTCTCTCTCTCACACACACACACACACACACACACACACTCTCTCTCTCTCTCTCTCTCTCTCGCTCTCTCTCTCTCAATATGTACTCCAGGTGTCTTTTCTGCAGTGGTGTCCTACAATGTGTTCATTAGTCTTGAATGTTTAACCGAATATAATCTGTGCCTGTATTTGCTTCTTTTAATATTCATCTGATGAACCTCCAGACGTTTCAGTATATGTTGGTTTATTTTCTAATCATCTATCCAGAAGCCCCTCATCATCCATACCCGAGTGTTTGTTGGGACGTTCCTCGGCTCAGGAAGTGTTGAACCGAATGACTTGCTTATAATTATCCAGGAAAGCCTGCAGCTTCTGATGCTGTCGAGCTGAGCCCGCTGAACAGTTGCTCTTCATATCCCAGCTGTCTGTGATCGCTCATCTTCCTGTAGGAGCGCTTGATATATTCCTCACGGATGAATCCCTCCCTGTGTCTGCAGTGGAACTGGTGGGCAGGATCCCTGTTGTTGCGCGCGGACTCCAGCGCGAGCTGAGAAACACTAGCTCTTAGAAACAGAAGCTGTGGACCAGCTCTCCAGGAGACAGAAGTGCTTTGTGTGTGTGTGGATGAAGTTTAGCCCGAGGGTTTATACGCTCGTCCTCCTGTCCTGCTGTTCTCCTTTCACTGCCTATAGCGCTCACATTCCTCACGGAGGTGCCGTTCCCTGCTCGAACACAAGAGTTAGGACTTCATTCCGGTTCAGGATTGTGAGTTTACATCGGGCAGTTTGAGTGTGATTGTGCGTCAACAACAAAAATACTTGTTTTGTAGTTGAAAAGTCTATGGGGTAACCCTGTGAGGCCTTGCATCAAAAAATGGACAGGAAAATCACTTTTTTAGTTTATTCAGAAAAATTATTGAAAATATTTTTTATTTTTATGTTGAGTATTATATTTGATGCATCAGGCATATAGTCTGATATAATGAGATTATGCTGATCAAACTGAGCAAATATATGCGATTTGCTGCAGATTCTGATATTTATATGGACAAAAAGTGATGAAATTCTGATAAAATGCATATGAATATCAATATCTGCCAATAATATGTTTTAGTAAGATGATATTTAAATGCTTAGTTTTATGATCTGTATTTTTAAGACATAATGCAATGCAATACAACGATGATTGAGAGATGAACAAATAAACCTTCCTCAAAAGCCTGATGATCATATTTGATACTCATGATTTTTATAATAAAGTGTCAGTCTCTCAGATCTCCAGCTCTAGAGATCAGGGTTATCAGGCTTTCTTCGAGGTTCGAGGACTCTTAGAAATAAAGGTTCCAAAATAGGGGTCATAGAAGAACCATTTTGGTTCCCAAAAAACCTTTAAGTGAATCGTTCTAAAAAGAACCATTTTCTCAGATGATTTCCCGCTCATTCCACCTAGTGTCAGTTCAAACATCCAAAAGTCAATGTTTTATTAACTTTGAGAAAGGTTTGTGTAAGATAAATAATCAATCTGTTAAATTTAATGTAATGGTTCTTTATCTGCATCATTGACTCCATAAGAACCATTTTGTTCCACAAAAGTTTATTTATAGTGGAGAAAGGTTCTTTAGATTATTAGTATGTTCAAAAAAGGGTTCTTTTTAGAATGATTCACTAAAAGGTTTTTTGGGAACCAAAATGGTTCTTCTATGACCCCTATTTTGGAACCTTTATTTTCAAGAGTGTGGATGTTGTTAACAGAACTATTATTTGTTAAGTTTGCTCTCGTTTCTCGATCTCTCGAGTAAGAAATGTTAGAGCTGTTCCGCACAGGCTCCCCTGCCGTTTCACTTGAAGAAACTCGTTAAAGAAAAGCTCATACACACACAAACACACACACTTTAAGTGGCACACCAGCCTTTCGTGCGCTGACAGCCCAGATCCCAGAACTCATCACCTCTGGTTGACGAGGCGTCAGGGGAGACGTGTGTTCCTGCAGGAAAACACCCAATCCTGTGCAGATTGGCGGTTTCAGCATTTAAACTGGGATTTAATGCAAGAACAACTTAAATTACTAAAAGAATCACAAGCCATTGATTCTCACCCGTATAATTAATAATTAAACTAAGCTAAATGTACTTTTGCTATTAAAATTGGCAACACTTGTAAGAAGAACACCTCAGTTTCTACTATCCTTATGGCTTGTTTTATACTGAACATTGTTTTAGTGCTTTAAGTTGCTTTCTTACAATATACAAGCATAAGAAAAGCTTTTTTACAGCATAAACAAATATGCTATTTTTGTCTTGCAATATGCAAGAATATGCAATGTTTTTTTTTATCACAACATACAAGAATATAGAATTTTTTTATTTTCAATGTGCAACCTTTTTTTCTTGCAATGTGCGAGACTACGCAGTATATTTTGTGTGTGTGGTGTGTTCTGTATTCTGCCCGCTAGATATGCATATTTATAATAATTTTTACCCTTTCACATATCCTCAACAAACAACATGATAAGAGGTATTATTCCCTGAAAGTTCTGCACTGAAGTGTAAAACATTAGGTTAGGTGTTTATTCAGATGATCAATACTAATAGTCATCCTATGCATTCAGTACAATATAACAAAGGTTTGTTTGTCAGGATTATAAATGAATCTTGAATCAGAGCATCTCTTTAAAGTGCTAAAGTGCTCAGCTTGTATCAAAACTCTCGAAACAGATCCAAACTGGTTTCCGCCGCCCGGTGTGCTGGTGTGTGCTGGTGTGCTGGTGTGTGCTGGTGTTCTGGTGTGCAGGTGTTCTGGTGCGCAGGTGTTCTGGTGTGCAGGTGTGCTGATGTGTGCTGGTGTGCCGGTGTGTGCTGGTGTTTTCTGGTGTGCTGGTGTGTGCTGGTGTTCTGGTGTGCTGGTGTGTGCTGGTGTTCTGGTGTGCTGGTGTGTGCTGGTGTTCTGGTGTGTGCCGGTTTGCTGGTGTTCTGGTGTGCTGGTGTGTGCCGGTGTGTGCTGGTGTGTGCCGGTGTGTGCTGGTGTGCTGGTGTGTTCTGGTGTGCTGGTGTGTGCTGGTGTGTTCTGGTGTTCTGGTGTGCTGGTGTGTGCTGGTGTGCTGGTGTGTGCCGGTGTGTGCTGGTGTGTTCTGGTGTGCTGGTGTGCTGGTGTACTGGTGTGTGCCGGTGTGCTGGTGTTCTGGTGTGCTGGTGTGTGCCGGTGTGCTGATGTGTTGGTGTGCTGGTGTTCTGGTGTGCCGGTGTGTGCTGGTGTGTTGGTGTGCTGGTGTTCTGGTGTGCCGGTGTGTGCTGGTGTTCTGGTGTGCTGATGTGTGCCGGTGTTCTGGTGTGTTGGTGTGCTGGTGTACTGGTGTGTGCCGGTGTGCTGGTGTTCTGGTGTGCTGGTGTGTGCCGGTGTGCTGATGTGTTGGTGTGCTGGTGTTCTGGTGTGCCGGTGTGTGCTGGTGTGTTGGTGTGCTGGTGTTCTGGTGTGCCGGTGTGTGCTGGTGTTCTGGTGTGCTGATGTGTGCCGGTGTTCTGGTGTGTTGGTGTGCTGGTGTTCTGGTGTGCCGGTGTGTGCTGGTGTTCTGGTGTGCTGATGTGTGCCGGTGTTCTGGTGTGCTGGTGTTCTGGTGTGCTGGTGTGTGCCAGTGTGTGCTGGTGTTCTAGTGTGCTGGTGTGTGCTGGTGTTCTGGTGTGCTGGTGTATGCCGGTGTTCTGGTGTTCTGGTGTTCTGGTGTGCTGATGTGTTGGTGTGCTGGTGTTTTGGTGTGCTGGTGTGCTGGTGTGCTGGTGTGCTGGTGTTCTGAGCCTGGGTTCTCCCAAGGTTTTTTTTTTTTTTCTCCATTAGGTCACCTGATGGAGTTTTAGGACACCAGTAGGTCACTTGATGGAGTTTTTCGGTTCCTTGCCACTGTTGCCTTTGGCTTGTTCAGTTGGGGATATTCAAAATAATTAGCCAAGCATTAATACCATTGATCAGCCCTACCAAACGTGGATGTTTTTTCACTAAGAAACAAACATTATGTTATTTGATTGATATTGTGAAGCTGCTTTGATGCAATTTATATTGTGAAAAGCGCTATATAAATACACTTGACTTGACTTGACTGCTGGTGTTCTGGTGTGCTGGTGTGTGCCGGTGTGCTGGTGTGCTGGTGTGTGCCGGTGTGCTGGTGGGCTGGTGTGTGCCGGTGTGTGCTGGTGTGCTGGTGTGCTGGTGTTCTGGTGTGCTGGTGTGTGCCGGTGTGTGCTGGTGTGCTGGTGTGTTCTGGTGTGCTGGTGTGCTGGTGTTCTGGTGTGCTGGTGTGTGCCGGTGTGTGCTGGTGTGCTGGTGTGTTCTGGTGTGCTGGTGTTCTGGTGTGCTGGTGTGTGCCGGTGTGCTGGTGTTCTGGTGTGCTGGTGTGTGCTGGTGTGCTGGTGTTCTGGTGTGCTGGTGTGTGCTGGTGTGCTGGTGTTCTGGTGTGCTGGTGTGTACTGGTGTGCTGGTGTTCTGGTGTGCTGGTGTGTGCCGGTGTGCTGGTGTTCTGGTGTGCTGGTGTGTGCTGGGGTGCTGGTGTTCTGGTTTGCTGATGTGCCGGTGTGTGCTGGTGTGCCGGTGTGTGCTGGTGTTCTGATGTGCTGGTGTGTGCTGGTGTGCTGGTGTGTGCCGGTGTGCTGGTGTGCTGGTGTGTGCCGGTGTGCTGGTGTTCTTGTGTGCTGGTGTTCTGGTTTGCTGATGTGCCGGTGTGTGCTGGTGTGCTGGTGTGTGCTGGTGTTCTGGTGTGTGCCGGTGTGTGCTGGTGTGCTGGTGTGCTGGTGTGTGCCGGTGTGCTGGTGTTCTGGTGTGCTGGTGTGTGCTGGTGTTCTGGTGTGCTGGTGTGTACCGGTGTTCTGGTGTGCCGGTGTGCTGGTGTGTGCTGGTGTTCTGGTGTGCTGGTGTGCTGATGTGCTGGTGTGCTGGTGTGCTGGTGTGTGCCGGTGTGCTGGTGTTCTGGTGTGCTGGTGTGCTGGTGTGCTGGTGTTCTGGTGTGCTGGTGTGCTGATGTGCTGGTGTGCCGGTGTGTGCTGGTGTTCTGGTGTGCTGGTGTGCTGGTGTTCTGGTGTGCTGGTGTGTGCTGGTGTGCTGGTGTTCTGGTGTGCTGGTGTGCTGGTGTGTGCTGGTGTGCTGGTGTTCTGGTGTGCTGGTGTGCTGGTGTGTGCTGGTGTTCTGGTGTGCTGGTGTGCTGATGTGCTGGTGTGCTGGTGTGCTGGTGTGTGCCGGTGTGCTGATGTTCTGGTGTGCTGGTGTGCTGGTGTGCTGGTGTTCTGGTGTGCTGGTGTGCTGATGTGCTGGTGTGCCGGTGTGTGCTGGTGTTCTGGTGTGCTGATGTGTGCTGGTGTGTGCTGGTGTTCTGGTGTGCTGGTGTTCTGGTGTGCTGGTGTTTGCCGGTGTTCTGGTGTTCTGGTGTGCTGGTGTGCTGGTGTTCTGGTGTGCTGATGTGTTGGTGTGTGCCGGTGTTCTGGTGTGCTGGTGTGTGCCGGTGTGCTGGTGTTCTGGTGTGCTGGTGTGTGCTGGTGTGCTGGTGTGCTGGTGTGCTGGTGTGTGCTGGTGTGTGCTGGTGTGCTGGTGTTCTGGTGTGCTGGTGTTCTGGTGTGCTGGTGTTCTAGTGTGCTGGTGTTCTGGTGTGCTGGTGTGCTGATGTGTGCTGGTGTTCTGGTGTGCTGGTGTGCTGGTGTTCTAGTGTTGATGTGTGCTGGTGTTCTGGTGTGCTGGTGTTCTAGTGTTGATGTGTGCTGATGTGTGCTGGTGTTCTGGTGTGCTGGTGTTCTGGTGTGCTGGTGTTCTGGTGTGCTGGTGTGCTGATGTGTGCTGGTGTTCTGGTGTGCTGATGTTCTGCTCTCTGCAGGTCGGCACTAATGGCTTCGTGTCTCTGGCCGAACCCAGCGATGAGTCCGAGTACCTGGGGAAGATGCCGGCCAGCTTCGGCATGATTGCAGCTTTCCTGGGAGACCTGGACACGAGCGACGGCGCCGGACACGTTTACTTCCGGCAGGAGAAGAGCCCGGATGTTCTCCGGAGAGCCGCAGATCACATCAGCCAAGCGTTTCCTAATGACGATGGGATTGATCCCACTCACGCCGTCATCGTGACCTGGGAGAAGGTGTTGGCTCAGCGAGGAAGAGGACGAGGAGATGGACTTGAGTTAATGGTACGGCCCTGAAATCTGAATGTTTTGCAGTTCTAAGCGTTACTTAAGAAGTCAAGCCGCACTGATGTTTCAAAGAAAATAACAATTTTAAAGGATTAGTTCACTTCAGAATTAACTAACTCGCCTCCTCGTCATCCAAGATGTTCATGTTCTCTTTCTTCAGTGGAAAAGAAATGAAGGTTTTTGAGGAAAACACTCCAGGATTTCCTCCATATAGTGACTCCAATGGGGTCCAACGGCTCGAAGGTCCAGATGTGAGTTTCAGTGCAGCTTCAAAGTCTCGACATGATCCAGCCGAGGAATA
The DNA here is from genome assembly GCA_030578275.1 of Meda fulgida. Classification (NCBI taxonomy): domain Eukaryota; kingdom Metazoa; phylum Chordata; class Actinopteri; order Cypriniformes; family Leuciscidae; genus Meda; species Meda fulgida. Next base: position 494,547 of record CM060626.1, read on the forward strand.
CGAGTCTCATTTAGACAAACCAGCCGACATTTATAACTAAATACACATTTGTATAAATGTATATATTTATATTACAGATGCTGGTCTTGCACTCGCTGTGATGTGACACACATTATGTAATCAGGTTGAAAGGTCAAGCATGATGTAGGCGGAAGAACAGATTTAGTGTTTACAAAGCAGACGTGCAAAGACTGACTCCATTTACAAAAAACAAATAAATAAAAGGTAAAACAACGATGTCGGACGATTTTTGAAGAGAAACTGGGATGGAGTTTTTCGCTCTACTCTACATTTCTGACCCGGAACACGCGTGACCTTTCAGCCTGATCACGTAATGTGTGTCGCATCACAGCGAGTGCAAGACCAGCATCTGTGGTTAAAAGTATATAAATGTTTATTTGTTATAAATGTCGCTGGTTTGTCTAGATGAGACTCGTATTCCTCGGCTGGATCA
>CM060626.1:500000-510000 GCA_030578275.1 Meda fulgida
CCTGGCATCAGAACACACACTAACCAGACATCAGAACACACACTAACCTGGCATCAGAACACACTCTAACCAGACATCAGAACACACACTAACCTGGCATCAGAACACACTCTAACCAGACATCAGAACACACACTAACCAGACATCAGAACACACACTAACCAGACATCAGAACACACACTAACCAGACATCAGAACACACACTAACCTGGCATCAGAACACACTCTAACCAGACATCAGAACACACACTAACCAGACATCAGAACACACACTAACCTGGCATCAGAACACACACTAACCTGGCATCAGAACACACTCTAACCAGACATCAGAACACACACTAACCAGACATCAGAACACACACTAACCAGACATCAGAACACACACTAACCTGACATCAGAACACACACTAACCAGACATCAGAACACACACTAACCAGACATCAGAACACACACTAACCAGACATCAGAACACACACTAACCAGACATCAGAACACACACTAACCTGACATCATTTCTGCACTCAGAACACACACTAACCAGACATCAGAACACACACTAACCTGACATCAGAACACACACTCAGAACACACACTAACCAGACATCAGAACACACACTAACCTGACATCAGAACACACACTAACCTGACATCATCTCTGCACTCAGAACACACACTAACCTGACATCAGAACACACACTAACCTGACATCATCTCTGACAGGGGCGTGCAGAGAGTTCCCCAAGGGCAGGGGCTCAAATATGAAAAAAGGGGCATGCATATAGGCCTATATATATTTGTTATATATATACATATACCGTATACTGGTCAAAAAATTGGAAACATTACTATTTTTAATGTTTTAGAAGTAAGTATCTTATGCTCATCAAGGCTGTATTTTTTTTTATTAAAAAACAGTAATATTGTAAAATATTACTACAATCTAAAATAATGTTTTTGTACTTTAATATACTTATAACCTTTGATACTTTTTTCAGGATTCTGAGTTTAAAAGTTACAAAAAGAACAGCATTTATCTCAAATAGAAATATTTTGTACCAATATCCAAAAACAGCATATCTTCGCTTTACTTAATCTTAATCTTGTGGACCACCCGGTGTGGGCTCCAGCCTGTGAAATGAATGATTTTGCTAATGAATACTTGTATCCGAGTTGTTGTTTTCTAACACCTGTGTTATAGTGATCACGGCGTCGTCGCGGCGGGAATACAGCGTTAGCATGGCTGACGGCAGCGTGCGCACACACAGCTACCTGTGGACCCAGAGCCTGCGCTTCCAGCGCTGTCCACAGGGGGCGCTCCCGGGCCCCGGACGCCAGCTGCTCAGCGTCGACCAGGTCTTCGTCATGTACGACTCCAGCAACCAGCTGATCCGCTTCGCCACGAGCAACAAGATCGGCTCCGTCCACAGTTAGCAAACTTACAATTACAGTAATACATTTGATTTGTAATGCACTTTATATTTAAGCAAAATCCCAAAGTGCTACACGAGTGTTGCTCTCTTAAAGGTGCTCTAAGCGATGTCGGGTGACGTCACTTCTTGTTGACGTTTAAAGTATTGTCAAACAAAACGGAGGCTAGCCCGACCCTCCCCACTCCTCCTCCGCGCACTAACCCCCCAAACCCACCCCCAAACCCTTCTGGTCTGTTATTGGCTGGAACAGTTTGTTATGTTTCGTAGTGCGGGTTAGCCCAGTTTGTTTTTTTTGCCGTTTGTGGAGCCTGGGGCGTCTGCAGAGACCGCGTCTGTTTACAGTGTGTTCAGGGGACAGGCAGCCAGCGGATAGTGAGGAGATGTTTGCTGTATGTGACAAAAAATGTTTTGGCCTAAAAAACGCGTGACATCGCTTAGAGCACCTTTAAAGTAGATCATTGACAGCCTAGTGCTTAAACTACACTGCCGGCTTTAGAAAGAGTCTCTTCTGTTATGCAAAGCTGCTTTTATTTGATCGAAAATACAGTAAAACAGTGAAATATTATTATAATGTAAATCAGCTGTATTCTATGTGAATATCTAGTAAAGTGTAATTTATTCCTGTGATCAAAGCTGAGTTTCAGCATCATTACTCCAGTCTTCAGTGTCACAAGATCCTTCAGAGATCATCTGCTAAATGAATAAATGTAAATGTAGTATATCTTGTTCACTGTGTGTGTGTCGACCGCAGCTGCTTGTGAAGCTCGTGTGTGTGCTTTAACTCAGTCTCCCGCTGATGTTTATCACTGTGTGTGTTTGTGTGTTCTGGGTTAAAGTGCTGTTCATGTAAGCGGATACGAGTTAAAGCTCAACATCTGCCAGGAGATCTGTGACGAGTCGGGTTTAGGTTTAGTTCAGCTTAAACTCAGGCCCAGATGTGCTTCTTCAATCATATTTATAAAGCGCTTTTCACAACACATCGTTTCAAAGCAGAAACAGAAAATCCTAATGTTAATGTTTAGAGTATCTTAAAGTCCCCCTGTGGTGAAACTCCAGCTTTTAATGTTGTTTATGTGTCTATGTGGTGTTTTTAATATGCTTTAAGACACGTGTTAGTTCATAAGTCGACAGCATTGCTGAGTATTTTCTGCTTAAAACTGCAGTGAACCAAAGACAGTCTCAAAAACACGCTTTGAAATCGCTGGTGTTTCTGACGTCACAAACTACCTTGTAACCAATCAGATCAACGTGTGCTCGTCAACCAGTGAACCAACTCTGAGTGAGTGGAGGCGGGGCTCATTTGCATATTCATAGAACCACGCATACGAAATGAGGCAAGGGTGTCGAGTTACATTCAAGATATTTTAAGGCAGGAAGAAATTTTTTTCAAGGAAAAACCTTTAAATATGCATTTAGAAGAGTAGATATTTAGACTGTAATATCTTCATGCCTAGAGCTGGACGATAATATAGTCACAATTTGTATGTGTGTATAAAGTTATATATACCTGTATATGCATGCGGATAAAGTTGGATACATTTATGTATTTGACTTTATGTAGAGAGCTTTGTGATGATATAGTTACACTTTTGCAATGATATAAACAATCAAGCAGTTGAGATTAGTTGTGTTTTGGAGTTATTAATTCATTATGTGGTGATTTTGAGGATTGATTATGAAACCTGTGAGTTTGATGTAGTGATGGCCATAGTTAGACGATGCATATTATTGACTGGAAGTAGTCATTAATACATGAGTTTCATGAGTGTGTTATGATTCAGAAGCTTCTGATGTGCTGCAATATTTCCATGCATTATGGTTTGTAAGTGCACACGTGTGTTTCCAGGTGTAGTCCCCGAGCAAAACCCGTGTTTCACCGGCAGACACGGCTGCGACACCAACGCCGTGTGCCGGCCGGCTGCAGGGAAAGACTTCTCCTGCCGGTGCGCCGCGGGGTTCACCGGAGACGGGCGCGAGTGTTACGGTAAACGACTACATAATACACAGATCAGGCCAAGGCATCTTTATTTACACAGCGCTTTTTACAACACAGAGTTTCAAAGCAGCTTCACAGAGATAACAGGAGCATAATGCAACAGAGTGTGTTTCCAGAAGAGAATAGCGTCACAGTCCAGCTTACGTGAGCTCAGGGATGCTTCATTTCTGTCAGTAACTCATGATCTCTGCGATGGAAGTGAATCAATCAATACTAACTTTATCTGGACAATAACTTTGTTCTAGATCTGCTGTAAAGCCCAACAATCTCTGTGACTGTAATCTGCTGTTATCCCTTTAAAGCTGCTGTGAAACTCTATAGTGTTAAAGCGCTGTATAGATGAAGGGGACTCGACTTGTATGTTTGAGTTATTAATAGGAAACACTCTGAGCTCAAACATCTGCGTTGAGTTACTGAACAAGCCTCGTTTCTCTCAGCTCTGATAAATCAGCTGTAGAAATAATATTACAGTTTATTTGGACTTGAAAGAAGCTGCGGGTTCACAGACGGACGAGGATCCAGGGCAAACACACAGCGGAAGAGACTGTGTGTACAGCGTTCACGCATGCGATGGGGCCTCAGGATCTACTGTAACGAAAACACAAGATCTAAACGTCTTACAAACCGCCACATATATCAGAGAATACACACACAAACACTGCGATTTAGTGCTTCACCTCAATGATCCGAATCAGTTTAATGTCAACATTCACTCAACATTTACTTTATGAAGAGCTGAATGTCACAACAGCCGTCTAGAACATGTCCAGGTCATATTTTAGTGTAAAATCAAAAGAAAAAATTCGCTGATATTTTAAATAAGCTTTCCACAGGCAACAGTCAACTCCCTGATCAACTCCACAGGAGGCGCTGTTGCCCTGCGGAGGAGATGGTGGTCACACCAGATACTGACTGACAGATACCCCCCCCCATACAGTAAAACTGCACAGTTTAGAGAGGCCTTTTACTGTGGCAGCCTAAGGCACACCTGTGCAATAATCACTTGGCATTAGGATGCGCCCTGAATCCGAATGTATAATCATTTGTATTATATATAAATATAAATATTATATATATTTAAATAACACACTTTTCCTAAATATATACATGCATATTTTTGTATTTAAATATACAAAATAATTATACACAGTACACACACATGTATTATGTAAAATAAACTTTTATTTTGGATGCGATTAATCACGATTAATCGTTGCACAGCCCTAAATATATATATATATATATATTTTTTTTTTTTTTTTTTATCTCATTACATTTTATTAAATATATTCATTTTGTTGTTGCTCAGATGTGGACGAGTGTTCAGAAAGCATTCAGATCTGCGGATCCTTCAGCGTCTGCGTCAACCAGCCGGGAAGCTTCCGCTGCGAGTGTGTGAACGGCTTTCAGTTCTCCAGCGACGGCCGTACATGTGTCGGTGAGTGTGTGTGTGTGTGAACGGCTTTCAGTTCTCCAGCGACGGCCGTACATGTGTCGGTGAGTGTGTGTGTGTGTGAACGGCTTTCAGTTCTCCAGCGACGGCCGTACATGTGTCGGTGAGTGTGTGTGTGTGTGAACGGCTTTCAGTTCTCCAGCGACGGCCGTACATGTGTCGGTGAGTGTGTGTGTGTGTGTGTGTGTGTGTGTGTGTGTGTGTGTGTGTGATTTTCTGCTGTGTGTGTGTGTGCAGAAGTGGAGCGTCCCGTGGATCACTGTCAGAGAGGAACGCACGACTGCGATGTTCCCGAACGCTCCCGATGCAGTTTCACCGGAGGCTCGTCTTACATCTGCTCCTGTCTGCCGGGCTTCAGTGGAGACGGACGCGTGTGTCACGGTAACACACACACACACACACTCACTCACACACTCACTCACACTCACTCACTCACTCACTCACTCACTCACTCACTCACACACACACACACTCACACACACACACTCACTCACACACACACTCACTCACTCACACACTCACACACACTCACACTCACTCACTCACTCACTCACTCACACACACACTCACTCACACACACTCACACTCACTCACACACACTCACACTCACTCACACACACTCACACAGACACACACACACAGACACACACACACTCACACTCACTCACAGTCTCACACACACACTCACTCACTCACACACACACACTCACACTCACACTCACACACACACAATCCTTGTGTGAATCCTGGTTCAGCAACATGAGACTCTTAGCAGAGACAGGAAGTGATATCACCTGACAGGAAGTGATGTCACTGGTCATTCATCACTCCATGTGTGTTTGAGATACGCTTCATGAACACGCAGCAGATGTGCACTCCTTCATATAGAGTCCAGACACACACACATCTGTACATCGACTCTCTCTCTCCGCAGATGTGGACGAGTGCCAGCCGGGCCGTTGCCATAGCGATGCCATCTGCGCCAACACCCCGGGCTCGTTCAGCTGCCAGTGTGTGGCCGGTTTCCATGGCGACGGCTTCAGATGCAAACCTGGTTCCGGTAGGAGGATTTCATTTGTTGTTATCAATAACCATGACAAAAATGTTCTAGAAATAACAAAAAAATGAAAAAAAAATTATTTGTTTTTTCAAATTAAAATGAATATAAAAAATTATAAAATAATAAATAATAAAAGTTAATTAAAAACCAACATAAATATATCTAAAGGTTTCATGTTTCTCTCTCATTCGTCTCAGTGTACATATACTGTACAGATTATCATACTGACAGACACATCTTATGATTATTAATAGATCACATCAGATTCATCTCACTAAATCACGTGCAGGTTTTACTGAACATACATATATACTGTATATCCACTACCAGTGAAAAGTTTGTGCGTTTTTTAATGTTTCTAAGGGTCGTTTTTTGTTTAAGGGGCCGCCGGAGGAGATTTGAGATCTGTTGTCATAAAAGACTTGACCCTCCCTTCGCCAGCAATACATTTTTCTATGACCCTCCAAAATAATTGTGAAAAAATGCATGACCCTCCCCGATAATTTTTTTATTTCTGTACTGGTTTGTGCTTGGCAAAGATATTCAGAAGCCATTGTTTTTTTACAACTATGACAAACGACAAACCTCTGCGTATACACATCACCCTCCACTGTTATGGTGGCCATTCCAGTAGATTTTACTCACTAACATTGTTGTTGAAACACAATAAGCATCACTTCCTGCATACGTATTCACATGAAACATTACACTAAACATTGAGACCATTCAACAAAGCACAGTAACAAATTCAACACATTATGAACTCGTCACTAGGCTTCCGATATGCACCGAAACAGCCACTTTGAAATTTTGCTGTTTTCATGAATACAACAGTTGAGTGAAATACCGTAAAACAGTGAAATATGATTATAATGTAAATCAGCTGTTTTCTATGTGAATATCTAGTAAAGTGTAATTTATTCCTGTGATCAAAGCTGAGTTTCAGCATCATTACTCCAGTCTTCAGTGTCACATGATCCTTCAGAAATCAGGATAATATGAGGATCTGATGCTCAAGACACATTTATGATTATGATCAGTGTTGAAACAGTTGCAACCATTTTAATGGTCATAAATAGGCATTATTTTTGACATGACGCATCTTGAGCAGAGACAGCTGGAATCTGCTCATCTTCTGCAGATGTGTCATGACAGATGTGCTCCTCTGCGTCACATGACCTGCACATCTGCAGCTTTCTCTCTGTACAGGACCGGAGGCACACGGATCTGAACTGCAGCAAAAACAGTAATAAAGCAAAGTTAAAAAATACATTTTGACAGTTTTTCGCACGAAAGCTTGGCTAATATTATAGCGAACCTTAGTAAAAAATTTTAAAAGATAAATATATGATATATGAGCTCTTTAATTGGAGGATTGTGTATGTGTGTTTGGATGATTTGCATTAAGTGCTTGACATTATTTTTAAGGTCTTTTTAGGATTTTGGGATTTTCTGTAAAAAAAATCCTTTTGTCAAGATACAATGATTAAAATAATTACATCTAAAATTAAAATAATTTGGCATGAATTAAATGTCGGCCTGGAAATGAAATGGCCTGGAAATGAAAACAAGCATCAGAATAATGACGTGCATCTACGGACGAGGATTAGGGCCAAGCAATGATACAAAAATAAAACCATCTCGAGATTAAAGTCATTATAATGCAACAATAAACTCATTACATTTCGAGAATAAAGTCAGTGAAAAAAAGGCGAAATAAAATGTTCAGAATAAACTCTTTATACTTTGAGAATAAACTTGTGTTTTGAGAATTTTTTTGTTAAATTCGGAGAAAAAAGTCTAAATAGAATGTGGAGAATAAGCGTATTCGATCGGTGTTCATTGCACACCATCATTGGCTGTCTGAAACGCACGCAGTGTCCTATATCCGCGATCTCTAATTGAACTCAAAATTTTACGAGTTTATTCTCAAAATTTAATGCGTTTATTCTCAACATTGTATTTCGACTTTTTTATTTTCAAAATTTAATGAGTGTATTCTCAGCATTGCATTTAGACTTTTTTCTCCAAATTTAACGACTTTATTCTAGGAAATTTAATGTTTATGCTCAACATTGTATTTTGACTTTTTTTCTTGAAATTTAACAATTTTTGTCTCGAAACACAACGACTTTATTCTCGAAATTTAATGTTTTTATTCTAATCTCAGCATTGCATATTAAGTTTTTTTCTCAAAATGTAATCATTTTTTTCTCGAAACACGAAGACTATATTCTCGAAATGTAGCAAATTTAATCACGCATTATAATGACTTTGATCTCGAGATGAGTTTATGTTCGTATTATTGCTTAGCTCCAATCTTCCGTATGCATCAGATACAATTTTTATTTTATTTTTTGTATTAATAATGAAAAAATAATAAATACAAATAATTAATAAACAAAATGAATGAATCATTCACTATAAGACCAGAAACATATATTAAGAGTCCGTTTGGACTTCAGTTTGCCTTTAAAGTAACAGCAAATGAGACAGCCTCCTGTTCTCAGAACCGCGCGTGTGTGTGCCTGTGTGTGTGTGTGTGTGTGTGTGTGTGTGTGTGTGTGTGTGTGTGTGTGTGTGTGTGTTCATGCCGACCACACGGGTCATCTGGACCAGATGTGCCCAGATCCACTTCCTAAAGGCCCCGGGCCCCAAAACCCAGACAGGACGAAGTGGCCGCGTCTCGCACAGAACAGGGACATGCTGCAGTGTGTGTGTGTGTGACATGATCAGAAAGAGCAGTGTGTGTGTGTGTTGCAGACGGCGCGCTGACGGTGTGTGAGCGGCACCGAGCAGCAGTGCTGGGGTCCGACTCTACGGGTCAGTACGTGCCCTCCTGCGCCGGGTCCGGAGCCTACGAGCCGCTCCAGTGCCATGCCGACCTCGGCCAGTGCTGGTGTGTGGACCCGTACGGCCAGGAGATCCGCGGATCCAGAACACAACCGGGCCAGACACCCATGTGTAAGAGCCCAGAACACACACTTCACTGCATAATCTGAACTTAATCACTGTTTTACCCGGTTTTATCCCTCATAGTGTGAGTTTTGGTGAATGATATTGAATTCGCTTTGGTTCAGTTTAACCGTACTGTAAAGACCGTAGGCTGTAAAGACCGTAGACTGTAAAGACCGTAGACTGTAAAGACCGTAGACTGTAAAAGACCGTAGACTGTAAAAGACCGTAGACTGTAAAGACCTTAGACTGTAAAAGACCGTAGACTGTAAAAGACCATAGACTGTAAAGACCTTAGACTGTAAAAGACCGTAGACTGTAAAAGACCGTAGACTGTAAAGACCGTAGACTGTAAAAGACCGTAGACTGTAAAGACCTTAGACTGTAAAAGACCGTAGACTGCAAAGACCGTAGACTGCAAAGACCGTAGACTGTAAAAGATCGTAGACTGTAAAGACTGTAGACTGTAAAAGACCGTAGACTGCAAAGACCGTAGACTGCAAAGACCGTAGACTGTAAAAGACCGTAGACTGTAAAGACCGTAGACTGTAAAAGACCGTAGACTGTAAAAGACCGTAGACTGTAAAGACCGTAGACTGTAAAAGACCGTAGACTGTAAAAGACCGTAGACTGTAAAGACCGTAGACTGCAAAGACCGTAGACTGTAAAAGACCGTAGACTGCAAAGACCGTAGACTGCAAAGACCGTAGACTGTAAAAGACCGTAGACTGTAAAAGACCGTAGACTGTAAAGACCGTAGACTGTAAAGACCATAGACTGTAAAAGACCGTAGACTGCAAAGACCGTAGACTGCAAAGACCGTAGACTACAAAGACCGTAGACTGTAAAAGACCGTAGACTGTAAAAGACCGTAGACTGTAAAGACCGTAGACTGTAAAAGACCGTAGACTGTAAAGACCGTAGACTGTAAAAGACCGTAGACTGTAAAGACCGTAGACTGCAAAGACCGTAGACTGTAAAAGACCGTAGACTGTAAAGACCGTAGACTGTAAAAGACCGTAGACTGTAAAAGACCGTAGACTGTAAAGACCTTAGACTGTAAAGACCGTAGACTGTAAAAGACCGTAGACTGCAAAGACCG
>CM060626.1:515000-525000 GCA_030578275.1 Meda fulgida
GTCACAGCTGTGTGTGTGTGTGTGTGTGTGGCCCACACTGACTCTGCCCGTCCTGCAGACACCTGTACTGGGCCGACTGGGACCGGGACGGGCCGAAGATCGAGCGCTCCAGTGTGGACGGCTCCGGCAGGACGGTTCTGGTGCAGGACGGGCTCTCGCTGCCCAACGGACTGACCTTTGACCCCCAGACCCGGCAGCTCTGCTGGGCCGATGCAGGTCAGGCCGATGTTTTAGCCACGGATTTACTACATTTAGTAACATTACTATTAGGACTGGTTTTATCATTTTGGTTTTAAAATGATTAATTACATTTTTTAATTAAAAGTTTTATTTTGTTTGTATGTTTTTTTTATTCTTTTTTTAAAGCATTTTTATGATTACATTTTGTTAGGTGTTTTATATTTACTTTATATTGCAAAATTTAAAAAATTTAATTTTACTTTTTTATGATTTTATTCATTTTACTAAGTAGCTTAGTTTTATCGTTTTTGTTTTTAAATGATTCATAAAAAGTTTTATTTATTTATATATATATATTTTTTTTTTTAATAAACATTATATACTTTTTTATGATTTCATTTGTATTAGGTGTTTTATTTGTGCTGTTTTTTTTGTGTATTTTTTTTTTGGTGTCTTATATTGATTGTTTTCATTTTAAAATGAGTCAGTGTTGCATTTGATCCGCAGCTCATGTGGACGGTGTTGAGTCATTACAGCTGAGTTTCTCAGATGATTTGTTGAATCGTGTGTGTGTGTGTGTGCGTGCGTGCGTGCGTGTGTGCGTGCGCGTGTGTGTGTGCGTGTGTGCGTGCGTGCGTGCGTGCGTGTGTGCGTGCGCGTGTGTGTGTGCGTGTGTGCGTGTGTGTGTGCGTGCGTCTGTGCGTGCGTGTGTGTGTGTGTGTGTGTGTGTGTGCGCGTGTGTGTGCGTACGTGCGCGTGTGCGTGCGTGTGTGTGTGCATGTGTGTGCGTGCGTGTGTGTGCGTGCGTGCGTGCGTGTGTGTGTGCATGTGTGTGCATGTGTGTGTGTGCGTGCGTGTGTGTGTGCGTGCGTGTGTGCGTGTGTGTGTGCGTGTGTGTGCGTGCGTGTGTGTGCGTGCGTGCGTGCGTGTGTGCGTGTGTGTGTGCATGTGTGTGCGTGCGTGCGTGTGTGTGTGTGTGTGTGTGTGTGTGTGTGTGCGTGCTGTGTGCGTGCGTGCGTGCGTGCGTGCGTGCGTGCGTGCGTGCGTGCGTGCGTGCGTGCGTGCGTGCGTGCGTGCGTGCGTGCGTGCGTGCGTGCGTGCGTGTGTGTGTGTGTGTGCGTGCGTGTGTGTGCGTGCGTGCGTGCGTGTGTGCGTGTGTGTGTGCATGTGTGTGCGTGCGTGTGTGCGTGCGTGCGTGCGTGCGTGTGTGTGTGCGTGTGTGTGTGCATGTGTGTGCGTGCGTGTGTGTGCGTGCGTGCGTGCGTGTGTGCGTGTGTGTGTGCATGTGTGTGCATGTGTGTGTGTGCGTGCGTGTGTGTGTGTGCATGCGTGTGTGCGTGTGAGTGTGCATGTGTGTGCATGTGTGTGCGTGCGTGTGTGCGTGTGTGTGCGTGTGTGTGTGTGTGTGTGTGTTCCAGGCACTCGTCGAGTGGAGTGTATGGATCCGGTCTCTGGCGTCCGGCAGAAACTGACTGAAGGGATCGAGTACCCGTTCTCCATCGTGTGCTTCGGCCCGAGGCTTTACTACACCGACTGGAGGAGGTTCAGTTCACTAACAGACGACTCTATCAGCCAGTTCTGCTCATGAATCGCTCAAGAAGACTCAAACGAATCACTGAGAGTTTACTGAATCAACTGTTATATAGGCCCTGTCCCAAATGGCGCACTCCGGACTCGTGGGCTTCCTCAGAGTCCACACTCCGGTGGCGTCGTGCAGTGCAGACCTACAGGGCCCTTAGCGGAGTCCGCGAGCGCATTGAGAGATATTTTGGGACAGACTCCATCGTAACGCCGGAAACTTAAAGGTCATCTCATCAGTCCCTTTATTAGAAAAATATCACAAATATCATTTAAAAAAAAATACAGTCTTTAGCATCGAAAACAGGATTTATTTTATTTTCCCAAATCGTATGTCCATGTGAACTACACAGCCTGCTTTTACAGTTCTATAATAATACATAATGTTAAATTTTAACACAAAATGAAAATGAGTTTAAGACAAATGTATAGGTTTCAATATTCATACTACGTTTATATGACTCAGTAAAGCCATGACATCCGGTTCTATTTATGTAATGAATCATAATGCGATCGTATTATTTAACACACTATTATTATGTTTGAGATATCAACCACTGGTCGATAATGTTTGTAGGCTATAAACTGTAAAATGTGCGTCTATGTCATAAAAACCATAATGATACTTGCACTTAAATATTCTCTTCTCAGCCATGTTTACAGTCCGTGAGCGAAATCCCATCCGTTTTCTGATTGGCCTTTCGCAAGGACTGCTGGGTAGTTGAAGTGCGTGAGCCGGCATCTATGCGGAAGACCGCTTCAAGGGCACACAGGGGGCGCTGCTGAGCACACTTCAGAGCGGTAAACGCTAAATGGGACGGCCTACGTGTTGTAGACTCGGCGAGCACGCGCAATTAAAGTCCACGAGACCGAAAGTCTGCATGAAGTGCGTGGTTTGGGACAGGCCTCAGTATGCGGAGCGCTAGCCCTCGGTGCTCTCGCCTGTCGGTCACAAATGTTTTTTATTTCAATGAAATGAATGTACCATATTTTAGTTTGATAATGTTTTTTACTTAATATTTTTTTTTTTTTAGGGGATTTTATGGTACTAAATGATATTTTTGCTGTATTTATAATTCACTTTTAATCTGCTGTAAATCTTGAACGCTTCAGAGCGACAGAGACGACACTCGGAGATTATTGCTGACGGGAAAAAGTTTAAAAGAGTGAACTTAAAAAAAGTTACAGAATTTTACGTTTATTGTCATGAAAAAAGTTTTATATGAAATATAAAATATGACACATTTTCAAAAATATGTTTTACTTAAGAAAATCAAAGCCATAAATCTAAACAAGAATCTCAGTAAATGTGTGCGGCTGCAGGTCCGAACAATAAATGAAGTATTTGAGTCACTTCTGATGGTGATTCAGTGTGTTGATGTGTTGTCGCTAGGGAAGCGGTGGTTGCTATGGAGCGTCATGATGGGATGGAGGTGGAGGAGTATCTTCCCCAGAGACGCTCGCGCACATACGGCCTCACCATCACTTACCCACAATGCCCTGCAGGTCTGAGCTCAGATTGTTCTCATGATAAGAGCCTGATGGCATCGAGTCACATGACTGTGGTCTGATCACATGACTGTCGTTGACCGCAGGCCGGAACTGACGGAGGTTTGCCGGATCCCGACCACAGGAATACATCCACATCAGGAATCCATATTTCTCGAATCTTCTTCTGCACATTTATACTGTACAGGATCACGTCAGTTCATGCATTCACCAACAATGAGCAATACAGTATCCATTAAATATTACTAACAGGTACAACTTTTGATTTTAATAATGCATTAGTAAATGTTAAAATCAACATTAACTGATTAATAAATACTGTACGAGTGTTTTGTTCACTAATGGATCCGTATCGTAAAGATTTGACGTTTTTTAATGTATTTCACTTTCTTACTCTATCGTGAAACTTCAAAACAAAGAAGGTGAAATAGTAAATATGTATAATATTAACACTCTTATCAGTTATAATAACATAAAAAAATTTTTTGGTTGTTGGAATTAATAGTTCTATATATCTGCTACTATAATGCTGATATTTACATTATACGTGTTTAATTTAATGATGATCGGATGGAAACTTTACATTTAAACAAATGATCCTTTGATCAAACTTGAGATACTAAAAGCAACTTGAAAACATGAATCTAAATCATAGATTTTATTGTAGTTTTTCTTCGGCTCTCGGGATGCTGGGAGACATTCATACCGTGTGAGGAGAGGTGCATTCTGGGATGGATATTATATGCAATCATTCTGATTAGCTGAAATATTATTTACAATTGTATTTTAATCTTGTATTTTAAAAATGCTAAAGAAAGTTTTTCCTTTTTACTGTAAATATACATGGCCGATCACGTGACACTCATGTTTACACACCGCACTGCATGATGGGAAGAGGGCGTGTACAGCTGTTCCATTAAAACAGGTTTTCTAAAGGTTCGAGTCCTCGTGTTTTATTCTTCATATCAGGAAATTAGCATTTTTATTACATTTTGAATTATTCTGTGTATTAATGAAGATCGTTTCTGCTGCGGAATATTTGGGTAAATTGGTTGATTTTTTTAATCTCACAATTCGTACTTAATAACGCGCTATTTCAACTTTATCGCTCACAATTTTGAGAAAAAGTCCGAACCAAGTCCTCAACTTATTCTCGAGTTATCGCGAGAACAAAAGCGTGCAGAAACGAGCTTCATAAACATAAAGAAACAGCTGGAGATTATACTAAATTATACTTATGCAATCGTTATGACCCATTAATTCATTTTTTGAGCATGGACCTGAAAATGAATTTTCAAACTTAAAATGTGGTAAATCTTGAACTCTTTTTAGTGTTTAAAAGTGAAGTTGAAAAAAGTTACATTTATGAAAATGCATAAAAATCCAATTTAATTTTTTTTAATGAAATAAATATTTTTCAAATCACGATTTACTCTAAAGCTGCAAGAAGAGGAACTCGCTCCGCCTGTGTTTACCCTGTGGTGTTTACAGGCTCCTGCTGCTGAGTGAATCAGTGAGTGAGTCAGTGAGTCAGTGAGTGAGTGAGTCAGTGAGTGAGTGAGTCAGTGAGTGAGTGAGTCAGTGAGTGAGTCAGTGAGTGAGTGAGTCAGTGAGTGAGTGAGTCAGTGAGTGAGTGAGTCAGTGAGTGAGTGAGTGAGTGAGTGAGTCAGTGAGTGAGTGAGTGAGTCAGTGAGTGAGTGAGTGAGTCAGTGAGTGAGTGTGTGAGTGAGTCAGTAAGTGAGTGAGTGAGTGAGTGAGTTAGTCAGTGAGTGAGTGAGTGAGTGAGTCAGTGAGTGAGTCAGTGAGTGAGTGAGTGAGTCAGTTAGTGAGTGAGTGACTGAGTCAGTGAGTGAGTCAGTGAGTGAGTCAGTGAGTGAGTGAGTGAGTCAGTGAGTGAGTGAGTGAGTGAGTCAGTGAGTGAGTGAGTGAGTCAGTGAGTGAGTGAGTGTGTGAGTCAGTGAGTGAGTCAGTGAGTGAGTGAGTGAGTCAGTGAGTGAGTGAGTGTGTGAGTGAGTGAGTGTGTGAGTGAGTGAGTGACGTCAGTGATGTAGTGTGAGTGAGTGAGTCAGTGAGTGGAGTGAGTGAGTCAGTGAGTGAGTCAGTGGAGTGAGGTGATGTGAGTGAGTCAGTGGGTGAGTGAGTGTGTGGAGTGATTGAAGCTGTGTGAGTGATTGAGTGTTGTGTGAGTGAGTTCAGTGAGTGAGTCAGTGAGTGAGGTGAGTGAGTCAGTGAGTGTGAGTGAGTCAGTGAGGGAGTGAGTGTGTGAGTCAGTGAGGTGAGTGAGTGAGTGAGTCAGTGAGTGAGGTGTGTGAGTGAGTGTGTGAGTGAGTGAAGTGAGTCAGTGAGTGATGTGATTTGTGTGAGTGAGTGTGTGAGTGTGAGTGAGTGAGTCAGAGGAGTGAGTGAGTGAGTCAGTGAGTGAGTGATGTAGAGTGTGTGAGTGAGTGAGTGAGTGAGTCAGTGAGTGTGAGTGAGTCAGTGAGTGAGTGGGGGAGTCAGTGAGTGTGAGTGAGTCAGTGAGTGTGAGTCAGTGAGTGAGTCAGTGAGTGTGAGTGAGTCAGTGAGTGAGTGAGTCAGTGAGTGATTGAGTGAGTCAGTGAGTGATTGAGTCAGTGAGTGAGTGAGTCAGTGAGTGATTGAGTGAGTCAGTGAGTGAGTGAGTCAGTGAGTGTGTGAGTCAGTGAGTGAGTCAGTGAGTGAGTCAGTGAGTGAGTGAGTGAGTCAGTGAGTGAGTCAGTGAGTGAGTGTGTGTGAGTGAGTCAGTGAGTCAGTGAGTGAGTCAGTGAGTGAGTCAGTCAGTGAGTGAGTGAGTGACTGAGTCAGTGAGTCAGTGTGTGAGTCAGTGAGTGAGTGAGTCAGTGAGTGAGTGAGTGAGTGAGTCAGTGAGTGTGAGTGAGTGAGTGAGAGTGAGTCAGTGAGTGAGTGAGTCAGTGAGTGAGTCAGTGAGTGTGAGTCAGTGAGTGAGTGAGTCAGTCAGTGAGTGAGTGAGTGATTGAGTCAGTGAGTGATTGAGTCAGTGAGTGAGTGATTGAGTGAGTCAGTGAGTGAGTGAGTCAGTGAGTGAGTCAGTGAGTGAGTGAGTGAGTCAGTGAGTGAGTGAGTGAGTGAGTGAGTCAGTGAGTGAGTGTGTGAGTGAGTCAGTGAGTGAGTCAGTGAGTGAGTCAGTCAGTGAGTGAGTGAGTGAGTGAGTCAGTGAGTGAGTCAGTGAGTGAGTGAGTGAGTCAGTGAGTGAGTGAGTGAGTGAGTGAGTCAGTGAGTGAGTGTGTGAGTGAGTCAGTGAGTGAGTCAGTGAGTGAGTCAGTCAGTGAGTGAGTGAGTGAGTGAGTCAGTGAGTGAGTGAGTGAGTGAGTGAGTGAGTGGACTGTTGCTGGTTGGAATGACTTGATTGATCATTAGAACGTGTTCCTCCCGAACATCTTTTTGTGAATGACATCATGATCATTTAAAAATAAAAACACATATGCAGACTTCTTTTATTACGTTTTTTCTTCAAATATGAGAATTGGAATTATGACATTTTGGAATTTATGAAAATTAAGCACTTTTAATCAATTCACAGTTGCTGTAACATGGAAAAAATTATGTACTTTTTAACATGACAAAAGTATATATCACAGTAATATGCTATACTGAATTTATTAAATTAAAAAGGCCATTGTTGTGAATATAAGCATGTGTGTGAGTGTGTGCGTGTGTGTGTGTGTATGAGTGAGTGTGTGTGAGTGAGTGAGTGTGTGTGAGTGTGAGTGAGTGAGTGTGTGAGTGAGTCAGAAAGTGTGTGTGTGTGTGTGAGTGAGTGAGTGAGTGAGTGAGTGAGTGCGTGTGAGTCAGAGTGTGTGTGTGTGTGTGTGTGTGTGTGTGTGAGCGAGGCCCGCACGGACACTGAAGGATCTCAGACTCGAGAGTTTCTGCTCTTTATTGAGGTTGGTGATGATTTTAACACAAACATGGAGGCGATTTCTGGCGTTTCGCTGCTCAGCTCTTCAGATCTCAGTCTATAAGCCTCCAGCATCCCAGAATTCCCTGCGGCTCCTCAGCTCCAGCGCACCAGGATGCTGTCGCCGTCCTCCACTGAGTAAAACTGCAGCGGCTTCAGATCGTTGTCGATCTCAATCTCTCGACCCGCCAACTATAGGACAGATATCACAAAAATAATACAACAAATCAGTATTTCAGATCCCTGAGGTTAGCATTGGCTAGCGATGCCTGAGGTTAGCATTAGCTAGTAGGGTCGGGGTCGTGACCTTTGCGCTGGTGTAGCTGAGCTTCAGTCGGACTGCAGGGAGTTTGAGCTGTCGGTGTAAAAGCCCCTTCACCTTCTGCACGATCATGGACTCTGAAAACAGCACAGAAACACTTCAGACAGGTGTGTGTGTGTGTGTGTGTGTGTGTGTGTGTGTGTGTGTAAGAGATGGTGTGTGTGTGTGTGTGTGTGTAAGAGATGGTGTGTGTGTGTGTGTGTGTAAAAACATGATGGTTATAGTAGTTCTAGACTAAATGTGAGCATTTTCTCGTCTCACTTGCACAAAAACATTAAATATTCCTCAAAATGATTAAAACCAGTGAAATGCAGAAGCAGAATACGATGCAAACCTCCAATAACTAAATATGTTAAATAAAACATACAATTCTATGTATTTAATCTCACTTTATTGACCAATGCTTCTGACCTTCGATGATTCAATGAAACCAGAAGCAAAAAGGACTTTGTTTTTATTGGTAAAGTAAGAGTTAAACTGTTTCTCCTGCATCTTATTCTTCCGTTATTCTTCCCTTCATCCTGAGGATTATTATTCACTTCTGCTGTGAAAGGGTCTGTACATGTGCCCAAACAATAACGAAAAAGTTACGTAACGCAATTACTATTCTATAAAAGTAACTTAGTAACGCATTTTGTTACTTTTTAAGAGAGTAACACAATATTGCAATGCATTACTTTTGAAAGCAACTTTCCTCAACACGAGTGTCACACACACACACACACACACACACACACACACACACACACACACACACACACACACACACCATCTCTTACGCACACACACACACACACACACACACAAACACCATCTCTTACACACACACACCATCTCTTACGCACACACACCATCTCTTACACACACACACACAAACCATCTCATACACACACAAACACCATCTCATACACACACACACACACACCATCTCTTACACACACACACACACACCATCTCTTACACACACACACACCATCTCTTACACACACACACACACACACACACACACACACACACACACGCACGCGCGCTTCACCTGGCAGCTTCTTCTCGATGGGCTTTCTCCCAGAATCCTCTGGGCACACGAAGGTTACGGCTGAAAGCAGAAACAGTGACAGTGACGTGAGATCATGCATGAGACGCTCTGTATTCATAAGATGTTGCAGATTCATACTTAATAACTGATTTTTTAGAGCAAATGGTTTCTGTTCTCTGAGCTCGCCCTCGTCTGGAGCGCCGTACTCTGGACACACACACACACACACAGACACACACACACACACACACACACACACACAGACACACACACAAACAAACCATCAGCATGTTTTTCCTCATTAACTGAAAGAAAACAGTGTTCAGAAATCCATGAACAGCCAATAAGATCATATCTGGTGTTTAATATGCAATAGAGCGCAACAGTCAGTTCCGGAAGTATAAACTCAAACCATTTTCTCCATTTTAACAATAACTCATAAATCTTTAAAGTTAATCATAATTTTGACTACCAGGCTGTTAACCGATGGGGTTTGCTTCTGTTGAATCTGTCAGCCTGCATTCTAATCATGTTTAACAGCAGAATTCACAATGAAAAACTACATTACCCATGATGCTGTGCAGAAAACTCCCCCAATCAGAGTTGATGCGAATATATATGCATATTTTGCAATCAAATTAAAATATATTGTTTTTATATACAAAATCAACATTTTTAAATGAGCAGATTTATATTTCTTCCACTGTTTTTAGCCCGATTACGCTGTTTGCAAAGCTTCATGGGACTGTAGTTCTTTCCCTCACTGATTTCCAAATACTTTTTTGCTTTATGATGTTATGATTCTCCTCATATCTGGGTTTTCCTTCATGGCTTATAAAGCTTTAATCATGTCTTTTTAAAATCCCTATGGAAGAAATTAATGCAAAAAATACTTTTGTACGTTATAATACGGCGTGTTATTTGGACTTTTTATTGTAAAATTATTTATTTTAATTTGACATTAGTGGCTTATATTGATTGATTGTTTTTTATTAATTATTTATTTTGTTTGGCATTTTTATGATTTAATTATTTTTCAGTAAGTGGCTTATAGTGATTGTTTTTGTTGTAAAATTATTCATTTAATTTTTAATGACTTTTTAGTCAAAGTTGTTTTTTGATTGATTTTTTACAAAAAAATTTTTTTTTTACATTTTTATGATTGCATTTTTATTAGACATTTTATTTTGACTTTTTATCGTAAAACTATTTATTTATTATTATGTATTTATTTATATGATTTATTCATTTTTACTAAGTGGCTAATTTTTATAATTTTTGTTTTAAAATGATCATTTAATTTTTGATGACTTTTTAGTAAAAGTTTTCCTATCCTTCCGGAACCAACGCCACTGAAAAGGGGCGGGGACAGTGGAACCAATCAGTTTCCTCTGTGGGCGGAGCTTCCAGCGCAGGGAGAGTTCACACTGAACCGGGT
>CM060626.1:532500-555000 GCA_030578275.1 Meda fulgida
GGAATAATAACAGGGTATAATAACACAGGGAATAATAACACAGGGAATAATAACAGGGTATAATAACAGGGTATAATAACACAGGGAATAATAACACAGGGAATAATAACAGGGAATAATAACACATGGAATAATAACAGGGAATAAAAACAGGGAATAATAACAGGGTATAATAACACAGGGAATAATAACACAGGGAATAATAACAGGGAATAATAACACATGGAATAATAACAGGGAATAAAAAACAGGGAATAATAACAGGGTATAATAACACAGGGAATAATAACACAGGGTATAATAACACAGGGAATAATAACACATGGAATAATAACACAGGGAATAATAACACAGGGAATAATAACACAGGGAATAATAACACATGGAATAATAACAGGGAATAAAAACAGGGAATAATAACAGGGTATAATAACACAGGGAATAATAACACAGGGAATAATAACACAGGGAATAATAACAGGGAATAATAACACATGGAATAATAACAGGGAATAAAAACAGGGAATAATAACACAGGGAATAATAACACAGGGTATAATAACACAGGGAATAATAACACATGGAATAATAACACATGGAATAATAACACAGGGAATAATAACACAGGGAATAATAACACATGGAATAATAACACAGGGAATAATAACACAGGGAATAATAACAGGGAATAATAACACAGGGAATAATAACACAGGGAATAATAACACAGGGAATAATAACAGGGAATAATAACACATGGAATAATAACACATGGAATAATAACAGGGAATAATAACACAGGGAATAATAACACAGGGAATAATAACACAGGGAATAATAACACAGGGAATAATAACACATGGAATAATAACACAGGGAATAATAACAGGGAATAATGACAGGGTATAATAACACAGGGAATAATAACACAGGGAATAATAACAGGGAATAATAACACATGGAATAATAACAGGGAATAATATCACAGGGAATAATAACACAGGGAATAATAACACAGGGAATAATAACACAGGGAATAATAACACAGGGAATAATAACACATGGAATAATAACACAGGGAATAATAACACAGGGAATAATAACAGGGAATAAAAACACAGGGAATAATAACACAGGGAATAAAAACAGGGAATAATAACACATGGAATAATAACAGGGAATAAAAACAGGGAATAATAACACAGGGAATAATAACACAGGGAATAATAACACAGGGAATAATAACACAGGGAATAATAACACAGGGAATAATAACAGGGAATAATAACACATGGAATAATAACAGGGAATAAAAACAGGGAATAATAACAGGGTATAATAACACAGGGAATAATAACACAGGGAATAATAACACAGGGAATAATAACAGGGAATAATAACACATGGAATAATAACAGGGAATAAAAACAGGGAATAATAACAGGGTATAATAACACAGGGAATAATAACACAGGGTATAATAACACAAGGAATAATAACACATGGAATAATAACACAGGGAATAATAACACAGGGAATAATAACACATGGAATAATAACACAGGGAATAAAAACAGGGAATAATAACAGGGTATAATAACACAGGGAATAATAACACAGGGAATAATAACACAGGGAATAATAACAGGGAATAATAACACAGGGAATAATAACACAGGGAATAATAACACAGGGAATAATAACAGGGAATAATAACACATGGAATAATAACACATGGAATAATAACACAGGGAATAATAACAGGGAATAATAACGGTATAATAACACAGGGAATAATAACACAGGGAATAATAACACATGGAATAATAACAGGGAATAATAACACAGGGAATAATAACACAGGGAATAATAACACAGGGAATAATAACACATGGAATAATAACACAGGGAATAATAACACAGGGAATAATAACACAGGGAATAATAACAGGGAATAAAAACACAGGGAATAATAACACAAGGAATAAAAACAGGGAATAATAACACATGGAATAATAACACAGGGAATAATAACAGGGAATAACACATGGAATAATAACACAGGGAATAATAACACAGGGAATAACACAGGGAATAATAACAGGGAATAACAACACAGGGAATAATAACACAGGGAATAATAACACAGGGAATAATAACACATGGAATAATAACACAGGGAATAATAACACAGGGAATAATAACAGGGAATAATAACACAAGGAATAAAAACAGGGAATAATAACACATGGAATAATAACACAGGGAATAATAACACAGGGAATAATAACAGGGAATAACACATGGAATAATAACAGGGAATAACACATGGAATAATAACAGGGAATAATAACACAGGGAATAATAACAGGGAATAATAACACAGGGAATAATAACACAGGGAATAATAACACAGGGAATAATAACAGGGAATAATAACACAGGGAATAATAACAGGGAATAACACATGGAATAATAACAGGGAATAATAACACAGGGAATAACACAGGGAATAATAACAGGGAATAATAACACATGGAATAATAACACAGGGAATAATAACACAGGGAATAATAACAGGGAATAACACATGGAATAATAACAGGGAATAATAAAACAGGGAATAACACAGGGAATAATAACACAGGGAATAATAACACATGGAATAATAACACAGGGAATAATAACAGGGAATAATAACGGAATAATAACACAGGGAATAATAACAGGGAATAATAACACAGGGATTAATAACAGGGAATAATAACACAGGGAATAATAACAGGGAATAATAACACAGGGAATAATAACAGGGAATAATAACACAGGGATTAATAACAGGGAATAATAACACAGGGAATAATAACACAGGGAATAATAACACATGGAATAATAACACAGGGAATAATAACACAGGGAATAATAACACAGGGAATAATAACACATGGAATAATAACACAGGGAATAATAACACAGGGAATAATAACACATGGAATAATAACACATGGAATAATAACACAGGGAATAATAACAGGGAATAATAACGGTATAATAACACAGGGAATAATAACACAGGGAATAATAACAGGGAATAATAACACATGGAATAATAACAGGGAATAATAACGGTATAATAACACAGGGAATAATAACACAGGGAATAATAACAGGGAATAATAACACATGGAATAATAACAGGGAATAATAACACAGGGAATAATAACACAGGGAATAATAACACAGGGAATAATAACACATGGAATAATAACACAGGGAATAATAACACAGGGAATAATAACACAGGGAATAATAACAGGGAATAAAAACACAGGGAATAATAACACAAGGAATAAAAACAGGGAATAATAACACATGGAATAATAACACAGGGAATAATAACAGGGAATAACACATGGAATAATAACAGGGAATAATAACACAGGGAATAACACAGGGAATAATAACAGGGAATAACAACACAGGGAATAATAACACAGGGAATAATAACACAGGGAATAATAACACATGGAATAATAACACAGGGAATAATAACACAGGGAATAATAACACAGGGAATAATAACAGGGAATAATAACACAAGGAATAAAAACAGGGAATAATAACACATGGAATAATAACACAGGGAATAATAACACAGGGAATAATAACAGGGAATAACACATGGAATAATAACAGGGAATAATAACACAGGGAATCATAACAGGGAATAATAACACAGGGAATAATAACACAGGGAATAATAACACAGGGAATAATAACAGGGAATAATAACACAGGGAATAATAACAGGGAATAACACATGGAATAATAACAGGGAATAATAACACAGGGAATAACACAGGGAATAATAACAGGGAATAATAACACATGGAATAATAACACAGGGAATAATAACACAGGGAATAATAACAGGGAATAACACATGGAATAATAACAGGGAATAATAAAACAGGGAATAACACAGGGAATAATAACACAGGGAATAATAACACATGGAATAATAACACAGGGAATAATAACAGGGAATAATAACAGGGAATAATAACACAGGGAATAATAACAGGGAATAATAACACAGGGATTAATAACAGGGAATAATAACACAGGGAATAATAACAGGGAATAATAACACAGGGAATAATAACAGGGAATAATAACACAGGGATTAATAACAGGGAATAATAACACAGGGAATAATAACACAGGGAATAATAACACATGGAATAATAACACAGGGAATAATAACACATGGAATAATAACACAGGGAATAATAACACATGGAATAATAACACAAGGAATAAAAACAGGGAATAATAACAGGGAATAATAACACAGGGATTAATAACAGGGAATAATAACACAGGGAATAATAACACAGGGAATAATAACACATGGAATAATAAAACAGGGAATAATAACACAGGGAATAATAACACACGGAATAATACATACCTCGTTAACTCTGTGATGTCGTTATCAGAGAGATAAAGCTCCTCCAACTGCTGCCACATGGCGGCGCACTGGAGAACCTGCACACGGGTCAGAGGTCAGAGGTCACAGCTGACACATACACACACACACACACACACACACACACACCGTACCTGAGTCCAGGTGAGTGCGCAGCTGTTGAGTGACAGCAGTCTCAGACAGGAGAAGGCGGGGCTTAAGAGACTCGGGTCACTGGAGAAACTCAGTCTATTGTGACTGAAGGAAGAAATGAACGAGCTCGTGTTACAGAAACCAGTTATCATGAGATTCACCATAAGCTGAATGAAGAACCTTAAACCGAAACAGCCAATTCTTGTTTGTTTATGTAATATTGCAGTGTTTATTATAATGATTTAAGGGCATTTTAATAATGTTGAATGAGAATAAGTTCCTCTTGCAGCATCTCTTCTCTGATGACGAGGGCGGGGCTATAACCTGTCACTCACATGACATCAGCCAATAGCAAACCACAACCATCCAATCAGCCAATCATCTCCCCACAGACACAATCAAGCCCCGCCCACATGTGTTCTTGTTCCAGAAGCGCTTCGCTCGACATACGGCACTATAGAGGAGAGAAGCGGCTCAGGTCTGTGTGTGGCTCAGGTGTGTGTGTGGGTCAGGTGTGTGTGTGGGTCAGGTGTGTGTGTGTGGGTCAGGTGTGTGTGCGGGTCAGGTGTGTGTGTGTGGTCAGGTGTGTGTGTGGGTCAGGTGTGTGTGCGGGTGAGGTGTGTACGGGTGAGGTCTGTGTGCGGTGGGTCAGGTGTGTGTGTGGGTCAGGTGTTTGTGCGGGTCAGGTGTGTGTGTGGGTCAGGTGTGTGTGCGGGTCAGGTATGTTCGGTGAGGTGTGTGTGCAGTGGGTCAGGTGTGTGTGCGGGTCAGATGTGTGTGCGGGTCAGGTGTGTGTGTGGGTCAGGTGTGTGTGCGGGTCAGGTGTGTGTGCGGGTCAGGTATGTACGGTGAGGTGTGTGTGCGGTGGGTCAGGTGTGTACGGGTGAGGTGTGTGTGCGGTGGGTCAGGTGTGTGTGTGTGCGGTGGGTCAGGTATGTACGGTGAGGTGTGTGTGCGGTGGGTCAGGTGTGTGTGTGTGCGGGTCAGGTGTGTGTGCGGGTCAGGTGTGTGTGCGGGTCAGGTGTGTGTGTGTGGGTCAGGTGTGTGTGTGGGTCAGGTGTGTGTGCGGGTCAGGTGTGTGTGTGGGTCAGGTGTGTGTGCGGGTCAGGTATGTTCGGTGAGGTGTGTGTGCAGTGGGTCAGGTGTGTGTGCGGGTCAGGTGTGTACGGGTGAGGTCTGTGTGCGGTGGGTCAGGTGTGTGTGTGGGTCAGGTGTGTGTGCGGGTCAGGTGTGTGTGTGGGTCAGGTGTGTGTGCGGGTCAGGTATGTTCGGTGAGGTGTGTGTGCAGTGGGTCAGGTGTGTGTGTGTGGTCAGGTGTGTGTGTGGGTCAGGTGTGTGTGCGGGTCAGGTGTGTACGGGTGAGGTCTGTGTGCGGTGGGTCAGGTGTGTGTGTGGGTCAGGTGTGTGTGCGGGTCAGGTGTGTGTGTGGGTCAGGTGTGTGTGCGGGTCAGGTATGTTCGGTGAGGTGTGTGTGCAGTGGGTCAGGTGTGTGTGCGGGTCAGGTGTGTACGGGTGAGGTCTGTGTGCGGTGGGTCAGGTGTGTGTGTGGGTCAGGTGTGTGTGCGGGTCAGGTGTGTGTGTGGGTCAGGTGTGTGTGCGGGTCAGGTATGTTCGGTGAGGTGTGTGTGCAGTGGGTCAGGTGTGTGTGCGGGTCAGATGTGTGTGTGCGGGTCAGGTGTGTGTGGGGGTCAGGTGTGTGTGCGGGTCAGGTGTGTGTGCGGGTCAGGTATGTACGGTGAGGTGTGTGTGCGGTGGGTCAGGTGTGTACGGGTGAGGTGTGTGTGCGGTGGGTCAGGTGTGTGTGTGTGCGGTGGGTCAGGTATGTACGGTGAGGTGTGTGTGCGGTGGGTCAGGTGTGTGTGTGTGCGGGTCAGGTGTGTGTGCGGGTCAGGTGTGTGTGCGGGTCAGGTGTGTGCGGGTCAGGTGTGTGTGGGGGTTCAGGTGTGTGTGTGTGGGGGGGGGTCAGGTGTGTGTGTGTGTGTGTGTGGGGGGTCAGGTGTGTGTGTGTGTGTGTGTGTGGGGGGGGGGGGGGGGGGGGGTCAGGTGTGTGTGTGTGTGTGTGTGTGTGTGGGTCACCTGATCTGCAGCTCCCGCAGGGACTCCAGCTGAGCCGTAATGGCCGCCACAGCCTCCCATGAGCTCAGCAGATTCTCCGACAGATCCAGCGACTGCACATCTGGCACACGCTGTTAAAGAAGCTCGTGAGACCTGTGCGGGCTCGGCTACTCCAAACAAGTCATTAATTACCAGTGACTAATTACCTCTTCAACTATGTAATTAGATTACTGTACTATTTACTCTCTCGAAAAAGTATTTAATTACTTATTACTTTCTAAATCCCATATCAACCTCAGCCAGCAGAATAATAGACATGAAACTGTTTTAATTCTTTCAAATAAATAATATAAAAGAGAAAAGCTCAGTCCGCGCTACTATAGCGCCTCACACACACCTGACCCACACACACACACACACACCTACCTGACCCACACACACACCTCACCCCCCCCCCCCACACACACACCTGACCCACACACACACCTGACCGACCCACACACACACACACCTTACCCCCCCCCCCCCCCACACACACACCTGACCCCCCCCCCCCACACACACACCTGACCCACACACACACACACACCTGACCCACACACACAGACACCTGACCCACACACACACGCACACGCCTGACCCACACACACACGCCTGACCCACACACACACGCCTGACCCACACACACGCCTGACCCACACACACACGCCTGACCCACACACACACACACACACACACACACGCCTGACCCACACACACACACACACACACACACGCCTGACCCACACACACACACGCCTGACCCACACACACACACGCCTGACCCACACACACACACGCCTGACCCACCCACACACACACACACACACACACACACAAACACACACACACACACGCCTGACCCACACACACGCCTGACCCACACACACACACACACACACACGCCAGACCCACACACACACCTGACCCACACACACACACGCCTGACTCACACACACACACGACTGACCCACACACACACACGCCTGACCCACACACACACCTGAGCCACACACACACCTACACACCTGACCCACACACACACACACCTGACCCACACACACACACCTGACCTGCACACACACACACACACCAACACACACACACAAGACCCGCATGCAAATGAACACATTTAGTACAGCACCTGCGCTCGAGCCGGTCCAGAAGGATACGGGGAGTGGTGGTCCTGATCTGGTTCTGTGGGCCGGGCCCGCACACCTCACATCTCTTCAGAGACACTTCTGTCAGCTGACCCACCCTGGAGACACGGAGAGCAGTCACACACCTGCACTTCTGCGCGCCACACACACACACCTGCACTTCTGCGCGCCACACACACACACCTGCACTTCTCGCGCCACACACACACACCTGCACTTCTGCGCGCCACACACACACACCTGCACTTCTGCGCGTCACACACACCTGCACTTCTGCGCGTCACACACACACACCTGCACTTCTGCGCGCCACACACACACACCTGCACTTCTGCGCGTCACACACACACACCTGCACTTCTGCGCGTCACAAACACCTGCACTTCTGCGCGCCACACACACCTGCACTTCTGCGCGCCACACACACACACCTGCACTTCTGCGCGCCACACACACACACCTGCACTTCTGCGCGTCACACACACACACCTGCACTTCTGCGCGTCACACACACCTGCACTTCTGCGCGCCACACACACACACCTGCACTTCTGCGCGTCACACACACACACCTGCACTTCTGCGCGTCACAAACACCACTACAGTTTCATTCATATCTATAAACTGAAGGGTTGTTCATATACAGAATGATTCGCCTGATTTATAGGACAATCCTAAAAACATGCTGAAATCTCTGTGGACGATATTTTCTGCTTTATGGAGTGATAAAAACCTTTGATATGTTGACAAAATCAAACAAGAATTATGAATCTGGCTTTATCCAATGTCCAGATTTCTGTGCTGGAATTGTAAGCAAATTATTGCATATTTAATTAGATTATTTCAAGTGCCCTTGTAGTCAATAATCATTGATCACCAAAATTAGATATTTAAACGTTTTTTTTCCCTTGAAAAATACAATTCTTCATTTCTACAGGCAAATTCAGTGTTTTCAAGCGCTGATCAGTTTCAGTCTAATTTGCTTCCATAATATTCTTCATTCACACTAGAGATAAAACATCCAAAAGTGCTTCTTTTATTGCACTGGATCTGTGTGCGTCTGTCGATCTATAAAGAGTCTGAAATCTCCACTTATGCGCTTCACACACACCAAACTTTACCGTTTTATTCACATCTAATATATTCTGGAGGTTTGTTCATATATCATTCACCTGATTTATAGGACATTACATTTCTAAAAACATATCTGTTCGTTTTTTTGTCTGTAGACAGTGTTTTCAGATTTATGGAGTGATAAAAACTCTGGAAAAACCTTTAGAATGTCAACAAAATCAAACAATAATTATGAATCTAGCTTTATCCGATGTTCAGATTTACACTTAAATGTACATTTGTGTATACTTAATTAGATGATGCCTCATTTGCATATTTACAACATTTCATAAAACCCGTAATACAAAACACACGTCTTAACCCTCTGCTGCTCTTCACATCGGTCAAAAATAACCCAAAACTATTGTTTTAGTTCAATGAAATGTTCTATATTTTAGCTCCAATAATGTTTTTTTCAGGGGATTTTATCGTACTAAATGATATTTATGCTGTATTTATAATCCATGTATTCACTTTTTGAGCATTGACCTGAAAATTAAATGTCCAATCTTAAATCTTGATTTCACAGACGACACTTGGCAGATTATTGCTGAAGTGAAATACGTTTTAAAAAGTGACAGAATTGTACTTTTTAATTGTTGTGAAAAATATAGATTTCATTTTAAAAAAATTCAAAAAGACGTTTTACTCTAAAACGGCGAGAAAATCAAAGTCTTTAATCTTTTCAAATCATGTCCATGATTTTGTGTGTGTGTAACAAGTGTCAAACCCTTTACCAAGTTTCCTAACACTTTTAAACTTTTGTTAAAAACAAGTGACGAGTGAAGAGGAGCAGAGCTGGGCACATCTGTGTCCCTCGGGATGAGGAGAGCACCTCTGTTCCCGCCGGACACGCTCGAACCCGACTAGCAGGACGGTTTTGCTGGAGATCTTGATCTCTTCTCCCGTCTGCTCCTCGAACTGCTCATCATAGCGGCGCTTCAGGGCCGTCACGTAATCCACCCCGAACCGGACCTTCCCGGGCCGCACGAACGAGCCGCCGGTCCGGTGTCTGCACACAGAGACACGTCAGCTGACCTGACACTCACACGACACATCTAGCGCTGTCACAAGTGCAGACGTCAGTAGCAAGTCGACACTGGAATTTTAAAAATGTGCCGCTTTAAGAGGAGTCATAAACGCCTCTGATTGGCCGTTGTGTTCACGAGCTCATCAGATGTGTCTGAGAGTGGCTACAACGATCAGCTCTCGGGAGCGTTTGAGAGCATTCGCGCGTGCGTGCGTGTGTTTGTGTGCGTGTGTGTCTGCGCAAGCGCTCGTGTGTGTGTGTGTGTGATGGGTAGGTTTAGGGATAGGGGCAGTGTGTGTGTGTGTGATGGGCAGGTTTAGGGATAGGGGCAGTGTGTGTGTGTGTGTGTGTGTGTGTGTGTGTGTGTGTGTGTGTGTGTGTGTGTGTGTGTGTGTGTCAACGGCCAATCAGAGGCGTTTATGACTCCACTCAAAGTGTCACATTTTTTAAATTTCAGTATTGATGTGGTACTGACGTCGGCACTTTTGACAACACTAGTCACATGATCATCTGAGGCTCCCATGAGCACCTGCAGGTGAAGAAGCGCACTCCTTCATGGCTCCCATCATGCTTCCCTCTCTCCGGATGATCCCACTCCACTCCCAGCCACACGCCTGTCTCACACACACACACACACAGCGGGTCAAACACATGACCTCACACATCATCACTGACACACACTCGAAAACATACGCAAATTGACTTATCTGTGATGTAAATCCAGCTGTTAATGTTGTTTATGTGTCTATGTGGTGTTATTAATATGCTTTAAGACACACATGTGTAATTCATAAGTCGACAGCATTGCTGAGTATTTTCTGCTTAAAACTGCTGAAAAAGTTGAAATCACGACCAAATGTTTGGACAAAAAGGCATAAATATGGCATACAAGTAAAAATTATGACATATAAACATTTTAAACTCTCTTTATGTCATAATTTCGACTTTAGGTCATAATCGCACGGTTTGTAGTGTTGCTGTTGTGCTGTGGATGACGGACCTGTTGTGGGCGGAACCGGACCCACATATCGCACAGTTCCTCGGTGTCCATCACAGGTCACGCGCATGCCCACGTGTTCCTCTTCCTCATCCATCATCATCTTCATCCTCTACAGATCTATCGACATCAGAGGAGTGGCGTTTGCGGCGACAGCTGGAGTTTATTTGTGTTAAATCATTATAAAAACATTCCCTGTACGCAGAGACAGATGAATTACACGCGGAATTACTTAAATATTAAATAATAACAGAGTGAAAATGTTCCTGCATCATTCTCACCTGCACAACCAGCAACAGGAAGTGACGTCAGGCGGTCCCGCGCTTAAACTGCGCCGAGGAGAAGAAACACCCTCGCGCTGCTATTTCTTCTGTTTCAGTCAAACAGATAAAGTGATATATAAACGTATTCTTTAAATATACGGTCGTTTGCCTCGTTATCGAGAGTAGTGCGCTTGATGTGTTTCTCGAGGTGAGACTACTAGGAACTAATGATCGGTATTTGTGGTTTCCAGGAGACGGAGAAACTCTGCGCACGCGCGTGTGAGCGACACAAACGAAACGTGTGTTTGTGTGTGAAATATTAATGTTGAAAAATTTGACTGATCTTCAGTATTTTAAACGGACATGAGCTCGGAGTGACACCATGAAGAAGAAGCAGATTGTAAAGAGGTTTGTGTTGCCTTATGAATGCATAAACTGTAATATTTCACTCATATAACGTTAGGCATCAAATATTATTGAGCTCTGCGATTAATGTATGGAAGCACACAAGGAAATAACCAGGCTTTTGTAAATCATAATTATGATATACTAACTTACAACTGATAAAAAAAAGTAACAAAATGTTATCACCAAAAGTTGATATCATGATAAAAGGTTTTCGACTTTTTAATGTCAAGATTTCGGCATTTAATCTCATAATTATGATTTGGTATGTTATAATTTCGACTTTTATTCCATTATGATTTAGCAAAGCATGATTTGCGCTGGAAATGTAATGTTTTTAGGTAAAATCAAAGCTTTACTCACATTTACCTTTATAGATATACAGTAATACATTTGTTTACCAAATAATTGTCCTCAATCAATATCTGCTGTTAGTGTATTTACATAAAATAATAAAATGGTAAGACTGTACAAGGTTCATTAGTTGACATGAGTTCATGTATAAGACTACCATGAGCAATACTGTTACTGTATTAGTAATGCAGCTGTTCATGTTAGTTCACAGTGTATTAACTAATGTAAACAAGATTTTAATAAAGTATTAGTAAATGCTGAAATTAAGAAAGATGAATAAATGCTGTATAAGTGCAGTTCATTATTAGTTCGTGCTAACTTATGTAGTTAACTCATTTTAACTAATGAGCCTTATTGTAAAGTGTTACCAAAACAGCATTTCATGGTATTATCCGGGTATTTTTTGGTTCTGAACTGTTCTGTGTGTGTGTGTGTGTGTGTGTGTGTGTGTGTGTGTGTGCGCGCAGTGGAGATGCTGGGGATTATACGGTGGGTCAGGTCTCCGGAAGCCTCTTCCCAGAACACCTCAAACCCGGAGCTTTATCCGCTTTATTCTCCTCCTCTTCATCAGCAAACACTCTCGTCTTCGTCCCTGCGCCACAGGTGTGTGTGTATCAGATGCTCTCAGTGTGCGAGGTGTGTGTGCGAGGCGTGTGTGTGTGAGGTGTGTGTTTGGGTCGTGAGGCTGTGTGTGTGTGAGGTGTGTGAGGTGTGTGTGCGAGGCGTGTGTGTGTGAGGTGTGTGTTTGGGTCGTGACGCTGTGTGAGTGTGAGGTGTGTGTTTGGGTTGTGACGCTGTGTGTGTGAGGTGTGTGTGAGGTGTGTGTTTGGGTTGTGACGCTGTGTGTGTGAGGTGTGTGTTTGGGTCGTGACGCTGTGTGTGTGTGAGGTGTGTGTTTGGGTCGTGACGCTGTGTGTGTGTGAGTTGTGTGTTTGGGTCGTGACGCTGTGCGTGTGTGTGTGTGTGTGTTTTTGAGGTGTGTGTTTGGGTCGTGACGCTGTGTGTGTGAGGTGTGTGTTTGGGTCGTGACGCTGTGTGTGTTTGGGTCGTGACGCTGTGTGTGTTTGGGTCGTGACGCTGTGTGTGTGTGTGTGTGTGTGTGTGTGTGTGTGTTTGGGTTGTGACGCTGTGTGTGTGTGTGAGGTGTGTGTTTGGGTCGTGACGCTGTGTGTGTGTGAGGTGTGTGTTTGGGTCGTGACGCTGTGTGTGTGTGAGGTGTGTGTTTGGGTCGTGACGCTGTGCGTGTGTATGTGTGTGTTTTTGAGGTGTGTGTTTGGGTCGTGACGCTGTGTGTGTGAGGTGTGTGTTTGGGTCGTGACGCTGTGTGTGTTTGGGTCGTGACGCTGTGTGTGTGTGTGTGTGTGTGTGTTTTTGAGGTGTGTGTTTGGGTCGTGACGCTGTGTGTGTGAGGTGTGTGTTTGGGTCGTGACGCTGTGTGTGTTTGGGTCGTGACGCTGTGTGTGTTTGGGTCGTGACGCTGTGCGTGTGTGTGTGTGTGTTTTTGAGGTGTGTGTTTGGGTCGTGACGCTGTGTGTGTTTGGGTCGTGACGCTGTGCGTGTGTGTGTGTGTGTTTTTGAGGTGTGTGTTTGGGTCGTGACGCTGTGTGTGTGAGGTGTGTGTTTGGGTCGTGACGCTGTGTGTGTGAGGTGTGTGTTTGGGTCGTGACGCTGTGTGTGTTTGGGTCGTGACGCTGTGTGTGTGTGTGTGTGTGTGTGAGGTGTGTGTTTGGGTCGTGACGCTGTGTGTGTTTGGGTCGTGACGCTGTGTGTGTGAGGTGTGTGTTTGGGTCGTGACGCTGTGTGTGTTTGGGTCGTGACGCTGTGTGTGTTTGGGTCGTGACGCTGTGTGTGTGTGTGTGTGTGTGTGTGTGTGTGTGTGTGTGTGTGTAGCCTACAGCGGCTGCCTCGGCGTGTGGTTCTGCTCGGAGTGCCGGGCCGCTGCAGCGACAGAGGAAGAGCCTGAAGAGCGTCTCGGCCGCAGAGAAGAAGCTGCAGGAACGGTCAGTGCCAGTGGAGCTCGTTCTGGAACAGTGCACACATTACTGTACAACAATCAGGGATGTAATGGACTGAAAACTATATCATCATATTTTCTGGTATTTATTGTGAGGATGATATAAATATAGTAATATTCACCAGTGTTTTTTATAACTGCATGCATTCATGAGAGAAACACAAACATTGATTTAAAGTAACACGTTCCCATCAGCAAATAAGCTCCTATAATATTACATAAAATATATATATATTTTTAAAACAGTAAAAATCCAAACCCCAGCGCTTGCAGAAATGAAAAAGTTGCAGATACAGTTTAAAAAGTGCAACTGTACTTAAAAAAAATCACATAGTAATTCAAATCAATTACAAGTTTGAAATGTGTCCCGTCATCGTTATTATCGCAGTAACATTTATTATTATCGTGAGAATGTTTACCGGTATATCGCAAACGATAATATATCGCCCTTCCGTAATGATGCTTTAAACCCGGCGGGATGCAGTGATGGCATGGATGTTATCCTCCGCAGAGAGAGTGCTCTTCAGAACGCCGATGACGCCGGGCCGCCGGCTGCGCCGAGACACACACACAAGCGGCGGGAGGAGGAGGAGCCGCGGGCCGCCACACGCAGGAGCAAGAACACCGCGGAGGAGCGGCTCAAACTCAAGCGCACAGTGTTCGTGGGGAACCTGCCCGCCAGCTGCACCAAGAAGGTGCTCGAGACACACACACATTCTCACACTCACACGCACACACACACGCACATTCACATACACGCACACACTCCCACACACACGCGCACACACACACATTCATACACACTCTCTCTCTCTCTCTCTCTCTCTCTCTCACTCACACACATACACACATACTTATACACACACACATATATACACAATCACTCTCACACACACATTTATATATATAAATGAACTAAATGTATAACTTTTTTACAACAAAAATGAAGCATCCCTGAGCTGACTTAAGCTGGACTGTGACGCTATTTTCTTCTGGAAACAAACTTTGTTGCATTATTTTCCTGTTATCTCTGTAAAGCTGCTTTGAAACACTTTTGTAAAAAGCGCTGAATAAATAAAGATGACTTGACTTGAAATTACTTCCTGCTGTTCACTGACCTCACGCATCACTTCCTGCTGTTGTTGCAGAGTCTCCTGTCGCTGTTCCGGCCAGCGGGAGTCGTGGAGTCGGTGCGCTTCCGCTCAGTGGTGCGTCTCTAGCGATCATACACTCACACACACACTCTCACACGGTGCCTTCTACTCAGTGGTGCAACAGGCGTGAGTGTGACAGGCGTGAGTGTGACAGGCGTGTGTGTGACAGGCACGTGTGTGACAGGCGTGTGTGTGACAGGCGTGAGTGTGACAGGCGTGTGTGTGACAGGCGTGTGTGTGACAGGCACGTGTGTGACAGGCGTGTGTGTGACAGGCGTGAGTGTGTGACAGGCGTGAGTGTGTGACAG
The DNA here is from genome assembly GCA_030578275.1 of Meda fulgida. Lineage (NCBI taxonomy): Eukaryota > Metazoa > Chordata > Actinopteri > Cypriniformes > Leuciscidae > Meda > Meda fulgida. The sequence goes on from CM060626.1 coordinate 548,017, forward strand.
GCGTGAGTGTGTGACAGGCGTGGGTGTGTGACAGGCGTGAGTGTGTGACAGGCGTGAGTGTGTGACAGGCGTGAGTGTGTGACAGGCGTGAGTGTGTGACAGGCGTGAGTGTCTGACAGGCGTGAGTGTGACAGGCGTGAGTGTGTGACAGGCGTGAGTGTGTGACAGCAGGCGTGTGTGTGACAGCAGGCGTGAGTGTGACAGGCACGTGTGTGTGACAGGCACGTGTGTGACAGGCACGTGTGTGACAGGCACGTGTGTGACAGGCGCGTGTGTAAGAGGCGCGTGTGTAAGAGGCGTGTGTGTAAGAGGCGTGTGTGTAAGAGGCGGGCGTGTGTGTAAGAGGCGTGAGTGTGACAGGCGTGAGTGTGACAGGCGTGAGTGTGACAGGAGTGTGTGACCGGCGTGAGTGTGTGACCGGCGTGAGTGTGTGACCGGCGTGAGTGTGTGACCGGCGTGAGTGTGTGACAGGCGTGAGTGTGTGACAGGCGTGAGTGTGTGACAGGCGTGAGTGTGTGACAGGCGTGAGTGTGTGACAGGCGTGAGTGTGTGACAGGCGTGAGTGTGTGACAGGCGTGAGTGTGTGACAGGCGTGAGTGTGACACGCCCAGCAGGCGTGTGTGTGACACGCCCAGCAGGCGTGTGTGTGACACGCCCAGCAGGCGTGTGTGTGACACGCCCAGCAGGCGTGTGTGTGACACGCCCAGCAGGCGTGTGTGTGACACGCCCAGCAGGCGTGAGTGTGACAGCAGGCGTGTGTGTGACAGCAGGCGTGTGTGTGACAGCAGGCGTGTGTGTGACACGCCCAGCAGGCGTGTGTGTGACAGCAGGCGTGTGTGTGACACGCCCAGCAGGCGTGTGTGTGACACGCCCAGCAGGCGTGAGTGTGACAGCAGGCGTGTGTGTGACAGCAGGCGTGTGTGTGACAGCAGGCGTGTGTGTGACAGCAGGCGTGTGTGTGACACGCCCAGCAGGCGTGTGTGTGACAGACGTGTGTGTGACAGGCGTGTGTGTAAGAGGCGTGTGTGTGACAGGCGTGTGTGTGACAGGCGTGTGTGTGACAGGCGTGTGTGTGACAGGCGTGTGTGTGACAGGCGTGTGTGTGACAGGCGTGTGAGTTTAAGAGGCGTGTGTGTGTAAGAGGCGTGTGTGTGTAAGAGGCGTGTGTGTGACAGGCGTGTGTGTGACAGGCGTGTGTGTGACAGGCGTGTGTAAGAGGCGTGTGTGTGTAAGAGGCGTGTGTGTGTAAGGCGTGTGTGTGACAGGCGTGAGTGTGTGTGACAGGCGTGAGTGTGTGACAGCAGGCGTGTGTGTGACAGCAGGCGTGTGTGTGACAGCAGGCGTGAGTGTGACAGGCACGTGTGTGACAGGCACGTGTGTGACAGGCGTGTGTGTGACAGGCGTGTGTGTGACAGGAGTGTGTGACCGGCGTGAGTGTGTGACCGGCGTGAGTGTGTGACCGGCGTGAGTGTGTGACCGGCGTGAGTGTGTGACAGGCGTGAGTGTGTGACAGGCGTGAGTGTGTGACAGGCGTGTGTGTGACACGCCCAGCAGGCGTGTGTGTGACACGCCCAGCAGGCGTGTGTGTGACACGCCCAGCAGGCGTGAGTGTGACAGCAGGCGTGTGTGTGACAGCAGGCGTGTGTGTGACACGCCCAGCAGGCGTGTGTGTGACAGCAGGCGTGTGTGTGACACGCCCAGCAGGCGTGAGTGTGACAGCAGGCGTGTGTGTGACAGCAGGCGTGTGTGTGACACGCCCAGCAGGCGTGTGTGTGACAGACGTGTGTGTGACAGGCGTGTGTGTAAGAGGCGTGTGTGTAAGAGGCGTGTGTGTGACAGGCGTGTGTGTGACAGGCGTGTGTGTGACAGGCGTGTGTGTGACAGGCGTGTGTGTGACAGGCGTGTGAGTTTAAGAGGCGTGTGTGTGTAAGAGGCGTGTGTGTGTAAGAGGCGTGTGTGTGTAAGAGGCGTGTGTGTGTAAGAGGCGTGTGTGTGACAGGCGTGTGTGTGACAGGCGTGTGTGTGTAAGAGGCGTGTGTGTGTAAGGCGTGTGTGTGACAGGCGTGTGTGTGACAGGCGTGTGTGTGACAGGCGTGTGTGTGACAGGCGTGTGTGTGACAGGCGTGTGTGTGACAGGCGTGTGTGTGACAGGCGTGTGTGTGACAGGCGTGTGTGTGACAGGCGTGTGTGTGACAGGCGTGTGTGACAGGCGTGTGTGACAGGCGTGTGTGACAGGCGTGTGTGTGTCAGAGGCGTGTGTGTCAGAGGCGTGTGTGTCAGAGGCGTGTGTGTCAGAGGCGTGTGTGTCAGAGGCGTGTGTGACAGAGGCGTGTGTGTAACAGGCGTGTGTGTCAGAGGCGTGTGTGTCAGAGGCGTGTGTGTCAGAGGCGTGTGTGTCAGAGGCGTGTGTGTCAGAGGCGTGTGTGTCAGAGGCGTGTGTGTCAGAGGCGTGTGTGTCAGAGGCGTGTGTGTCAGAGGCGTGTGTGTCAGAGGCGTGTGTGACAGTGGCGTGTGTGACAGAGGCGTGTGTGACAGGCGTGAGTGTGACAGGCGTGTGTGTCAGAGGCGTGTGTGTCAGAGGCGTGTGTGTCAGAGGCGTGTGTGTCAGAGGCGTGTGTGACAGGCGTGTGTGTAAGAGGCGTGTGTGTAACAGGTGTGTGTTGCAGGTTCGGGAGGATCCCACCATTTCACGCAAAGTGGCGGCCATCCAGTGAGTACCGCTATTACTGAGTCTGATGTTTACATCAAAATACCAGGAATACCAGTCAGAAACCACTGCGACTGAAACCCACTTCCACAGCATCTTATATACAGGCGCTGGTCATATAATTAGAATATCATCAAAAAGTTGATTTATTTCAGTAATTCCATTCAAAAAGTGAAACTTATATTCATTCATTACACACAGACTGATATATTTCAAATTTTTATTGAATTTATTGTTAGGAATCGATAAGAATCAGAATCTTTAAAATTGATACGATACGCAACCCTGATTATATAACGCACTTTATGTCAAGCACCCAAAACATGCGTAAAGTTTTATGCTTAAATCTTTCACTCCTGTTCTTTTCTGAATCCCGCTATATTTAAAGGATCTGGTGTGGAATGACGGGAACTAAAATACATGTTTATAATTGTTTTATTTCCTGGTATTTATGAATGTAATAATAAACTGATGCAACTTGCAATCTGTTTTTTTTCCCTCTCAATTATGCAATTTTTCCTCCATGTTTCCCGGGACATACAGCAATGATCTTGTCTTCATTTCTAGGAGGAAAGTTCATCCCAAAAAACAGAATATTAACGCTTACGTGGTGTTCAGAGAGGAGGAGGCGGCGGCGGGGGCCCTGAAATGGTACGGGTTAATCTGCAGAGCTTTACTGTATTCTTATGACACAAATATTAAGGACATGCATTTGAACTTTTGCAGGAATGGGCGGGAGATTCAGACAGGTTTCCATATCCGAGTGGACCGAGTCTCTAAGCACAGCGGAGTGAGTGCCGTAGATTGTTGTTGATATAATGCCCTTATTGTGCACTTTTACAGCCTTGATGTTGTTTGAGGCTCTACTAGAACTGTAATGTTGATTATTTCCTCATATCCTCCATTGTTGCGGCTCCTCTCTTCCCAGTCTGTCAGTAACGCTCTGTTCACTTCCTGTCTCTATGAAGCCCCTCCTCCTGAAAAGCACACTGTACTCTGATTGGTCGGCTGGAGCAGTGTGTTGTGATTGGTCGAGCGCTTTGAGTGTGTTTGGGAAATGTCCCGCCCCTTTCCATAACCGCCAGTTTAACACACTACTAACTAACTAAACCAGGCCCCGCCCCTTTATTCTGCGCATTAACTATTATGAGGAATATTGTGACGTGTTCCCGGAAAAAACTCAACTTTTCATGATCGAACAGCAACATTACATGGGAAAAATCCAATAATCAATCTTTCTCTTTCCACAGCATGATCATAAACGGTCCATATTTGTGGGGAATTTACCGTATGGTGAGTCGGCGAGTTCTGAAATCTCTCCTCACTTGGTGTTTTTGTCTTGTTTCCAGTCCAAATATCTAAAAATACTTAAATCAAGATGCTTTTACTAGATGAGTGAAATGCCAGAAGATATTATGTCTTGTTTTCTGGGTAAATAACTCAAAATTGAGATTATTTTTCTTACCCCATTGACAGATAATTTAGCTTTTTTTTTAAAGCAACAACTCACTTAATGAACTCAGTTTCTCGTGTGTGTGCGCGTCCGTGCGTGTGTGTCAGATGTGTCCGAGCTCCCGCTGCGGGAACACTTCGAGGAGTGCGGGACCGTGGAAGCCGTGCGTTTGGTGCGAGACAGGGATTCTGGGATGGGAAAAGGCTTCGGATACGTCCTGTTTGAGGTCATTAATATGCATTCTACTTTTGTGATTGGTATGATTTGTAATGTTTTTAAAAGAAGCTCTTCTGCTTAGAAACATTAAAAATCTTACCGACTGGTAGTGTATATATTAGCATCTGCACTACATTATATGTTCGTGCCTCTGAATAAAACAGCTGTTTTTTTTCCTCCATATTCTCAGACTTTATGAGCCATAAAAGCCTGATGGATCAAATAAGATACACAAAATATAGCAACTGTTTTTAGATGTGATTATTGTGTTTCAGAGCCCAGACGCGGTGATGTTGGCGCTGAAACTCAATGGCTCCACGCTGCTGGAGCGGAGGATCCGGGTGAAGCGGTCCGTGAAGAAGGAGAAGGAGAAGCGTCCCGCGGGCGGGAGGAGACCGGACCCAGAGCGGCGAGTCAAGGGCCCGAAGCACCAGTTGAGGAGGAACAACACGGGCCCTGCAGCGCCGGCGGCAGCGTTCACCGGTGAGACGGCGGATCCCGGGGCCAGGAGGAGCAGAGCGCTCAAGAAGAAGCTCAAGCACAAGAAAAACAAACCCGCGGTTCACATTTAACCCTGCGCTTGTATTTCTCTCATGTTACTAATAAAAACCTGATTAAACTTACTGATGTTTCTGTCTCTAAAACAACCCAGAGGATTTTAATGAACGTTGAATTTTTCATTATCGCCTCTTTTTTTCAGCAGATTCATGCTAAATATTTTTAATGGCTTTTGTCTTGCTTAGTTAGGGACATTTAATATTCATCAATATTATTGATGCTGGACGATGACATCACGCTTTTCTCCAGAGCGTGTATGTATATATGAACTAAATTATGAACTTGTCTACAACAGAAATGAGCTATAAGCTGGACTGTGATGATATTCTCTTCTGGAAACACACTTTGTTGCATTATTTTCCTATAATCTCTGTAAAGCTGCTTTGAAACAAACTATATAGCAAACAGTGCTATAGAAATAAAGCTGACTTTAATATTTTAAGTTGTATTCATAAACAATAGCATATTTATGAATTCACATCAAGATTTAATAAATGCTGTGAATAACTGGTCTTCATTAGTTCCTGAAACCTAACGAGTTACAGTTAATGCTCTGAAACTTATTTCTAATTTAACTACATTTGAACTTTTAGGATTAATCTTTAGATTGCAATTGTGCATCACAAAACTCGTTATTAATGGAGGCACGCGAATGACTGATTCATCAATTTATGTGTTTTATTTGGAGTTTAAAAAAAGGAAACTCTTCCCTAGTTAAAGTTTAAACGTGCTTCATTACCCACAATCCCACACCAGACGCCTCAGCCTAGGAGAATAACTTAAACACATGAAGACAGATCAACGACAGCAGTGTTTTCTTCAACATCAGTCAATGACAGACGAAAGACGCCCAAAAAACATCCTGTCTATGAGCCTATTTACTGCTATTTAAAATGTAATAATATTTGGTTAGTAAAACAAATGACACAAAAATAATCGATGTGTACAGGTCATATTCTCTGAAACACACGTCACCTTCAACAAAATCACTACAGATTCAACAACATTAAGAGAAACCGCTTCTTTAAATCCGTATCTGTGCGTTCAGTGTTGGATCAGTGGATGGAAGGGGGCAGGGCAGAGCAGACAGGAAGTGATGTCATAGAACCACTGCGGTTCCTGCTATTCGATGTCGTCGTCACTGACACTCTGAGCGCTGATGATACGCTGAGAAGCGGAAAACATGACATTTGAATTCGGGAATTCCTAAGACATTTAAATATTAATGAAAACATTTATTCATCTCATTATTATGGAGCACATAATTATGGAAGCTCGTTTCTGCCACAGAATAAATAACTCAAAAGTAGCTTTTTATCTCACTCTTCTGACTTATAATTACAAATTGTTAGACATAGACAGAAAAATGATGTATAGATGGATGTATGGATGTATAGATGGATGTACAGATGGATGTATAGATGTAAAGATGAATGTATAGATGGATGTATAGATGCATGTATAGATGAATAGATGATGTATAGATGTATAGATGGATGTATAGATGGATGTATAGATGTATAGATGGATGTATAGATGGATGTACAGATGGATGTATAGATGTAAAGATGAATGTATAGATGGATGTATAGATGGATGTATAGATGTATAGATGGATGTATAGATGCATGTATAGATGTATAGATGGATGTATAGATGGATGTATAGATGGATGTATAGATGCATAGATGGATGTATAGATGTATGTATAGATGTATAGATGCATGTATAGATGTATAGATGGATGTATACATGTATAGATGTATGTATACATGTATAGATGCATGTATAGATGTATGTATAGATGTATAGATGCATGTATAGATGCATGTAAAGATGCATGTATAGATGCATGTAAAGATGCATGTATAGATGGATGTATAGATGCATGTATAGATGCATGTATAGATGCATGTATAGATGGATGGATGTATAGATGCATGTATAGATGGATGGATGTATAGATGCATGTATAGATGGATGTATAGATGCATAGATGGATGTATAGATGCATGTATAGATGGATGTATAAATGTATAGATGCATGTAT
>CM060626.1:558634-561134 GCA_030578275.1 Meda fulgida
TATACATGATATCTGTTTGTCTATACATTGTCTGTTTGTCTATACATGATATCTGTTTGTCTATAAATGATATCTGTCTATCTATACATTATATCTGTTTGTCTATACATTATATGTCTGTCTATATATTATATCTGTTTGTCTATACATTATATGTCTGTCTATATATTATATCTGTTTGTCTATACATTGTCTGTTTGTCTATACATGATATCTGTTTGTCTATACATTGTCTGTTTGTCTATACATGATATATGTTTGTCTATACATTATATCTGTCTGTCTATATATTATATCTGTCTATCTATACATTATGTCTGTTTGTCTATACATTATATCTGTTTGTCTATACATTATGTCTGTATATCTATACATTTTGTCTATCTATACATTATGTCTGTTTGTCTATACATCATATCTGTCTATCTATACATAATGTCTGTCTGTCTATACATTATGTCTGTTTGTCTATACATTATGTCTGTTTGTCTATACATGATATCTGTCTGTCTATATTATATATGTTTGTCTATACATTATTTCGGTTTGTCTATACATGATATGTCTGTCTATATATTATATCTGTTTGTCTATACATTGTCTGTTTGTCTATACATGATATCTGTTTGTCTATACATTGTGTGTTTGTCTATACATGATATCTGTTTGTCTATACATTGTCTGTTTGTCTATACATGATATCTGTTTGTCTATAAATTATATCTGTCTATCTATGCATTATATCTGTTTGTCTATACATTATATGTCTGTCTATATATTATATCTGTTTGTCTATACATTATATGTCTGTCTATATATTATATCTGTTTGTCTATACATTGTCTGTTTGTCTATACATGATATCTGTTTGTCTATATATTGTCTGTTTGTCTATACATGATATCTGTTTGTCTATACATTATATATCTGTCTGTCTATACATGATATCTGTTTGTCTATACATTATATCTGTTTGTCTATACATTATGTCTGTATATCTATACATTTTGTCTATCTATACATTATGTCTGTTTGTCTATACATGATATCTGTCTATCTATACATAATGTCTGTCTGTCTATACATTATGTCTGTTTGTCTATACATTATGTCTGTTTGTCTATACTTGATATCTGTCTGTCTATATTATATATGTTTGTCTATACATTATGTCTGTTTGTCTATACATGATATCTGTCTATCTATACATAATGTCTCTCTGTCTATACATTATATCTGTTTGTCTGTACATTAAATTTGTCTATCTATCTATCTATCTATCTATCTATCTATCTATCTATCTATCTATCTATCTATTCAGTTCAGATGCTGTCTTAGATTTACTCTATACACATTAGACAGTGACGCTGCTCCATATAAATTGGAACAGACACTGAGATAAACATGTTAGTTGGATGAAAGAGGAAAAACAGTTTTGAAGCAGAAGATGAGGATCTCGGCTCCTGTTACATAATCTCCTGACTGATAGACCTCCCTCTCTCTCTCTCTCTCTCTCTCTTCCTCTCTCTCTCTCTCTCTCTCTCTTCCTCTCTCTCTCTCTCTCGTTCTCTCTCTCTTTCTCTCTCTCTCCTCTCACTCTCTCTCTCGTTCTCTCTCTCTTTCTCTCTCCCTCTCTTCCTCTCTCTCCTCTCCCTCTCTCGTTCTCTCTCTCTCTCTCTTCTCTCTCCTCTCTCTCTTTCTCTCTCTCTCTCCCTCCTCTCCCCCTCTCTCTCTTCCTCTCTCTCTCTCCCTCTGTCTCTCTCCCTCCTCTCCCCCTCTCTCTCTTCCTCTCTCTCTCTCCCTCTCTCTCTCTCCCTCCTCTCCCCCTCTCTCTCTCTCTCCTCTCCCTCTCTCGTTCTCTCTCTCTCTCTCTCTCTCTCCCTCTCTCTCTCTCCCTCTCTCTCTCTCCCTCCTCTCCCCCTCTCTCTCTCTCTCTCTCTCCTCTCTCTCTTTCTCTCTCTCTCTCCCTCCTCTCCCCCTCTCTCTCTCCCTCTCTCTCTCCCCCTCTCTCTCTCTCTCTCTCTCTCTCCCTCTCTCTCTCTCCCTCTCTCTCTCTCCCTCCTCTCCCTCTCTCTCTCTCTCTCTCTCTCTCTCTCACCAGGGGTCTCATTACTGTGCCAATCTGAAATATTACTTCATTCCTTCTCATTTCTCCTGCTCTCTCCACACAGAATCCTGACAGCTTGATTATTCAAGAGCTTTTCCCACATCCCGGCACAGGAGGTTTAGTTTAGAGATCGTTGTTCAAGCTGGAAAAGAGAGGAAAGGGAAATTGTAAAAGTCTGTCTGTTTACTTACTTTGCACATAGAGAATGTCTAAATAACTTTTTTTCTCCAGTGCTATTGAATATGTGAATATTCCAGCAGTGAGTGCATGAAAACGTTAGCGGGTCAGTGTCCACATCTCCTGCTCTGTATAATCCCAGAGGATTTCTCCCAGGCATGCGCTGGACCGCGGCCCGGGGCGAGAGTTATGCGCGTCCTCTCTGATTCCTAAACA
>CM060626.1:588634-593634 GCA_030578275.1 Meda fulgida
TAGCCTTTAAAACAGCAAAACTTACAATTCAATTTATAAAATCAGGAAATATCACTCAGTCTAAAGCTATCTTAACTAAAAATATTTTTATTACACAGGCCTGAGATCTGTTCTCAGATCAGCACATTAATCCACCAGCAAATTATATTAAACAATCATTACCAAAATGAGACGCACAAATTAAATGGAGCTCTGCTGTATGATGTGTTACTCATATAATATAATATTCGCCTGACAGATCTGAGAACAGCAAGAGCGCCACCTGCAGGCCACGGCTGCACAATTATACAGACACTAAACATCTCTCAATACACTTTTCAAAACTCAATCTCCATATACACATCATTCTCCCATAATTCATCACTTTTGACATTTCATTCATGTTTAGATTTGGTTTTAATATGGCAATACTGTATAACTGTAGCGGATTGTGATCGTAATCAGTTTTGAACTCATTTCATCATTTTGAAAAATGTAAATGTGCAAATTGGCCTGTAGGAACACAGAGGGTTGGTCGTGTTCGAGAAATTAATGTAATTTGAAAGTATTATGCCAAGCAATGGGAAATTATCCACATGGACTTGGAATATTATGCGAAGGGTTTTGAAAAAAGAAAAGAAAATATAAATCAATTGAGAAATTGGTTCAGCTATTGTTTAAAAGAATCTTCATGTTTTATCTCAAAAGGTCAACTTATTTAGGCATACAATTTGTTAATCTTTGAACTGATGATTGTGTGTGTGTGTGTGTGTACTGCCGAGGGTTCAAGGGTTTAGCTGATAGTTGCACCAATTTAAATCTGCAGCAATAAAGTGACCTTAAGTTTTGCTTTTAAATATTTAATGGCAAATTAACATCTTTATAAATACATTTTACTTTAACAATACTTCGAAAAATAAAATGCAACGTGTTTAGCATCAAACATGAACAATACCCTTTATTTATTTTTTTAAATCACCACATGATTAACCAATGAAAAAATTGACAATTTTATTTCTCAGGCATATTTGAGGACGCTTCTGCAGAACATGATCAAGTCTCCCTCTAGCGACCGATGCACGAATTAAAGAATTTATTACACAAACAATTAAAACATACATTAGAAAGATAAGTATATCTAAATACCTAAAAAGCGAACACTATATACAAAGACTTAAATATCTCACAGTTCAGTGAAGTGAGTGAACAAGCCCCATCTGAGCTCGTCACAAGCCTCCCAGTGTCCAAACATCTCCTGAGAGGCGTATGTCATATACAGGAACCCATCCTCATCTTTATGGTCCTTGTAGAGCTGAGCCATGGTCAGAGACATGCTGGCGATGCCGGAGTTGTTGATAAGCAGGTAAAACGCTTGATTGGGCATCAGGGTCATTCGATTCCTGAGAAAAATCAAATCAGACGTGAGGAAAAGCCAGTCTATGGGAAAAACCCACACCGTGAGAAAGTCCTTAAGCCCAAATCCGGCCAGGTGACGATCAGCTGACGCCTCGAGGTCCGTGGAGGAATATCCACTACTACTACAGCACATTACTTAATCATATCATGTACTTTTTTCCCCTTTCACAGCCAAAAAGCTAAAGCTGTTTTTAAACTATACATTCGCGCCTTTTGAAACTATAGTTTCGCGCGCCTATGGTGACCGTTATTTTCTGAGGTAATTTTAAACACTGTCCGGGCCAACAGTCAGACTCAGACATTAGTGGTATTGGAAAAACTGCTACACGAAACGTGAATTGAGTTTATAAAAACTATAGACAATCCTACGTTTTTTTTTTTTTTTTAAACATTTGAGTAAAGAATGAAAGTTGTGAGGGTTTTCCTCACCTGATGATGGTGACGAACTGTGTCATAGTGAGTTCTTGCGGCACGAGGAACTTTGTCTTATCCAGAGGCGGTAAATACTTCTCTCTTTGATATCGCTCAATAATCACCTGAAATACACATTATTTAACGCCAAAAGCCAGTAATAGATAAAGCAGCTACACAGAGAACTGGGCTTTTCCTACCGGGATTTTAGTTGGAAATTTAGTTCTGATTCCAGACACCTCGTGTTTCCTCGTAGCTGGTTGGTAATCAACATTAAAAACAAAGACAACATTTGATTTTGACAGTATGTCAATAGATCGTCTAATATGCTTGTATGATATAAAGACATACCTAAACTCTTCCTCTGTTTGAAAGGTTTGGGATGTTGCGTTGTTTCAAACGGAGGCATGTTGTATCGCTCCACTAACCTGTGCGCGTATTAATTACTGGCGCAGCGCACTAACACTAATTAAATAGTGCGCCGGCTGTGACGTCACGGGCACGCACGCTGCCGCTTTACCACCTTCAATCCACTATTAAATCAAGTGTTTAAAATAATAATAAAAATACAAACTGTTGTTGTTTTAGTATAAGAATTTTTGTCTACACTAATAAGGATACAGTTGTTGAGTTGTTTTAAAATAAGTATTTTTGTCTACACACTTATAAGGATGAAGATACACATTCCTAAAGTGTTGCAGGTAAATGAGGGTCTGAATGGATCTTTGTGTTGTTCACGGGTTTGACCTTCAGGGTGTGTTTAAAACAGAGGTTAGTATTGTAGTGTTGTATAACAGTTTGTGCATGACATGATCACTTAAACAAATGAATCCATTGTGAAAATATGACACCAGCATTTGGTTGACTCTCGATTATGTAATGTTAATAACATGCATTTTATATTACCTGCTTTCTTTCATTTAATTATTATTCTGGTGTTCGTTTGCACATGGCTTATTTTATTCGTAGTAAAATTGTGTTTAAAATCTCCAAATCTGTATTTTCATAAGTATTTATTTTCCGTGTGTGCTTAGAGGATTGCTAACCGCTATCGATAAACAAAAACTGCAACTAGCATTGAGAACGTTTGGGGGAAAAAAGAAAGAATAACAGCATCCGAACTACAAGTCCCAGCATGCTCAGTGCACTCGTCTCTGATTGGCTACTCACAGTGCAAATAGTTTGTTCTTTCCAATCAGAGTGTTTCGTGCTCGCAGCGATCTGTTGACCTGCTTGTGGGCGTGAAATGAGCGGAAACCAGCGTTGAGAAGTGCGAGTCATTTGAACGAATCGGTTCGTTCGAACGGGTTTGTTCTTTTGAAGCATATTCAGACATGCGCGCATTTATCATTTACTTTGTTGTTTGATAAATATTTGGTTAAATATTTGCATAAATTTAGTGTATTCGTGGTATTTAGAGGTCATTTTATCCCCATTATGTTTTTGTTAGCTAGCCTTCATTTCCTACATGCTCAAAAATATAATATGTTGTGTTTGTTTTCACCTTTCATTTATGGGTAATCATTTTTATAAATGTTATAAAATATTTCTTATATATATATATATATATCATAGAAGTAGCCTTTACATGAACTGCAGGTTTATTATAAAACAATAAAAAATTAATTACTTAAATTAAACGTTAACTGAAAAAAAACTTATTTTATTTCAGATAATTGCTAAAGCAACATTTCTCATTTAGATTAACTTGTAGTACTAAATATATAGTTAATATTTAAACTAAAATATAAATAAAATTGGCTATACCTCAGAATATACTTACATACATAAATCAGTTTCAATTAAAACAAAATGTGATAAAAAGTATATAAATTATATAATTAAAAATATCAAAGAAATTTATTTATATAGCACTTTTTCAAACAAATCAATGCAGTTTAAAGTGTTTTACAGGCAAGAACAAGCAAAAGACACAATAAATAAATAATTAATAACCAAGCACCAAATCATGAGATTTGAATGTTCAGTATTATAAAACATTACAAGAAAGCCAGGGTAAAATGTTTTTAATTTGCATTTAATTTAGATGTCACTAAAATAATCAATCAAAACTAACTTAATCTGAACAATAACTATTCTAGAGCTGCTGTAAAGCCAAAACAATCTGTTACTGTAATCTCCTATTATCACTGTAAAGGTGCTTTGAAACACTCTATATTGTTAAAAGCGCTGTATAAATAAACATGACTTGATTTAAAATACACGCTTATAACATCTATTCAAATTTAAACTAAAAACTGAAACGTTCAATGCACGTTATTAGTAAGTTGCCATTTCTTCATTCCACTTTTCTGTTCGGTTCTACGCGATCGGTTCAGGGAGTCGGTTCAAAAGAACAATTCATTCGCGAATCGAATACAACTAGCGGAAACGTCATGAAGTGACAGCAGCAGCTCGCGGTGAGTGAGCCCGTTTCCCTTCGAGCTCCGAGGCGGATATTTCAGCGAGCGATCGGACGAAATCTAGTGTCCGTGTGGTCGATCAGACCTCCGATTCCCGGCCTGGCCATGGACGAGCAGGCGGGCCCCGGTGTGTTCTTCAACAACAACAACAACTCGGTCCTTCCCGGAGCGAAAGCGCCTCAGCCGGGCGACGGCGGGGACACGGCCCGCGCTCAGTACAGTATTCCGGGGATCTTACACTTTCTCCAGCACGAGTGGGCCCGTTTCGAGGTGGAACGAGCCCAATGGGAGGTGGAACGGGCCGAGCTGCAGGTAACGCGCCTTTTGCGACCGTTATTATTTTCTGAGGTGTTTTGAACGCTATCCGCCAAAAGTCTCAATCAGACATTTGTGGGCTTGTTTTTCTCTCGCGCGCGCTGACGTTAGACACGCACGCGCGCGCGCACACAAACACACACACAAACACACAACCCTGCACACATTCAACGCAGCAGCACAAAAACTTGAGTTTCTCTCCTAAATCCATTTCACTACATTCAGAATCAAAAGCCGCCTTTACTGCGAAACGAACAAAGGAAATATTATCTCTTCATATTTTCTATGAAATATGGCCAGGACATGTTCTTGACAGGAATTCTGCACATTTTTTACATTCCTGTCTTCCACTGAGGTTTTAAACAACCTTCATGTAGAGTGATTCTTAATGTAGCTTTTTCATCCTAAAATCAAGTTATATGTTGCATAAAGAAGCCTTTTTGTAGCACCATTAAG
>CM060626.1:596134-601134 GCA_030578275.1 Meda fulgida
CAGTACTGGCCTGGGTATATGAAGTGATTGTTGATTGTGGTTTTGATACCGTAAAACAATAGAATAAAGGTATAAGTGACCATTGAGTTTTACAGGTATTTAAATCAATCTGAGGTTGTTTTTGTTAGGCCTGTTTACATTCCCTTAAAACAAGTTAAGATATAACTAGCTGTTAATACCTCACCATAGAGCTGCACTATAATGATTTATAGAATAATCATGATCGTTTTTCTCAAAAATTCTAATTACGATTATTAATGATTCTTTTTACATTTCATTATAATTATTGCACCTTCACGTGAGCACACATTAAGAAAACATCAACTCAAGGGTTATTATTTTACCTTATCTCTCGACATTATAAAAACTGGCTAAAGCTTTTTTCAAAAGCTAAAACAGGGAAATTCCTAACATTAATTACAATAATTCCAAATTGTATTAATGTATTTTAATATAAACCAACAAAAATTACTTTGTGGTTGCTGTATAAATGCAATTACGCAACCTCTGAGCTACAGTACGAACGCAAACACAATATAACCGAGATTCATGCTTGGATATACTGCAAATAATGCAGACGATTTGGCTTAAATAAACCAGAGAAGCAGAAATCACGTTTAAAGGGGTCACGAACTGCGAAATCTAATTTTCTTGTATTATAAAAATATTCTGTAGCCTATCTTTCAGAACTCAAAACTTCCTCATTAGTCCAAAAACAGCTTTTATTGAATTACTCGTTTCATATTTTGTCACATTATGACATCATAGTGCAACGAAAGAACATCGACGCCCACTTCTGCATCATCGCCTCTTTAGCTCCGCCCACCGACATTTTGAAGTGCAAAAAACAGTCTTCACATTGCCGTCCTTGTGATCCTAACATTAAGAAAGCGTGGATAAACTTTATTTTTAAACAAAGTTCCAGATTGTGTCAGTAAGATGCACTTCATTTGTATGCTTCATTTTACTGCCGATTTATTTGAAACAAGACAGCGTTTGACGCAGGCTCTTCAGAGAGTCTGAAAATAAAAGTTATCGGATCCGACAGTGAGTCACAGTGTTTTTACCATGTGTCGCTGTTGCTTTATCTGATACAGATCGTTTGATATGCTTTACTCAAAACCGATGAATATAAGAATGACAGTGCGATGGTATATTCATTCATAATTTGTTTACATGAAACACTTAAAAGTTTTGTAACTTCAAGTATTTAAACTTTATTTGCCACAACCAAGCATTTGTAATGTGCGTAATTGTTTCAACTATGTACACCTTTCTGTAGTATCTCCGTTTAAACACTAATATAATGTAATAACTTCCTTGAAAACACATACAGTAAGTGTCATTCCAAGTCAAATCAACCAAATTTTGGAAACTTTCCTAGGTAAATTTTTTTATTCTAATTTAAAAAAAAAAAAAATGTCTGAAGAAAGCCAAACATCAATGGTTAAGATATCTTTAATACTTCACAGGCACAGGCATGCAAACTTGGTGAAAAAAACACACACAAGAAGTGCTTTTTCCCAGTTTTGAAGTGTCACCTTTGGCGTGTAATGAAACAAAGTCAACAGATTTAACTAATAACCTTCAAATCTCTGTAAAAATGACATGATAACGCTACCGTCTTTCTTTTACCCTCCTGTAATCAGGGGAAAATTAGCAAGTACAGCCAACATCAGAAGCTTTCAAAACAATTCCACACGTGTAATATTAAAATGATTTAAATATTCAAATCTGTTAGCCAATCACAGCAGTGGGCGTTTACTTCCAAGTCTTGACTGCGACTTGCCTTTCAAAACAGAGAAGCTCAAAAACAGTATTAATTCTAAATGTGGATGTTTTTACATGCATTTGTCCGCCTATATGACATTGAGGAAGCACTGAAATCATAACATTTGTACATTTGTATTTCAGTGTGCTATTGGTACCAAAGTACGGATGCGTTTGACATCCCTAGAAGGCAGTGTGTAGATGAGGAGACCCTCACTGGCGTCGGGTTTCTTTCGTAACCAGCATGCCTTTCATAGCGGTGTGTGGGCGACGGCGTGTAGGAGAGGTTCATATGTTGAAATCGCCCTCCAGCACCTTGACAATCAATTGAAAGGAATCTAATTCCCTGGGTTTGCATGTAGGCTCCTGCTACCTGAAGTCAGAGACGTGGCGCAGTGAAATGAAAGGCCATTGGCAGCTGAGCGAGTGTGTGTAGGCAGCGCTGCTGTTCGTGTGATGCTGGGAAACAGGACAGATGAGCTGATGTTCGTGACTCACGCTGCTGACGCTCGGCTTGCTCTCGCTAGTGTCCTCGGCTGGGAGCGCGGATGCTAGGCTTGACCAGCGAGGGATTAGCTGGAGCTTCACTCACATCAGCGCTTTAACGCCACTTGCGTTATCGGGTCAGGATGCTCTAGTAGAGTCCACTAGGGTGTTCTTGTTAGGGCTGGGCGCTCTGAGCAAAAATCCATATCACGGTTATACCGGTTTCACGGTATATGACGGTATTTGTTTCTTTACACTGGGTGTAAACCACATGTTCATGTGTGACAGTGACAGTGTTAATCGCATCCAAAATAAATGTTTGTGTTTACATAGTGTGTGTGTGTGCTGTGTATAATTATTTTGTAAATATAAATACACACATATGCATGTATGACATATTTAAGAAATATTTGCATGCATACTGTATATATAATTTACATTTATATATAAATAAATAAAATTCTTAAATATTTACATGCATATTTCTAATTATATATATATATATATATATATATAATAATTATACACCGTACACAGATTATGTAAACACAAACTTTAATTTTGGATGCGATAAATCGTTGCCCAGCACTGTTTGTTTTGTTGCTGTTTTAGTTGTTTTACTACAGGAAGTTAAAGTAAATGGAAGTGAGAAACGTGTCCTGAGCTGAGACCCTTGCATTCATTCTCTTGCAGTCCAAACATCTTTTACTCAACGGACAAATGAAACCGATTGAGTCAGAGTTAAATGGCTGAACTTTAAGATCATGTTAAAGCGCTTGACTCGTGCGCAACATGTTTGATGCTTTGCTCCATTTTGTGCATTGCAAATGTCCAAAGACTGAAATGCAAGAAACGTGTTTTTTTTCCCTTTTTTCTTCTCTGATGTTGACATGACGCAAGCCTGCATGACATGATGTTGACGTGTTGTGTGTTTGTGATGATGATGATGATGATGAACGCCACAGCATTTGAATCCGGGTCTGACAGGGAGAACAAAAATGTAGTGTGAGTGAGTGACTGAGTGTGTTCTGAGAGTTTGTGTGTGAGTGAGTAAGTGTGTGACTGAGTGTGTTCTGAGAGTTTGTGTGTGAGTGAGTAAGTGTGTGACTGAGTGTGTTCTGAGAGTTTGTTTGTGTGTGTGTGTGTGTGTGTGTGTGTGTGTGTGTGTGTGTGTGTGTTTACCTACAAACAACAAATCTCCAAAAACCTCCCTTTAGGGACGTCCTCATTTGTAAATCTGGTATATAAAAAGGGGAGATAATACACAGTTTGTACAGTATAAAAAACCATTACGTCTATGGAATGTCCCCATTTAGATAGCAAAGTAAACGTGTGTGTGTGTGTGTGTGTGTGTGTGTGTGTGTGTGTGTGTGTGTGTGTGTGTGTGTGTGTGTGTGTGTGTGTGTGTGTGTGTGTGTGTGTGTTGACTGGGAAGGGCAGTGATGTCAGGCCAGCCTGTGACTCCGTCCTCATCTCGCATCACTCGCGCTCATTGGTCGCTCGTTTGGTAAGTTAGTGTTTGGTCTCGTCCCGTCTGGACGTCTATTTCTCAGACACACACATTACACATTTTCCTACACTTTGCATTTACATTCACCCTGTTTTCCCTATTTTCTGGCATGCATTGCAGTTTTCAGAAGCCCTCTTGTGGACCGAGGACCGACACTCGCTGCGTTCACATGCACTTCTGTCTCACTCCGAATGTAGAGTTTACATGAACGCTGAACATGTTAACACAACTTAATAATTATCCATTTCTGGTCATAATTGGGAGACAAAGAGCATGCCATATTGTTTATTCCTTTTTTTAAATAATATAAATAAAATCATAAATATAAACAGCACGGCACAACGGTTCATTTACTAATTGTCTCCAAATGATGACGGATATTAAGTCTGCTGTTTAAAACAAATAAAGAATAGTTATTATGCGCAGACATCAGGAAACTGTATATTCGTGCAGTGTGCGCATGTCAAAATATATTCTGATTTGAAACTTGTGACATATAAACACACACATCAACCCGATCATGTAAACACAGATTCATCAATAGGAGTGTATTCAGTCTGACTGAAACAGAAGTTGTGTGTGTGAACGCAGCCAGTGCGATTAAGTGTTTTACATGAAGTGCGATCGAGCCGCCAATACGATTACTGGCGCATTATTTGGTTGCATGTAAACGCAGCGACTGAGTCACAGAAGTAAATAATTGATCCAGGCCCGTGTTTCCCTCTGGCTTGCGTCTGCCAGTGCGCGTCGGAGTGTGTGAATGCGTGTGTGTGCCATCTGAGACCTGCTAATGAACCCTTGGATTCTGCGCTCTCAGGTTTCCTCGCGTCCACCGTGTGTTTAGCGTTTCCCGCTGGCTTCTCTTTGGGTTTGACTTAAGCAGTTCGACTCATGAACTGAATCAATCACTAATGCACTTATTTCCTATTAAACAGCTCAAGTAAAGCACTAATCTTCCCTTAATCTCCTTGCTTGGCTTATTCCTCAATTCATGTAATTTGATTTTCAGCTAATAACCAATGAACTCTCAGCTCGAAATTACGCTGGTGCTTTACGCCATGACTATTTTCTTTTTCCTCCTTAGAAAAGCAGTCGTTTGGAAAAGTGTGTGTTCTGTAAGAACCAGTACAGCAGCTTTAGGCCCCAACATGCTCTAGTAATGCCACCCTTTGTGTGCGTGTTCATGTGTTTATGGCCCGTAAAGGCAAGTCTGCCCTTGTATATGAGGTATGCT
>CM060626.1:606134-616134 GCA_030578275.1 Meda fulgida
CAGGGCTCTAGAGTGCGACCAAAATTTGTAAGGGTGCGACTAAAATATTTCCTAGGTCGCACCGGTGCACCTAACGTCCTCACATCCGCTGCCTCTCCACAAACAAAGCGCTTGTTCTCCTTTGTCGCAACTCACACTCATGGTTGGATCATATCGTGGTCTAAACCAATCAGAGACAGAGACGGGGCGGGTCTTTGCCTCTGATTGGCTGTGGTCCAGATGTTCCTGTAGGCCTACACTGCTCTGTGCTGTGTGATGGACCTGTGCACCCGTTTACACTGTCAGTGAAATGTGACCCAATTCCGATTTTTTGCTCATATGTCACAGATCGGATGTGTTCTATGACCGTGTAGCCTAAACAGGAAAAAACGCATGTATTCGGATATTTCGAGATCGGGGTCAGGCCTCGTTCATATGTGGAAATAAAGCAGAAATGTGCCAATGCGTCATGTAAACAGGCAGATCGGATTTTCTGAGGCATTAGGCAACGTCTCCGCGGTTTAATGACGAGGGCAACCCCGACGCGCATCTGCTGGGACGGATGACGAAACGTTGTGTCGTCGTAGGAGAGGAATGTGGACACACATTGACACCACATATGAAAGGTTGGCTCGCTCATCCTAAAATTTTGGACCCACTGCTCCTCATTAATCTCATGAAAGTGCGTCTATAACACGAATTTTATTTACCATGCCATTTAAGCCAAAAATATTGTGTGCATATGATACGCACAAAAAGGCGACGTGGGCCGAGGAAAAGTCTGGGTGCACCAGTGCAACCACGGCAAAAAGTTAGTCTGGAGCCCTGTATTAATCCGCATGCCAGAACACGACAGCGCTTACTGTGTGTGTGACGCTCCACACACTCGTTTATTATTAATATTATATTAATCATTTATTAATCCGCACGCCAGAACACGACAGCGCTTACTGTGGGGTTCTGTTTGAGCAAACAGGGACAGTACACATTAATAGTACATAACAATATGTAAAATGCGCCAGATTTAGCCAAACACTGGCTGATTTTTATCCATTCATATATATATATATATTAATATATTTCAATCCGTTTGGTCTTATGCTCGAGACACACTCGTTTATGATGGAGTTAAACAGCCGGATTCCAGAAACGTACAGTTTATTAATGATATTTTGCTCCAGTAAGAGATGATTCTGTTGTCTTGAACACGTGGAATGGAAATGCTGCTTTATTAACAAATGATTAAGTTAATTACGTTAAATTCACAACATTAGACGGAAACATAGCTAATGATTTTTATTCACTTTTATACATTATTGTGATAGATTCATCAGTGCACATTATTATTATTATTAATGGAAATGTTTCTCTTCACAGACTTTTATTTTTCAACCACAGTCATATAGAGAAACTTTTCATTATGATTATGAATATTGAAATTTGGCATGTGATAAATTAATTGTTAATGTTGTTTTTGTTCATATTTTAAATCAAGTTTTATTTTTATATTTTCTGTTTCATTTTAATTTTAGTTATAGTCATTTTTATTAGTTAAAAAAAGTCTATATAGTTTTATTTAGTACTTATAGCCTACTAAAAGAAAACGAGCAAACTAGAAATGTTAAATAAAATACGTTTAATTTTACTATATTTTTTCTTCAGTTAATGTTTTCTATTTGAAGTCATGAAATGCCTGCTTTGAACCGCTTTAATTCCTTATGCGATTCATAGCCTTAAGGTTATGAATATGTTAGCCTTAAGGTTATGAATATGCTAATCTGCTCCAAAACAATGGTAAAGTCCGCTTTTAGGAGATATAAGCGTTCAAAACTTAGTCTCTCACTTCTGCTCAAATGAATCAGTGAATTTTATGACATCACCGCTTCTCATCACATCTTCTGTCCAATCACGTGCTCTCTAGAGTCTAAAGCTCCGCCCCCTCTGCCATAAACACCACCTGACCACCGCGAGGGCTGACACGCAGAGTAGTGTGTGTTGGAGTGTGTTCGGCTGCTCAAACGCTCCAGTTTATTCTGTTTCCAACTGTACGCTGGTTAAGAATGAAATGGGTAGTTTATTCGGATTCGCTGCCATGTGCTGTCAGTCTGTGAGGGAAACCAAACGCTATTGGCTATTTAAAAAGGGGGAGGAGCCATTCAATATGCCCCACCTTAACTTCCTGTTTCAGTGGAAATTACGACAACGCATCAAGCAAAGCTGCGCGATCCAATGCACTTCAGTGGGGCTTTAAACACATTTAAATGAGGAGGAACAGTCAATCTTTGGTCTCTTTAAGATGATCATGAAGTCAGCAATAGTGGCGTTTCCCAGGTTTACTGGGATGAAATCAATAACTAAATTAGTTAATGAACTAAATTAATAACTTTTTTACAACAGAAATGAGCCATCACTGAACTCACTTAAGCTGGACTGTGATGATATTTTCTCCTAGACAAACTCTGCTGCATTATGCTCCTGTTATCTCTGTTAAGCTGCTCTGAAACTCTGTTGTAAAAAGCGCTGTATAAATAAAGATGCCTAGACTACAGTGCATCTGCAGTGTCTTCGGTCCCCATCGGGTACAGCTAAGATTATTTTTCTTACCTCATTAGCAGATCTTTTTTTTTTTTTTGCCACTTACAGAAAACAAGACATAATATTTACTCGTCTAGTAAATGCATCTCGATTTAAGAATTTTTAGATATTTGAACTGGAAGCAAAACAAAAATACCAGGTAAGAAAGGCATTTTTTGCAGTGTGTGCATGTGAAGTGTCTGGGGTCCCCGTGGGTCCTGCTGTTCGACAGGCATGTGCAGAGATGCCTCTGGGGAGCGAGTGGGCCGTCCTGACGTCACTGAACTATTTCTGAACCGCGTTCCTCTCTCTCTCGTGCTCTTAATCTCTCTTCCTCCGCCTCCTCCTCGTAAGCGATGGAGAAAACGCCGCCTGTGGGACGAGGACTAAAGCGAGACGAGTCTCCAGTCAAGCCTTCACTGAGCAGAAGCTTGGCTCTTACCGGAGAGCCTGGAAATGATTGAGGTCGTTAAACACACATGAAGGAAATGCAAATGCGTTTTAACGGGTCACTCCATGATTAGCACACACCAGGAATTCTCCCATCATTCCCCACGGCTCTCTATGGCCCCGTTCTTCTTCTGATTGGGTGTTTTCTGCGGGGATCTCGTGGATGGCGGATGTGTGACGGGGTTTCAGACTCTAGACTGATTCACAGTCATTCACTGTTTTACTGCAGATTACATTCATCAACTAACCGTTAGAAATGTCCTGTTCTTCTACATGCCGTCACTTCTAGAGTCTCCATATTTGTCCGACTCCGGTTTGAACATAAAAGGCTAAACGTTTTTGAAATTTTAAGTGCGTGTCTGAAACAAACACACACACACACCCACACACACTCTCACTCTTACACACACAAGCTCTTGTAGCTCCGCCCCCAGTGCCGGCAACAGCGGCTCATTTGCATTTAAAGGGACACACAAAAAAGGCGTGTTTTTGCTCACCCTCAAAAAGTTACAATTTTAACATGCTATAAAAAAAATCTGTGGGGCTCATTTGCATATTCATAGAACCACGCATACTAAATAAAAGAAGAGTGTCGAGTTACATTCAAGTTATTTTAAGACATGAAGACTTTTTTCCAATGTAAAAACGTTTAAATGTGTCATTTTGGTGATCAAAGATGAGTTTTAATGGATGAAATGATTCACTACAGGGGTACTTTAAATATTGAAGTGTTTATAATTGACATCTCTCTCGACTTTTACTGAACTTGTTGCAGTGCTTCCTTGGATTGCCACAAAGAATGCATGTGGTTCGGCCTTAGAATTAGGCAATTCGTAGACCAGAATTTGGGTCTTTTTTTATCATTTGTATTGCATTTTCATAATAACAGCATTGAGAATACAAGCAGGTGATAATAGAAAAAAATAGAGAGTGTTAAAGAGGAAACTTTCTTCTGTTCCTCATCTCCATCTGTGTTTAGTGTGTGCTGTTCCTCATCTTTATCTGTGTTTAGTGTGTGCTGTTCCTCATCTTTATCTGTGTTTAGTGTGTGTGCTGTTCCTCATCTCCATCTGTGATTAGTGTGTGCTGTTCCTCATCTACATCTGTGATTAGTGTGTGCTGTTCCTCATCTCCATCTGTGTTTAGTGTGTGTGCTGTTCCTCATCTCCATCTGTGTTTAGTGTGTGCTGTTCCTCATCTCCATCTGTGTTTAGTGTGTGCTGTTCCTCATCTCCATCTGTGTTTAGTGTGTGTGCTGCTCCTCATCTCCATCTGTGTTTAGTGTGTGCTGTTCCTCATCTCCATCTGTGTTTAGTGTGTGTGCTGTTCCTCATCTCCATCTGTGTTTAGTGTGTGTGTTGTTCCTCATCTCCATCTGTGTTTAGTGTGTGTGTTGTTCCTCATCTCCATCTGTGTTTAGTGTGTGCTGTTCCTCATCTCCATCTGTGTTTAGTGTGTGTGCTGTTCCTCATCTCCATCTGTGTTTAGTGTGTGTGTTGTTCCTCATCTCCATCTGTGTTTAGTGTGTGCTGTTCCTCATCTCCATCTGTGTTTAGTGTGTGTGCTGTTCCTCATCTCCATCTGTGTTTAGTGTGTGCTGTTCCTCATCTCCATCTGTGTTTAGTGTGTGTGCTGTTCCTCATCTCCATCTGTGTTTAGTGTGTGTGCTGTTCCTCATCTCCATCTGTGTTTAGTGTGTGCTGTTCCTCATCTCCATCTGTGTTTAGTGTGTGTGCTGTTCCTCATCTCCATCTGTGTTTAGTGTGTGTGTGCTGTTCCTCATCTCCATCTGTGTTTAGTGTGTGCTGTTCCTCATCTCCATCTGTGTTTAGTGTGTGCTGTTCCTCATCTCCATCTGTGTTTAGTGTGTGTGCTGTTCCTCATCTCCATCTGTGTTTAGTGTGTGTGTTGTTCCTCATCTCCATCTGTGTTTAGTGTGTGCTGTTCCTCATCTCCATCTGTGTTTAGTGTGTGTGCTGTTCCTCATCTCCATCTGTGTTTAGTGTGTGCTGTTCCTCATCTCCATCTGTGTTTAGTGTGTGTGCTGTTCCTCATCTCCATCTGTGTTTAGTGTGTGTGCTGTTCCTCATCTCCATCTGTGTTTAGTGTGTGTGCTGTTCCTCATCTCCATCTGTGTTTAGTGTGTGTGCTGTTCCTCATCTCCATCTGTGTTTAGTGTGTGTGTGCTGTTCCTCATCTCCATCTGTGTTTAGTGTGTGTGCTGTTCCTCATCTCCATTTGTGTTTAGTGTGTGTGCTGTTCCTCATCTCCGTCTCTGTTTAGTGTGTGTGCTGTTCCTCATCTCCATCTGTGTTTAGTGTGTGTGCTGTTCCTCATCTCCATCTGTGTTTAGTGTGTGTGCTGTTCCTCATCTCCATCTGTGTTTAGTGTGTGTGCTGTTCCTCATCTCCATCTGTGTTTAGTGTGTGTGCTGTTCCTCATCTCCATCTGTGTTTAGTGTGTGTGTGCTGTTCCTCATCTCCATCTGTGTTTAGTGTGTGCTGTTCCTCATCTCCATCTGTGTTTAGTGTGTGTGCTGTTCCTCATCTCCATCTGTGTTTAGTGTGTGTGCTGTTCCTCATCTCCATCTGTGTTTAGTGTGTGTGCTGTTCCTCATCTCCGTCTGTGTTTAGTGTGTGTGCTGTTCCTCATCTCCATCTGTGTTTAGTGTGTGTGTGCTGTTACTCATCTCCATCTGTGTTTAGTGTGTGTGCTGTTCCTCATCTCCATCTGTGTTTAGTGTGTGCTGTTCCTCATCTCCATCTGTGTTCAGTGTGTGTGCTGTTCCTCATCTCCATCTGTGTTTAGTGTGTGTGCTGTTCCTCATCTCCATCTGTGTTCAGTGTGTGTGCTGTTCCTCATCTCCATCTGTGTTTAGTGTGTGTGCTGTTCCTCATCTCCATCTGTGTTTAGTGTGTGTGCTGTTCCTCATCTCCATCTGTGTTTAGTGTGTGTGTGGTGTTCCTCATCCCCATCTGTGTTTAGTGTGTGTGCTGTTCCTCATCTCCATCTGTGTTTAGTGTGTGTGCTGTTCCTCATCTCCATCTGTGTTTAGTGTGTGTGCTGTTCCTCATCTCCATCTGTGTTTAGTGTGTGCTGTTCCTCATCTCCATCTGTGTTTAGTGTGTGTGCTGTTCCTCATCTCCATCTGTGTTTAGTGTGTGTGTGCTGTTCCTCATCTCCATCTGTGTTTAGTGTGTGTGCTGTTCCTCATCTCCATCTGTGTTTAGTGTGTGTGCTGTTCCTCATCTCCATCTGTGTTTAGTGTGTGTGCTGTTCCTCATCTCCATCTGTGTTTAGTGTGTGTGCTGTTCCTCATCTCCATCTGTGTTTAGTGTGTGTGCTGTTCCTCATCTCCATCTGTGTTCAGTGTGTGTGTGTGCTGTTCCTCATCTCCATCTGTGTTCAGTGTGTGTGCTGTTCCTCATCTCCATCTGTGTTTAGTGTGTGTGCTGTTCCTCATCTCCATCTGTGTTTAGTGTGTGTGCTGTTCCTCATCTCCGTCTGTGTTTAGTGTGTGTGCTGTTCCTCATCTCCATCTGTGTTTAGTGTGTGTGTGCTGTTCCTCATCTCCATCTGTGTTTAGTGTGTGTGCTGTTCCTCATCTCCATCTGTGTTTAGTGTGTGCTGTTCCTCATCTCCATCTGTGTTCAGTGTTTGTGCTGTTCCTCATCTCCATCTGTGTTTAGTGTGTGTGCTGTTCCTCATCTCCATCTGTGTTCAGTGTGTGTGCTGTTCCTCATCTCCATCTGTGTTTAGTGTGTGTGCTGTTCCTCATCTCCATCTGTGTTTAGTGTGTGTGCTGTTCCTCATCTCCATCTGTGTTTAGTGTGTGTGTGCTGTTCCTCATCCCCATCTGTGTTTAGTGTGTGTGCTGTTCCTCATCTCCATCTGTGTTTAGTGTGTGTGCTGTTCCTCATCTCCATCTGTGTTTAGTGTGTGTGCTGTTCCTCATCTCCATTTGGTTTAGTGTGTGCTGTTCCTCATCTCCATCTGTGTTTAGTGTGTGTGCTGTTCCTCATCTCCATCTGTGTTTAGTGTGTGTGTGCTGTTCCTCATCTCCATCTGTGTTTAGTGTGTGTGCTGTTCCTCATCTCCATCTGTGTTTAGTGTGTGCTGTTCCTCATCTCCATCTGTGTTTAGTGTGTGTGCTGTTCCTCATCTCCATCTGTGTTTAGTGTGTGCTGTTCCTCATCTCCATCTGTGTTTAGTGTGTGTGCTGTTCCTCATCTCCATCTGTGTTTAGTGTGTGTGCTGTTCCTCATCTCCATCTGTGTTTAGTGTGTGTGCTGTTCCTCATCTCCATCTGTGTTTAGTGTGTGTGCTGTTCCTCGTCTCCATCTGTGTTTAGTGTGTGCTGTTCCTCATCTCCATCTGTGTTCAGTGTGTGTGCTGTTCCTCATCTCCATCTGTGTTTATTGAGTGTGATGTTCCTCATCTCCATCTCTGTTTAGTGTGTGTGTGCTGTTCCTCATCTCCATCTGTGTTTAGTGTGTGTGTGCTGTTCCTCATCTCCATCTGTGTTTAGTGAGTGTGCTGTTCCTCATCTCCATCTGTGTTTAGTGTGTGTGCTGTTCCTCATCTCCATCTGTGTTTAGTGTGTGTGCTGTTCCTCGTCTCCATCTGTGTTTAGTGTGTGCTGTTCCTCATCTCCATCTGTGTTCAGTGTGTGTGCTGTTCCTCATCTCCATCTGTGTTTAGTGTGTGTGCTGTTCCTCATCTCCATCTCTGTTTAGTGTTTGTGTGCTGTTCCTCATCTCCATCTGTGTTTAGTGTGTGTGTGCTGTTCCTCATCTCCATCTGTGTTTAGTGAGTGTGCTGTTCCTCATCTCCATCTGTGTTTAGTGTGTGTGCTGTTCCTCATCTCCATCTGTGTTTAGTGTGTGTGCTGTTCCTCATCTCCATCTGTGTTTAGTGTGTGTGTGCTGTTCCTCATCTCCATCTGTGTTTAGTGTGTGTGTTGTTCCTCATCTCCATCTGTGTTTAGTGAGTGTGCTGTTCCTCATCTCCATCTGTGTTTAGTGTGTGTGCTGTTCCTCATCTCCATCTGTGTTTAGTGTGTGTGCTGTTCCTCATATCCATCTGTGTTTAGTGTGTGTGTTGTTCCTCATCTCCATCTGTTTAGTGTGTGTGTTGTTCCTCATCTCCATCTGTGTTTAGTGTGTGTGTTGTTCCTCATCTCCATCTGTGTTTAGTGTGTGTGCTGTTCCTCGTCTCCATCTGTGTTTAGTGTGTGTGTTGTTCCTCATCTCCATCTGTGTTTAGTGTGTGTGCTGTTCCTCATCTCCATCTGTGTTCAGTGTGTGTGCTGTTCCTCATCTCCATCTGTGTTCAGTGTGTGTGTGTGCTGTTCCTCATCTCCATCTGTGTTTAGTGAGTGTGCTGTTCCTCATCTCCATCTGTGTTTAGTGTGTGTGTTGTTCCTCATCTCCATCTGTGTTTAGTGTGTGTGCTGTTCCTCGTCTCCATCTGTGTTTAGTGTGTGTGCTGTTCCTCGTCTCCATCTGTGTTCAGTGTGTGTGTGTGCTGTTCCTCATCTCCATCTGTGTTTAGTGTGTGCTGTTCCTCATCTCCATCTGTGTTTAGTGAGTGTGCTGTTCCTCATCTCCATCTGTGTTTAGTGTGTGTGTTGTTCCTCATCTCCATCTGTGTTTAGTGTGTGTGCTGTTCCTCGTCTCCATCTGTGTTTAGTGTGTGTGCTGTTCCTCATCTCCATCTGTGTTCAGTGTGTGTGCTGTTCCTCATCTCCATCTGTGTTTAGTGTGTGTGCTGTTCCTCATCTCCATCTGTGTTTAGTGTGTGCTGTTCCTCATCTCCATCTGTGTTTAGTGAGTGTGCTGTTCCTCATCTCCATCTGTGTTTAGTGTGTGTGTTGTTCCTCATCTCCATCTGTGTTTAGTGTGTGTGCTGTTCCTCGTCTCCATCTGTGTTTAGTGTGTGTGCTGTTCCTCGTCTCCATCTGTGTTTAGTGTGTGTGCTGTTCCTCATCTCCATCTGTGTTTAGTGTGTGTGCTGTTCCTCGTCTCCATCTGTGTTTAGTGTGTGTGCTGTTCCTCGTCTCCATCTGTGTTCAGTGTGTGTGCTGTTCCTCATCTCCATCTGTGTTTAGTGAGTGTGCTGTTCCTCATCTCCATCTGTGTTTAGTGTGTGTGTGCTGTTCCTCATCTCCATCTGTGTTTAGTGTGTGTGCTGTTCCTCATCTCCATCTGTGTTTAGTGTGTGTGCTGTTCCTCATCTCCATCTGTGTTTAGTGTGTGTGCTGTTCCTCATCTCCATCTGTGTTTAGTGTGTGTGCTGTTCCTCATCTCCATCTGTTTCTGAACTCCTGAAACGCCTCGATTGTATCTTGAGTTTCTTCTGGGATTTGCCTCATTTAGTATACGCGGTTCTATGAATATGCAAATGAGCCCCGCCTCCACTATGATCTCAGTGAACCACATTAGCCTTAAAGCATATTAAAAACACCACATATATTAAAGCTGCAAGCAGCATTTATCGGGGTTCAAGCAGTTAAGGCCTTTTAAGCGCAAAATAATTTAAAGACATTAAGTTTTATTTAGCAGGCATGTAAACACATAGAAAACTTAGGAAACCAAAAGTAATTTATAAAAGATTATATAAGAGATTCAGTCAAGAATACTTTTGTACAAACGTAAATAATGTATGTTGGATTGATGTTTATAAGGGAGTTCATCCTGATAATGCATTGTCAGCATTCGAAAGATTGTTGTATCCTTTGGTGGACAAACATGCACCTATTTAAAAGTGCAGTGAAGAATGTTATAGGATAACATGGATTGTTAATGAGTTGAAAATCATTATGTTTGAGAGAGATGTGGCAAAGGGTACAGCAAACAGAACTGGGGAAAAGGAGGATTGGGATGTCTTTTGCAAATTAAGAAATCAAGTAACTAAAATGATTGGGGGAAAAAATAATGTTTTACAAAATAAAATAAATTAATGTAAATGATTGTAAAACATTGTGGAGTACACAAAG
>CM060626.1:623634-693634 GCA_030578275.1 Meda fulgida
CAACAGCGTGATGCGAGCGAGCTTCTGTCACCGCGGCGACAGCGTGATGCGAGCGAGTGTCACTGTGGCAACAGCGTGATGCGCGCCTCTGTCACCGCGGCGACAGCGTGATGCGAGCGAGTGTCACTGTGGCGACAGCGTGATGCGAGTGAGCCTCTGTCACTGTTGCAACAGCGTGATGCGAGCGAGCTTCTGTCACCGCGGCGACAGCGTGATGCGAGCGAGTGTCACTGTGGCAACAGCGTGATGCGCGCCTCTGTCACCGCGGCGACAGCGTGATGCGAGCGAGTGTCACTGTGGCGACAGCGTGATGCGAGTGAGCCTCTGTCACTGTTGCAACAGCGTGATGCGAGCGAGCCTCTGTCACTGTTGCAACAGCGTGATGCGAGCGAGCTTCTGTCACCGCGGCGACAGCGTGATGCGAGCGAGTGTCACTGTGGCAACAGCGTGATGCGCGCCTCTGTCACCGCGGCGACAGCGTGATGCGAGCGAGTGTCACTGTGGCGACAGCGTGATGCGAGTGAGCCTCTGTCACTGTTGCAACAGCGTGATGCGAGTGAGCCTCTGTCACTGTTGCAACAGCGTGATGCGAGCGAGCTTCTGTCACCGCAGCGACAGCGTGATGCGAGCGAGTGTCACTGTGGCAACAGCGTGATGCGCGCCTCTGTCACCGCGGCGACAGCGTGATGCGAGCGAGTGTCACTGTGGCAACAGCGTGATGCGAGCGAGCTTCTGTCACCGTGGCAACAGCGTGATGCGAGCGAGTGTCACCGTGGCAACAGCGTGATGCGAGCGAGCCTCTGTCACGGTGGCGACAGCATGATGCGAGCAAGTGTCACCGTGGCAGCTGCGTGATGCGAGCGAGTGTCACTGTGGCGACAGCGTGATGCGAGCGAAGCCTCTGTCACCGCGGCAACAGCGCGATGTGAGCGAGTGTCACCGTGGCGATTGCAAAAACAGTGTTTTTTCATGGATCTGTCAATTGTGAGATTTTGGGCTTTTTGGCTTTTCATAAAGTGTTTTCTCAGACTAGTGGACAGAAAACATCCAAAATACACTTCTAACTGCATCTCTTCGAGCACTTCATGTATTTGCGTCTGTAGATTTCAATTATAGTTTATATCTTTAAAGGTCGTTTTCTTAAAATGAGTTTTTCCTCCTACATTGAGCCTGAAATCTCCACTTTAGAACTTTACACTTTACAGGTTTATTTATTATTATTATTTATTTATGTTGGTTTTCAATGAATTACTTAGTTTTGTGTTTGTTGTTTGATAGATTATAACCTGTTTTATTTGAGTATAATGATCTGTCCAGCACTTTGGTCAACCCGGAGTTGTTAATGTGCTTTGTAAATAAGTCCCGAGCTGAGATGAAGCTGTACACATGTTTCTGTCGTCCTCAGGGCGAAGTTCCACAAGCTGAAGTACGGGACTGAGCTGAATCAGGGCGACATGAAGCCTCCCAGCTACGACTCCGGTCAGACTCACTCCTGCTCATTCAAGATCTCCAGAAGCTTCTGCCCATGAGGCTTCAGTGCAAACACTGCTCCTCGCACTCAGTGTCGTCTCGTTTCCAGCACTCGTATAGAAGAATACTTCAATCAAGATGCATTTACTGCATGAGTGAAATGACAATGGTTTCTGGGTCATTAAATCACAATTAAATTGAGCTGTTAATTAAAAAAAGCAAAATTATCTGGCAATGGGGTAGTAAAAATAATCTTGTTTCTCTTTGGATTAAGATTATTTTTTCTTACCCGATAATTTTGAATTTTCCCCAGAAATAAATTTCACTCCTCTAGTAAATGCATCTTGATTTAAGATTTTTTAGATATTTGTGCTGGAAAACACTTTTTTTTTTTTTTTAGAAATGCTTTTCTTACTTAGTATTTCTGTCTTGTTTCCAGTCCAAATATTTACAAATACTTAAGAAAAGCATTTCTATAAAAAAAGGGTTTTCCAGCACAAATATCTAACAATTCTTAAATCAAGAAGGATTTACTAGATGAGTGAAATGACATGATATTACAATCCTGTAATAATAATAATAATAATCTTTTCTTACCCCATTGGCAGATCATTTTGCTTTTTTAAGCAACAACTCTCTGATATTGACAGGATTGTCATATCCTATGTCATTTCACTCCTCTAGTAAATGCATCTTTTTAGATATTTGTGCTGAAAACAAGACAAAAATACTGAGTAAGAAAAGTTTTTGTGCAGTGTGTGTAATGTGGTCAGACTGGAAGTTTGAGTGGCTCTTGTGCAGAAATACTGTGATTGACCGGCATCTGTCCTCCTGTGTGTGACCTTTGACCTTTAGATGACGGCACCGAGAACGAGGCTCTTCCTGAACCGGCCAACAGCCAGCTGAGCTGGAAGCAGGGTCGGCAGCTGCTCAGACAGTGAGTCACGTCACACCTGTGCGGGAATTAATGTGCACAGATGCATGCAGAAATATTAATAAAGAAATATCGAAATATGCAAAGACACCTTCCATGCAGACGAAGATTTTTAAAATATTTATGCTGTAATTATGACCAGTGTTTATTACTGTTAGCCATTCAAAAAAGTTTTCTCCAATTGCAGGATTTAATATGCACAGATGCATGCAGAAATATTAATATAGAAATATAGAAAGTCCCCAATATTCAAAGACACCTTGCATGCCATATTTCTGCTGTAATTATGACCAGTGTTGTTATTAAAAATAGTTTTCACCAATTGAAATAAAGCTGAAATAAAAAATATATTTAAAATTTGTTTGGATGAAAAATGAAGTGCTATAATATATTGCTGTAATTATATTGTGGAATATATTAGCTAAATAGAAATATTAATAAAACAACAAAAAGTACATAGCAAAAGTACAAAAAAGACATACAAATAAATTAAAATTGAATTAAATTTTTAAAAAACAAAAGAATGTAATAATTTGAACACTTAAACTACAATTAAAATTGAAGGCATATAAATTAAAGGGAATTCAAAAAATACTAAAATGTTGTATAAATAATATAAAATAATTGTCGATTAGACAAAGAAATTTGTTTATAAATAAATAAATTAATTCATTTTTTTAATTCCAGAAATTAATATATGACGAATGCACAGATAAATTCAAAAATATTGATGCAAGATTATGACCGCTGTTGCTATTAACTAAAACTATTCAATATTTATGTTTGGATGATTAATTCAATATTCAATAAAATGGAAATAAAAACAAAAAACAGTGACATTTTGCTTTGGCAACTAACTAAAATTAAAACTGAAATATAAAAATACAAGTTAATTCAAATTAATTGATTAGTTTTTCCCATTTTTTTATATATATATATAATTAAATATATAAGATATAATATATAAGATATATTAAATTAAGTTATTTTTTGATTCCAGAAGTTTCAAGAACCGCGTTCTTCAATAAAAGCTAAAGTTATTGAGAGCGGACAAAAGAAATATGATTTGCATCTTTTATATGGTTTACATCTTGGTTTTATATATATTGATATGAATTATGATGTATTAATGTAAACCGTTTTAAGCAGTGAAGACGAGTGTCTGATGCGGCCCACAGTAACGCTCTGTTCCTCCACTCCTCCGCACTCTCATCTATTTATAAATATGTACATATGAAATCTGCAGCGAGCGGCTCGTGGCTGCTGGGATATTGAGCGCTCTAGCAAAGAAGCTAATTTTTAACTTGACCATTTACAGAGAAAACACACTCGTCACGTGTGAATGCGCTGAAGGATCAGGCGTGTGCGTGCGTGCGTGCGTGCGTGTGTGTGTGTGTGTGCGTGCGTGTGTGTGTGTGTGTGTGCGTGTGCGTGTGTGCGCGTGTGCGCGTGTGCGTGCGCGTGCGCGTGTGCGTGTGCGTGTGTGTCAGTGACAGTAAAGCTGAATGAATGCTGGATTGTTTGTCTGGTTCAGTTTCCTGTGCCTGGAGAGAGACTGGTACAGCAGGAGACGCCACACACACACACACACACTCGCTCTCTTGTGTTCTTCTTAAACTGCTGCTAAAGATTAATCCAGTCAAACGTTTCCCTCAAGACGCCAAACCAAAGGAGCATTAGCATTAGCGCAGGACTGTGACTGCAGGTATGTGATCGACACACACACACACACACACACACACACACACACACACACACACCACACACACAGGCAGACGCTGTGTTTGGATTTGAACCGCGTGTGGAACGACGATAAACCGCATCTGATCTCCTCGGGGATTGTTATTTGCTCTTCCAGTTTATGCATAATATAGTTTGCATACTTTTTTGCATACATAACAAATTTCTAGTTTTTTATTCTTTTGATTTTAGGTTGAAATGTTCCTGACAAGTTTAATATTTTTATGAGGAACACCTGAGGAACACACACACACACACAGACACCTGAGGAACACACACGCACACACACACACAGACACCTGAGGAACACACACACACACACGCACGCACGCGCGCTCACTCACTCCCTTACTCACTCACTCACTCACACACACACACACAAACACACACACACACACACACACAGACACCTGAGGAACACGCACACACACACACACACACACACAGACACCTGAGGAACACACACACACGCACGCGTGCTCACTCACTCACTCACTCACTCACTCACTCACTCACTCACTCACACACACACACACACAAACACACACACACAGACACCTGAGGAACACGCACACACACACACACACAGACACCTGAGGAACACGCACACACACACACACACAGACACCTGAGGAACACACACGCACACACACACACACACACACAGACACCTGAGGAACACACACACACACACGCACGCGTGCTCACTCACTCACTCACTCACTCACTCACTCACTCACTCACTCACTCACTCACTCACTCACTCACTCACACACACACACACACACACAGACAGACACCTGAGGAACACACACGCACGCACACACACATAGACACCTGAGGAACACACACGCACACACTCACACACACACACACAGACACCTGAGGAACACACACGCACACACTCACACACACACACACAGACACCTGAGGAACACACACGCACACACTCACACACACTCACTCAGACACCCGAGGGACACACACGCTCACACACATTTAGTAATCAAAAGCATGTCTAATTAATTGAAATAATGTATTATGAATCATTAAACTTATACAACATTTTTTTTAAAAATCTATGATTTTTTTTTTCTTCACACTAATTCGTTTTTTTTCTGGTAATCAAATGAAGACTTAAAACATTGGTTTAATTTCTTTAAAACATGAAATTAAACAAACTTTTTGTCAAATGAATGTGCTGCACAAAGAGCTTTACTGTTCAAATGAAAACATGGAAGAAAAATTCTGATTATTCCTTAAAGGAAGTTTTGGTGATCATTTATTTGTTTTAGTGTTATCATTACATTGAGACGTATCTAAACTACTGTACAACAGTAATACATTTCTGTCAAGTTAAACCAAACTTTTATTCTGACGGGTTGTGTGAAGACCTCGAGTTTCCGTGTGTTTATGACGAGAGTTTTTCTCAAATGAAGAGGCTAATAATCAAATGAAGATCTGGAGATGAAGTTCATTCGTCCGTGTCCTTGTCCGTGTGTGTGTGTGTGTGTGTGTGTGTGTGTGTGTGTGTGTGTGTGTGTGTGTGTGTGTGTGTGTGTGTGTGTGTGTGTGTGTGTGTGTGTGTGTGTGTGTGTTAGGTGCCTGGTCTGATCATGAGTGTGTGTGTGTGTGTGTGTGTTCCTCGGGTGTCTGGTCTGATCATGAGTGTGTGTGTGTGTTCCTCAGGTGTCTGGTCTGATCATGAGTGTGTGTGTGTGTGTGTGTGTGTGTGTGTTAGGTGCCTGGTCTGATCATGAGTGTGTGTGTGTTAGGTGCCTGGTCTGATCATGAGTGTGTGTGTGTGTGTGTGTTCCTCAGGTACCTGCAGGAGGTGGGCTACACCGACACGATCCTGGATGTGAAGTCTCAGCGGGTCAAAGCTCTGCTGGGATTGGCCGGAGACAGTGGAGAGCGACCCGGAGACCAGCGGCCCGAGCCCATGGTGAACGGCACCGAGCCAAGCGAGCTGAGGGACCAAACCAGCACCATGATCGGGTCAGTGGGGTCACACGGGGTCAGTGGGGTCATGCAGGGGTCACATAAGGTCAATGGGGTCACGCAGGGGTCACTCGAAGTCCGTGGGGTCAGCAGGGGTCACACGAGGTCAGTGGGGTCAGCCGGGGTCACACGAGGTCAGTGGGGTCAGCAGGGGTCACACGAGTTCAGCGGGGTCACACGAGGTCAGTGGGGTTAGCGGGGGTCACATGAGTTCAGCGGGGTCACACGAGGTCAGTGGGGTCCGCAGGGGTTACACCAGGTCAGTGGGGTCAGCAGGGGTTACACCAGGTCAGTGGGGTCAGCAGGGGTCACGGATCTCAGCACTGACCACACAACATCAGCGCATAATATTAGCTGTTATTCACTTATTTATATAACTCACTGAAGGTACATCCGCCCATTAGCTCTATTTATTTGTTTATTTTTTATGTAAATCACTGAAGATAAATTGCCCCACCTCATTACTAGCTTGTTTTAATATTGACACAGGATGCACACGATGTCTGGCATCTTTTTTTTTTTTTTTCAAATTCAATCCATAAACTCTAATATTGATGATTTTTTACAATTATTACTATTGGCCAAAATTTTCTTTTCTATTTGTCATCACTAGATATGATGAAAAATATATATATCCATATGAAACTATATTGTGTGAAACGCTGACGTGAAGAATTAGCTGGAGATTGGAGAACGTGAGAATCCTGCATTGTTTGCACTCTTATTAACCTCGGTCTCTCACGTGTCTGTGTGTGTGTGTGTGTGTGTGTGTGTGTGTGTGTGTGTGTGTGTGTGTGTGTGTGTCTGTTGGTGTGTCTGTGTGTGTGTGCGTGTCTGTGTGTGCGTGTGTGTGTGTGCGTGTCTGTGTGTGCGTGTCTGTGTGTGCGTGTCTGTGTGTGTGTGTCTGTCTGTGTCTGTTGTGTGTGTGTCTGTCTGTGTCTGTTGTGTGTGTGTCTGTCTGTGTCTGTTGTGTGTGTGTCTGTTGTGTGTGTGTCTGTTGTGTGTGTGTCTGTGTGTGTGTGTGTGTGTGTGTGTGTGTGTGTGTGTCTGTTGGTGTGTCTGTGTGTGTGTGCGTGTCTGTGTGTGCGTGTGTGTGTGTGCGTGTCTGTGTGTGCGTGTCTGTGTGTGCGTGTCTGTGTGTGTGTGTCTGTCTGTGTCTGTTGTGTGTGTGTCTGTCTGTGTCTGTTGTGTGTGTGTCTGTCTGTGTCTGTTGTGTGTGTGTCTGTTGTGTGTGTGTCTGTTGTGTGTGTGTCTGTGTGTGTGTGTGTGTGTGTGTGTGTGTGTGTGTGTGTGTGTGTGTGTGTGTGTGTGTGTGTGTGTGTGTGTGTGTGTCTGTTGGTGTGTCTGTGTGTGTGTGCGTGTCTGTGTGTGCGTGTGTGTGTGTGCGTGTCTGTGTGTGCGTGTCTGTGTGTGTGTGTGTCTGTCTGTGTCTGTTGTGTGTGTGTCTGTTGTGTGTGTGTCTGTTGTGTGTCTGTGTGTGTGTGTGTGTGTGTGTGTGTGTGTGTGTGTGTGTGTGTGTGTGTGTGTGTGTGTCTGTCTGTGTCTGTTGTGTGTGTGTCTGTTGTGTGTGTGTCTGTTGTGTGTGTGTGTGTGTGTGTGTGTGTGTGTGTGTGTGTCTGTGTGTGTGTGTGTGTGTGTGTGTGTGTGTGTGTGTTGGAACCGCAGTAAACCCGAGATGTCGGACTCGGCCACGGTTCTGGAAGCCTTCAAGTTCATCGAGAAAGCAGCGGCCGAGTTCAGCGATGAAGACGAGGATGATGATAGTGAGGGACACAACAAGACCATCGTGGACCTCGCCACCGTGAGTTACTGATGTTCACACACACTCCGAGAACACCACACTAGCAGAGAACATGCAGACACTCACACACACACACACCAGCTGCCGTCAGTCACACGTCTCTCTCCCTCTCTCTCTCTCTGGCATGGTCAAAGAAATCTTTACATTGCCAAAGCATTAATAACACACACACACACACACACACACAAAAATGAATAAAAAATAACAAATTTACATGAAAATAAACATAGCATTAAAAATGTTTAATCTTCTAATTTCAATTCAATTCAAATGTACTTTATTAGCAGTGGCATGACAATTGTTTCGATGTATTGCCAAAGCATTTCCATTCATCATGCATACATAAAAATGAATGAATGAATGAATAATAATAATAATAAAAAAAGCTAAGTAGAACAATTAATCAACATTTCAGAATTCTACGAGCAATTTAGAATTCAGTGAGTGTTTGCATGTATGAGTTTGTGCGTGCGAGTTTGTGTGTGCGTGCGAATGTGTGTGAGCGTGTGAGTGTGTATGAGTGAGAGTGTGTGTGTGACTGTGTGTGCGAGAGTGTGTGAGAGCGAGTGTGTGTGTGAGTGCGTGAGCGAGCGTGCGAGTGAATGTGTATGAGTGAGTGTGTGCGAGTGTGTGTGAGAGCGAGTGAGTGTGCAAGTGAGTGTGTGGGAGTGAGTGTGTGTGCATGCGAGAGTGTGTGAGCGTGCATGCTAGTGTGTGAGAGTGTGCTTGTGAGAGTGTGCTTGTGAGAGTGTGCTTGTGAGTGTGTGTGTGAGAGTGTGTATGAGTGAGAGTGTGTGTGTGTGTGACTGTGTATGTGCGAGAGTGTGAGCGTGCATGCGAGAGTGTGTGAGAGCGTGCGTGCGAGTGTGTGTGAGAGCGAGTCTGTGTGTGAGTGCGTGAGCGTGCGAGTGAATGCGAGTGTGTGTGAGAGCGAGTCAGTGAGTGTGCAAGTGAGTGTGTGTGCGAGTGGGTGTGTGTGCATGCGAGAGTGTGTGAGAGCGTGCATGCGAGTGTGAGAGTGTGCTTGCGAGTGTGTGTGAGAGCGAGTGTGTGTGCTCGTGCGAGTGAGTGTGTGTGAGTGAGTGTGTGTGAGTGAGTGTGTGTGAGTGAGTGTGTGTGAGTGAGTGTGTGTGAGTGAGTGTGTGCGAGTGTGTGAGAGCGAGTGAGTGAGTGTGCAAGTGAGTGTGTGTGCGAGCGAGTGAGTGTGCGAGCGAGTGAGTGTGCGAGCGAGTGAGTGAGTGTGCGAGCGAGTGAGTGTGTGAGAGTGAGTGTGCGAGTGAGTGTGTGTGCGAGTGAGTGTGTGTGCGAGTGAGTGAGTGAGTGTGCGTACGAGTGAGTGTGCGTATGAGTGAGTTTGCGAGCGAGTGAGTGTGCGAGTGAGTCTGCGTGCGAGTGAGTGTGAGTGTGTGTGCGAGTGAGCGTGCGTGCGAGCGTGCGTGCGAGTGAGCGTGCGAGTGAGTGTGCGTGCGAGTGAGTGTGCGTGCGAGTGAGTGTGCGTGCGAGTGAGTGTGCGTGCGAGTGAGTGTGTGTGCGAGTGAGTGTGTGCGAGTGTGCGTGTGTGTGTGTGTGTGTGTGTGTGTGTGCGAGTGACTGTGTGTGCGTGAGCGTGTGTGCGAGTGAGCGTGTGTGCGAGTGAGCGTGCGTGCGAGTGAGTGTGCGTGCGAGTGAGTGTGCGTGCGAGTGAGTGTGTGCGAGTGTGCGTGTGTGTGTGTGTGTGTGTGTGTGTGTGTGTGTGTGTGTGTGTGTGCGAGTGACTGTGTGTGCGTGCGAGTGACTGTGTGTGTGAGCATGTGTGCGAGTGAGTGTGCGAGTGAGTGAGTGAGTGTGTGTGTGAGCGTGTGTGCGAGTGTGTGTGTGAGTGTGTGAGCGTTTGTGCGAGTGAGCGTGAGGTGTGTGTGCGAGTGTGTGTGAGTGTGCGAGTGAGTGTGAGCGTGTATGCGAGTGAGTGTGTGTGTGTGAGCGAGTGTTTGTGTGAGTGAGTGTGCAAGTGAGCGTGTGTGCGAGTGTGCGAGTGAGCGTGTGTGTGAGCGTGTGTGTGTGAGTGAGTGTGTGTGTGAGTGAGTGTGTGAGTGTGTGTGCGAGCGCGCATCACTGATTAGTCGACTCCTCCCTCTATCTGTGACGGGCTTCAGTATATATTGCTGCTCGTCGGATACAGTCTCTTCTTCCACCTCATAAGTGTTGCAGTTGTGTTTGACTGTTTCATGTTCTGAAGCGCTCTCTCTCCGGCACAGATGGTGAGGAGGAAGGCTTCTCCGTCTCCCTCCTCTTCCTCCGCAGACATGACTGATGATCTGGACACGGATGAAGTTCTGAAGGGCTTTGATTTTCTGGCTAATAGTGAAGACATGGAGGGTCCGCCAGAAACACACTCTGCAGACAGACCCGACTGGGGTGAGGAGCAGAAGCACTTGCAGAACACCGTATGCTTATAGATCACACTGACACGTGCAGACGCCT
This sequence comes from Meda fulgida, assembly GCA_030578275.1. Taxonomy (NCBI): domain Eukaryota; kingdom Metazoa; phylum Chordata; class Actinopteri; order Cypriniformes; family Leuciscidae; genus Meda; species Meda fulgida. Next base: position 634,041 of record CM060626.1, read on the forward strand.
GCACAGCACAGGCTTAGAGGTCATACTAGAGGCCTCGGCCGTACAGTCTGTCTCTTCTGCTCATCAAGGCTGCATTCATTCGTTCAAAATACTGTAAAAACAGTGAAAAACAGTAAATCAGCTGTTTTCTATGTGAATATCTAGTAAAGTGTAATTTATTCCTGTGATCAAAGCTGAGTTTCAGCATCATTACTCCAGTCTTCAGTGTCACATGATCCTTCAGAAATCAGGATAATATGAGGATCTGATGCTCAAGAAACATTTATGATTATTATCAGTGTTGAAATCACAGCAGAGCAGCTGTCAGAGAGGCGGGGCTTAGAGAGCCTGAATCTTCGATGGAAGAGTTTCAGACACTGAGAAACAGCGGATGCTGCAGATTATGAGCACATTACAGTGTTTCTGAGCTTGATGATGAGAACCTGTTTCAGGAGACTCCAAAAGAACATTAGGAACCTTCAAAAGAGCAGAATATGGCACTTATTCTTATTAATATGGAAGCTTGTTTAACTTTTTATCTCACAATTCTAAGAAAAAAGTTAGTCTTTCCATACATTGTTATTCCGTGGTGGAAACGATCTTCCTGACTACATTAATGCCTTTATGAAACAAAGAAAGAAGACTTGTGGAAGACAGTTGCTTCAGCTCGAGAGTGTAGATGATCTGTAGGTGTTGCAGGATCTTCAGTTGCAGTCGCCTGTCAGAGCGCCACGGCTCGAACGCACTGCATGTTCCTGTAGATTGTGTTTGATTTACTGTCCTTGTGTGTTCCTCCACACACACACACACACACATTCTCTCTCTCTCACACACTCACTCACTCTCTCTCTCACTCACACACACTCACTGACTCACTCACTCTCTCTCTCTCACACACACACACACACACACACATACTCTCTCTCTCTCTCTCTCTCTCTCTCTCACACACGCACACACTCACTCACTCTCTCTCTCTCTCTCACTCACTCACACACACTCACTGACTCACTCACTCTCTCTCTCTCACACACACACACACACACACACACATACTCTCTCTCTCTCTCTCTCTCTCTCTCTCACACACGCACACACTCACTCTCTCTCTCTCTCTCTCTCTCTCTCTCTCTCACTCACACACACACTCACTGACTCACTCACTCTCTCTCTCACACACACACACACAAACACACACACACATACTCTCTCTCTCTCTCTCTCTCTCTCTCTCTCTCTCTCTCACACACACGCACACACTCACTCACTCTCTCTCTCTCTCTCTCTCTCTCTCTCACTCTCACTCACACACACACTCACTGACTCACTCACTCTCTCTCTCACACACACACACACACACACAAACACACACACACATACTCTCTCTCTCTCTCTCTCTCTCTCTCTCTCTCTCTCTCACACACACACACACACTCACACACTCTTACTCACACACACTCCCTGCCCTCCTGATCCCATCTGTTGAGTCTCTGAAGAGAATTGGACTGATTTTTCTCCCGGTCACTCGTCCATCTTCCTGATCGGCTTTTAGAGCCTCAGATCCGATTGAAAACTGCAGCTTAAAAGTTTCAGACTTGTTCATGCCTTCAGCACTGTTCTTTAAGGGGGACGTCAGTCACATGATGGCGGGATGATTACAAACTCTTAGATTTTCTGTAGGATCTTTCCTTCATGATGTGAAATTACAAACCGGAAGACGAAACGCAACGAGCGCTAAAAAGGGGCGGAGCTACAGAAACTCTAAACGCTACTTTATTATGTGAATTATTTATCATATTATTTTTATTTAATATAATCAAACACACTGGTTTGTAACGAAAATAAGGTCTCATTTAGACTTTCGTGTTCAATGAGAGTGTAGATTTGGATCAGAAGTTCTGATTGGCTCTTCTTCAAAGGTGCAGTGTGTAGAAATGCAATATAAACATAACTATGTTTTCAGTGCTGTATAAAGACCTTACATAATGAACCGTGATGTTTTTATTAGCTTAGAATGAGCATTTCTCTCTACACACACCGCGGGTCTCCTTGCATCCACATGTGTCTATGGTGGCCCTGAACAGACAAACGCGTTTCGACACTATGATGTTCTTCGTCTAAAGAAGCTGCTAAAGTCAGAGAATAAAACACTGACACAATGATGAACAAGTGACAATAATATTCGCAATAACATACCGTTTTACTGAACAATTAAGTAAACATAATTTCTTAATTTATCTTTGTAAAGAAACCTCATTGTTTAACTGGCTCCTCTCTGCTGTCTCAGACGACGACATCACTCCCTGTCGGCCACCGCAACTTCTGTTGAGTGCAATTCACAACCTCACCACTAGATGCCGCTAAACTTACACACTGCACCTTTAAATCGTTTATATCGTCTGTAAGTGAAGCGCAGGAATGGTTTGCGTGGCGTGTAACGTGTGTTCCTCCTCCCCGTGTAGAGAAGGAAGAGCAGAGCCCCTCGTCTGAGTCCTGGGACGTGGATGAGGGCCTGATCTCTAAACTCAAGGAACAGTACAAGAAGGAGCGCAAGGGCAAGAAGGGGGTGAAGAGTAAGTCGGACCGGACTCTCGCTCGCCGTCTCTCTCTCTTATTCCTGTGTTTCTTCTTCCAGTGGTCGACCGATGTCGGCTCTTCAACGACTGATATCTGGAGCACAGGACGGCCAGTGGCCGAGAGAATAATACCAATGAACCTCACTAACTCCTGCACAGGCCATGGATATCACGGCATAGAATTAAATATATACATGCTGGCAACGTGCTAAATCGTACTAGAAACATACCTGCAACGTGCAAAGATAGATGGATGATTGATGGATGGATGATTGATTGGATGGATGATAGATGGATGATGGATGATTGATGGATGATTGATGGATGATTGATAGATGGTTGATGGATGGATGGATGATGGACAGATGGATGGATGGTGGACATATGGATGAAGGATGGATGGATGATGGACAGAGGGATGGGTGGATGGATGGATGGATGGTCGGATGGATGGATATATGATGGACAGATTGGATGGATGGATGATAGATGGATGGATGGATGAATGATGGACAGATTGATAGATGGATGGATGGAAGGATGATGGACAGATTGATGGATGGATGGATGATAGATGGATAGATGGACAGATGGATGGATGGATGGATGATGGACAGATTGATGGATGAATGATAGATGGATGATGGACAGATGGATGGATGGATGATGGACAGATAGATAGATGGATGGATGGATGGATGGATGATGGACGGATGGATGGATGGATGGATGGATGGAGGATGGATGGATGGATGGATGGATGATGGACAGATGGATGGATGGATGGATGATGGACAGATAGACGGATGGATGGATGATAGATGGATGGATGATGGATGGATGGATGAATGATGGACAGATTGATGGATGGATGGATGGATGGAAGGATGATGGACAGATGGATGGATGATGGATGGATGGATGGATGGATGGATGATAGATGGATGGATGGATGATAGATGGATGGATGATGGATGGATGGATGATAGATGGATGGATGATGGATGGATGGATGGATGGATGGATGATAGATGGATGGATGGATGATGGATGATAGATGGATGGATGATGGATGGATGGATGGATGGATGATTGATGGATGATAGATGGATGGATGGATGATGGATGGATGGATGGATGGATGATGGTCCTCAAAAAAGGCTTAATTTTCTTTGTGCAAAATATAATTTCTGATATTTTTTTTCTCAGTGAACATGTCTGTGCAGGTTTTATGAGATTCAGTATATTGATATATTCATTCAAAAAATTGTAGAAATGGAAAACAACCCCCCATTTCTGGTCATGGGCCAACCAGTGACATCACACTGATGATGTCAAAATGACAGTTATTTGTCGTTTAATTGGCCTGAAATATCGGTTTAGCACTAATTTATCCTAATGTACCTATTTTAATTTCTTTCTCTCAAAAATCATTACTTTGACAAAAACCAGCAGCTCTCTTCAGTTCTTCCCGTCACTCATCCGGTCACGTGTCCATGTGTTTATCCTGTCCTCCACTCCTGCTTTTCCTCTTTTCCTCCGTTGCTCTGAATAAACGAGTGCAGCTCCTGCTCTCTGCTTCTGTTCTCCATTGTCTGTTCTTTTAGGATCCTGCTGCATCTCAAACACCACTTCTGTTTCTTTTCTCCTTCGGTTTATAGTTTCTGAGACGCTTTACTGCTCACCTCTGTTGCATTTCATGCTGGTGCTGTGAAAGGGGGTGTGGCTTGTTGGCTCCGCCCATGGGGGTGTGTATAAACTAGGCTCCACCCCCTTCTCCATTGTAAGTTAGTACAGAGTCGCTCGCTTACCTCCTCAATTATCACTTTTCTTTCACTGTTTTTTTGGCTCTGATTTCTTTTCACTGCTTCATGTCTCGTGTGTGCCCAATCCCCTCACCAGAACACAGGCCACCTTGAAAGCTTACGCTGAACTAAGCCTTCGATGAAGCGTAGAAAGAGAAATGCTTCTGGTTATAGTGTAGAAATGCTCAAAGGTGGGCTGAATTCTGACGGGGAGTTTTACACCAACAGAAGTCGATGAACAGTGTTGTTCTGTGTTTGTAGGGCCGAACCGGTGTAAACTACAGGACATGTTGGCTAATCTGCGAGACGCAGAGGATTTGTCGTCTATTCAGCCTCCGGTGGCACCGCCGGTGCGTCCCAACTTACCCCGCCTCAACGAGAACCAGCTGGGCCGCACCGATGAGGGTATTCCTGCCTCAGCACAAACACAAGCAGTTTATGATCATTTGTTAAAGGGTCGTCGGATGCCCATTTTCCACAAGCTGTTGATTCTTCAGGGTCTTCATGTAGAGTTTGTAACATGCTTTGGTTAAGATTCCTCAATGTTTGTGTAAAACAACAGCTTTACCTCCTCAAGAACAGCTGCTCACAGCGCCCCGTTCAGTGCATGTCTCTATGCTAATACAGGAAATATGCTAATATGGGAAATATGCTAATATGGGAAATATGCTAATACGGGATAGTCCGCAGTCGTGGGCGGAGCATGAGCATTATGACATCATATTGCTCAGAAAATCCAAACGCTTGATTATTGCGAGTGTTTAGACTTTTTGAGGATTAAAAAAAGGAGTGAATGGATTTTCTTCATTGTATGGGGGTTGTGTTCTCACACTGCAGACACATTAATGCAATCAACATATTGTGAATTTTGCATCCGATGACCCCTTTCACAAGCAAGTTTTCATTACTTCAATGAGCTCATTGTTTCGGCGTTAAATTAATAGATTGTTTATATTAATACCTTTTTTTTATCTAACTGTGATTTTTATATGTACGTTTCTGAAACACATAACTTAGACAGTTTCCTCTGATAACAGATCCCTGTTGTAATGTGGACTCGTGCATTTACTGTGAAGCTGCTTTAAAATGATGTGTATTGTGAAAAGCGCTTTACAAATAACTGATCGCATCTCTGGAAGCGGCTAATGTGTGTGTGTGTGTGTGTGTGTGTGTGTTGCAGTGGAAGCCCTGACCTTTCCTCCGTCCTCGGGAAAGTCCTTCATCATGGGTTCTGACGAGGCGCTGGAGAGCGAGCTGGGTCTCGGAGAACTCGCCGGGCTCACCGTGGCCAACGAGGCCGAGACTCTGTCCTACGACGTGAGTAGAGCGTTACTATCCATAACTAAAACTTTAATTCCGGCAATACAATGCTTACTCAAAGTTCAGTAGGGCTGCCCACTAATAGTCCACTAACCATAAGATTGTATTAGTCGGTTAGTCGCAGGAAAAACAAATCACGCAGGCTTGTGAAAATGTCTGAATAAATTTTAGTTTGACTGTTTATATTAAAATCATGAGCAATGTTATGGAGTTCGTTCATCAGCATGTGGATGTGTTTCCTCAGATCACGAACAACAAAGACGCCCTGCGCAAGACGTGGAACCCGAAGTTCACCCTCAGGAACCACTTCGACTCGATCCGCGGCCTGGCGTTCCACCCGGTGGAGCCGGTCCTGATCACCGCGTCTGAAGACCACACGCTGAAGATGTGGAACCTGCAGAAAACAGCACCAACCAAGAAGTCAGTGTGATCTCACTACACTGTTCTGTGAGGAGGGTCGGGTACCGAAGCCGGTTCTTTAATGGCAGCGACCGAATTACGTCAGCACTACTGAGTACACACTCACATTAAATCACACTGAGCACACACACACTCACATTAAATCACACTGAGCACACACACACTCACATTAAATCACACTGAGCACACACACACTCACATTAAATCACACTGAGCACACACACACTCACATTAAATCAATCGGGCCAAATTTCTGGACCTGAGAACATCCAGACACGAGATATTTAAGTGCTAGTCTGGGAAAACCCAGACAATTTCCGGCAAATTTAGATTTGCTCTGCAACTTAGTCTGGCAAAGAGCTCATTCAAGCCCATTTCTAATCCGTCGAAATCGAGGCACCAATCAGAAGCGTTGGGGCGGCTTTACACGCTGAGGACAGCGACGGTGAAGCAGATTTTGTACATTACAAAGATGGATGCCGCCTGGAACATCACTCGTCAAACAGCGATCGCGCCTGTTTTAAGCGATTTGAGCGTTTCCTTTTTGTTAAAACCCGAGCAAAGAACAACACTCAGAGAACAACACTTTATTTACCTCACACACACACACACACACACACACACACACACACACACACACATTTACCTCTCACACACACTGAAGCACGCGTGACCCTCGCTGTTTTTCAGTTCATCAGATTAAAGTTCGTTTTAACTTGATAATATATTACTGTTGTACAGTAGGATTTAGATATCTCAATTTAATAATAATAAATGATCATCAAAAATGTAAGGAATAAGGAATAATTTTTTAAGGAATAATCACACTTTCTCTTCTGTGTTGTAATTGTACCAGTATAAAGCTCAGTTGTTTGTTGTTTGACAAAAAAGTTTAATTTCATATAAAAGATCAATTAAATTAATGTTTTATGCGTTCATTTGATTACTAGAAAATTCACAATACTATAATTTATAGATTTTTTTGTAATTATTATTACTAAAATGGTTGTTTTTATTCATATTCAAGCATCACAGACAGCGACCAATCCAGCTCTGGCATAATGTCAATAACACATCTACAAATTACCGATAAAAGGTACCGTTGTGTACCGGCGCTGAGCTTCAGGAAGTGGTCCCTCTCTGGTCCTGTAGAGCTCTGAGCTTCAGGAAGTGGTCCCTCTCTGGTCCTGTAGAGCTCTGAGCTTCAGGAAGTGGTCCCTCTCTGGTCCTGTAGAGCTCTGAGCTTCAGGAAGTGGTCCCTCTCTGGTCCTGTAGAGCTCTGAGCTTCTCGCGGGCCGCTCCTCACTCTTGTGTTTGTGCTTTCAGGTGTGCAGCTCTCGACGTCGAGCCCATCTACACGTTCAGGGCTCACAGGTACAGCTCTCACAGAATATAAACACTATGTGCTAAACTGAATGTTGAGCAAATATTTCATTGTGTTTCAGGCTCTACTAGAACTGTAATGTTGATTATTTCCTCATTTTCTCCATTGTTGCGGCTCCTCTTTTCTCAGTCTGTCATGCTCTGGTTTCCCGAAAGTCGGTGTTTCCCGAAACCATCGCTCTGATGAACATTCGCACACAGCATCGCAGAGTCGTGTGTGTGAGCGGCAGATCTCGAGCTGTGGTCAGAAGCAGAGTCGTGTGTGTGAGCGGCAGATCTCGAGCTGTGGTCAGAAGCAGAGTCGTGTGTGTGAGCGGCAGATCTCCAGCTGCGGTTAGAAATCCACTAGCGAGTCTCGACTGTTTCTCGAAACCGTATTGTTGCTAATCGGTCGTTCAACCACGTTGGTTAATGATGTCACTCAGATGTTGGTGTAATAACTTCTGTTAATGAATCTGTTTGAGATGTAATTAATGCGAGATGTTTTGCTATAAATTACAGACATGCATCTGAGGAATAATTCTCATTTTTCTCATTATTTTGCTTTATTTCCAGATTCAGTCATAGACTCGTTCTTACGCACTCAAGCTCGTTCACACACGCGCACTCTTCAACACTACACTTTACATCTCGACAAACTAAAAGACATAAATGACATTAGTGTGTTTTCTAAATAAAAGATATGATTGCACTGAATGTCAGCTTGCTTATTCTGCTCAAGATCAGGATTTATTGAGTCCACGTCATGCAAACAAGAAACTGCTTCTGACCGCAGCTCGAGATCTGCCGCTCACACACACGACTCTGCTTCTGACCGCAGCTCGAGATCTGCCGCTCACACACACGACTCTGCTTCTGACCACAGCTCGAGATCTGCCGCTCACACACACGACTCTGCTTCTGACCACAGCTCGAGATCTGCCGCTCACACACACGACTCTGCTTCTGACTGCAGCTCGAGATCTGCCGCTCACACACACGACTCTGCTTCTGACCGCAGCTCGAGATCTGTCGCTCACACACACACACGACTCTGCTTCTGACCGCAGCTCGAGATCTGCCGCTCACACACGACTCTCCTTTTGACCGCAGCTCGACATCTGCCGCTCACACACACGACTCTGCTTCTGACCGCAGCTCGAGATCTGCCGCTCACACACACGACTCTGCTTCTGACCACAGCTCGAGATCTGCCGCTCACACACACGACTCTGCTTCTGACCGCAGCTCGAGATCTGCCGCTCACACACACGTCTCTTCGGTGCTGTGTGCGAATGTTCGTTAGAACGATGATTTCGGAAAACACCCTCCTATTTAATTCCTGTCTCTATGAAGCCCCTCCTTCTGAAAAGCACACTGTGCTCTGATTGGTCAGCTGGAGCAGTGTGTTGTGATTGGTCGAGCGCTTCGAGTGTTTGGGAAATGTCACGCCCCTTTCCATAACCGCCAGTTTAACACACTACTAACTAACTCAACCAGGCCCCGCCCCTTTATTCTGCGCATTAATTATTATAACGAGGAATATTGTGACGTGTTCCCGGAAGAAACTCAAGATACAATGGAGGCGTTTCAGGAGTTCAGAAACACTGACACTCATATAGAGAAGAACTGCAGCTTTTCACGATCGAACAGCAACAGCACACACACTAAACACAGATGGAGATGAGGAACAGCACACACACTAAACACAGATGGAGATGAGGAACAGCACACACACACTAAACACAGATGGAGATGAGGAACAGCACACACTAAACACAGATGGAGATGAGGAACAGCACACACACTAAACACAAATGGAGATGAGGAACAGCACACACACACTAAACACAGATGGAGATGAGGAACAGCACACACACACTAAACACAGATGGAGATGAGGAACAGCACACACTAAACACAGATGGAGATGAGGAACAGCACACACACTAAACACAGATGGAGATGAGGAACAGCACACACTAAACACAAATGGAGATGAGGAACAGCACACACACACTAAACACAGATGGAGATGAGGAACAGCACACACACACTAAACACAAATGGAGATGAGGAACAGCACACACACACTAAACACAGATGGAGATGAGGAACAGCACACACTAAACACAGATGGAGATGAGGAACAGCACACACACTAAACACAGATGGAGATGAGGAACAGCACACACACACTAAACACAGATACAGATGAGGAACAGCACACACACTAAACACAGATGAGGAACAGCACACACACTAAACACAGATGAGGAACAGCACACACACTGAACACAGATGGAGATAAGGAACAGCACACACACACTGAACACAGATGGAGATGAGGAACAGCACACACAAACTAAACACAGATGGAGATGAGGAACAGCACACACACTAAACACAGATGAGATGAGGAACAGCACACACACTAAACACAGATGGAGATGAGGAACAGCACACACACTAAACACAGATGAGATGAGGAACAGCACACACACTAAACACAGATGGAGATGAGGAACAGCACACACACTAAACACAGATGGAGATAAGGAACAGCACACACACACTAAACACAGATGGAGATGAGGAACAGCACACACACACTAAACACAGATGGAGATGAGGAACAGCACACACACACTAAACACAGATGGAGATAAGGAACAGCACACACACACTAAACACAGATGGAGATGAGGAACAGCACACACACACTAAACACAGATGGAGATAAGGAACAGCACACACACACTAAACACAGATGGAGATGAGGAACAGCACACACACTAAACACAGATGGAGATGAGGAACATCACACACACTAAACACAGATGGAGATGATGAACAGCACACACACTAAACACAGATGGAGATGAGGAACAGCACACACACTAAACACAGATGGAGATGAAGGACAGCACACACACTAAACACAGATGGAGATGAGGAACAGCACACACACTAAACACAGAGGGAGATGAGGAACAGCACACACTAAACACAGATGGAGATGAGGAACAGCACACACACTGAACACAGATGGAGATGAGGAACAGCACACACACTAAACACAGATGGAGATGAGGAACAGCACACACACACTAAACACAGATGGAGATGAGGAACAGCACACACACACTAAACACAGATGGAGATGAGGAACAGCACACACACTAAACACAGATGGAGATGAGGAACAGCACACACACTAAACACAGATGAGATGAGGAACAGCACACACACTAAACACAGATGGAGATGAGGAACAGCACACACACTAAACACAGATGGAGATGAGGAACAGCACACACACTAAACACAGATGGAGATGAAGGACAGCACACACACTAAACACAGATGGAGATGAGGAACAGCACACACTAAACACAGATGGAGATGAGGAACAGCACACACACTGAACACAGATGGAGATGAGGAACAACACACACACTAAACACAGATGGAGATGAGGAACAACACACACACTAAACACAGATGGAGATGAGGAACAACACACACACTAAACACAGATGGAGATGAGGAACAGCACACACTAAACACAGATGGAGATGAGGAACAGCACACACACTAAACACAGATGGAGATGAGGAACAGCACACACACACTAAACACAGATGGAGATGAGGAACAGCACACACACTAAACACAGATGGAGATGAGGAACAGCACACACACTAAACACAGATGGAGATGAGGAACAGCACACACACTAAACACAGATGGAGATGAGGAACAGCACACACACTAAACACAGATGAGATGAGGAACAGCACACACACTAAACACAGATGGAGATGAGGAACAACACACACACTAAACACAGATGGAGATGAGGAACAGCACACACTAAACGCAGATGGAGATGAGGAACAGCACACACTAAACACAGATGGAGATGAGGAACAGCACACACACTAAACACAGATGGAGATGAGGAACAGCACACACAGATGGGAACTGCTGTTTAATGGGTCGGCTGAACATGTTCTGGTCCGCAGGGGTCCGGTTTTGTGTGTGGTGATGAGCTCGACTGGAGACCAGTGTTTCAGCGGGGGTTTAGACGGATCCATTCAGAGCTGGAACACTCCCAACCCCAACATCGACCCCTACGACTCCTACGGTACACTCCAGTGTTGTGTGTGTGTGTGTGTGTGTGTGTGTGTGTGTGTGTGTGTGTGTGTGTGTGTGTGTGTGTGTGTGTGTGTGTGTGTGTGTGTGTGTGAGTGGACTCCCAACCCCAACATCGACCCCTACGACTCCTACGGTACGCTCCAGAGTGTGTGTGTGTGTGTGAGTGTGAGTCCACTCCCAACCCCAACATCGACTCCTACGGTACACTCCAGTGTGTGCGTGTGTGTGTGTGTGTGAGTGCACTCCCAACCCCAACATCGACCCCTACGACTCCTACTCTACGCTCCAGTGTGTGTGTGTGTGTGAGTCCACTCCCAACCCCAACATCAACCCCTACGACTCCTACAAAAATGTGCTCCAGAGTGTGTGTGTGTGAATGCACTCCCAACCCCAACATCGACCCCTTCGACTCCTACGGTACACTCCAGAGTGTGTGTGTGTGTGTGTGTGGGCCCTTCGCCCAAGTGTTCAAGTAAGCGTAAAGACTGCAAGTGTGTGTAGAACTTTCGATTACTCAAAGGGACACACTTAGTTTTGCTTATCACTTTTATGATAGATAGATGCACTTTTTTGATGACTGACTCTCTCCCTCTCTCTCCCTCTCTCTCCCTCTCTCTCTCTCACTCTCTCTCTCTCTCTCTCTCTCTCTCTCTCTCTCTCTCTCTCTCTCTCTCTCTCTCTGTTAGAGCCGTCAGTGCTGCGCGGGTCATTGTGTGGACACACAGATGCAGTGTGGGGTTTGGTTTACAGCTCGGCTCATCACACACTGCTGTCCTGCTCCGCTGACGGCACCGTGAGACTCTGGAACGCTGCAGACACTGCTCCCGCCATCGCCCTCTTCAACCAGAACCAAGGTCACACACACAGATTTAACACTGCCGTTTGCAAAAAAATATGGTTTTCATTTTATTTTTGTATTTTGTTATATTTATCATATTTTAATGAATGATAATAGTTAATGAATGATCTGTTTTCTGTTTTTTTTTTTTAATGATGATGATGGTTAGATGATATCAGCATTGAAACTGACCCCAAAATAACAAAATAACATAATAAAAGTCTTAAAGGTGCAGTGTGTAAGTTTAGCAGCATCTAGTGGTGAGGTTGTGAATTGCACTCAACAGAAGTTGTCTATAGGAACTGGCTGACAGGAAGTGATGTCGTCGTCTGAGACAGCAGAGAGTAGCCAGTTAAACAATGAGGTTTCTTTACAAAGATAAATTAAGAAATTATGTTTACTTGATTATTCAGTAAAGCGGTATGTTATTGCGAATATTATTGTTACTTGTTCATCATTGTGTCAGTGTTTTATTCTCTGACTTTAGCAGCTTCTTTACACGAAGAACATCATAGTGTCGAAACGCGTTTGTCCGTTCAGGGCCACCGTAGACACGTGGATGTAAGGAGACCCGCGGTGTGTGTAGAGAGAAATGCTCATTCTAAACTAATAAAAACATCACGGTTCATTATGTAAGGTCTTTATACAGCACTGAAAACATATTTATGTTTATATTGCATTTCTGTCAACAGATCCTCATAAATATTACACACTGCACCTTCAAAGACAGATTTACCACACTACAGTTTACAAAAAAATAATATAAATATATATATTTATTTATTTTATTTTTTATTAATGAATAATCTTTATTGTTTGTTTTATTACTGTAATTAATGATGATGGTTAGATGATATCAGGATTGAAATACACCCCAAAATAACAAAGAATTAAAGAATAATTTAACATCAGTTTACAATTTTTTCTTTTTCTTTTTTAAATTTCATTGTTTTGCCGTCATTTGTAATTCTGGTTAAATGATATTAGAATTGAAATTCACCCCAAAACAACATTCTTGTTTTGTTTAAGACTTTTATTATGTTTTATTATTTTATTTTATAGTCATTCATGATTATGATTATGAATTATGATTAGCTAATATTGGGGTAGAAAATAGATAGAGTCTTAATAAAGTCACACCCCAAAATAGAAACGAGTGTGAAGCATGTGAGTGTGAAGCGTGTGAGTGTGTGAAGCGTGTTAGTGTGAAGCGTGTGAGTGTGAAGTATGAGGCGTGTGAAGCATGTGAGTGTGTGAAGCGTGTGAGTGTGAAGCGTGTGAGTGTGAAGCGTGTGAGTGTGAGGAGTGTGAGTGTGAAGCGTGTGAGTGTGAAGCGTGTGAGTGTGAAGCGTGTGAGTGTGTGAAGCGTGTGAGTGTGTGAAGCGTGTGAGTGTGTGAAGCGTGTGAGTGTGAAGCGTGTGAGTGTGTGAAGCGTGTGAGTGTGTGAAGCGTGTGAGTGTGTTGAGTGTGTGAGTGTGTGAAGCGTGTGAGTGTGAAGCGTGTGAGTGTGAAGCGTGTGAGTGTGAAGCGTGTGAGTGTGTGAAGCGTGTGAGTGTGTGAAGCGTGTGAGTGTGTGAAGCGTGTGAGTGTGTGAAGCGTGTGAGTGTGTGAAGCGTGTGAGTGTGTGAAGCGTGTGAGTGTGAAGCGTGTGAGTGTGAAGCGTGTGAGTGTGAAGCGTGTGAGTGTGAAGCGTGTGAGTGTGAAGCGTGTGAGTGTGAAGCGTGTGAGTGTGAAGCGTGTGAGTGTGAAGCGTGTGAGTGTGAAGCGTGTGAGTGTGAAGCGTGTGAGTGTGAAGCGTGTGAGTGTGAAGCGTGTGAGTGTGAAGCGTGCGAGTGTGAGAGTGAAGCGTGTGAGAGTGAAGCGTGCGAGTGTGAAGCGTGCGAGTGTGAAGCGTGCGAGTGTGAAGCGTGCGAGTGTGAAGCGTGCGAGTGTGAAGCGTGCGAGTGTGAAGCGTGCGAGTGTGAAGCGTGCGAGTGTGAAGCGTGCGAGTGTGAAGCGTGCGAGTGTGAAGCGTGCGAGTGTGAAGCGTGCGAGTGTGAAGCGTGCGAGTGTGAAGCGTGCGAGTGTGAAGCGTGCGAGTGTGAAGCGTGAGAGTGTGAAGCGTGAGAGTGTTTGAAGCGTGAGAGTGTGTGAAGCGTGAGAGTGTGAAGCGTGAGGCGTGTGAAGCGTGAGGCGTGTGAGGCGTGAGGCGTGTGAGGCGTGTGAAGCGTGAGGCGTGTGAGGCGTGTGAAGCGTGAGGCGTGTGAAGCGTGAGGCGTGTGAAACGTGAGGCGTGTGAGTGTGAAGCGTGAGGCGTTTGAGGCGTGAGGCGTCTGAAGCGTGAGGCGTCTGAAGCGTGAGGCGTGTGAAGCGTGTGAGTGTGGTGTGAGTGTGTGAAGCGTGTGAGTGTGTGAAGCGTGTGAGTGTGTGAAGCGTGTGAGTGTGTGAAGCGTGTGAGTGTGTGAAGCGTGTGAGTGTGTGAAGCGTGTGAGTGTGTGAAGCGTGCGAGTGTGAAGCGTGTGAGGAGTGTGAGTGTGAAGCGTGAGTGTGTGAAGCGTGTGAGTGTGTGAAGGTGTGTGAGGCGAGTGAGTGTGTGAGGCGAGTGAGGTGTGAGTGTGATGCGAGTGAGTGTGTGAGGCGTGTGAGGAGAGTGAGTGTGTGAGGCGAGTGAGGCGTGTGAGGAGAGTGAGTGTGTGAGGCGTGTGAGGAGAGTGAGTGTGTGATGCGAGTGAGGTGTGAGTGTGTGAGGCGAGTGAGTGTGTGAGTGTGTGAGGCGAGTGAGTGTGTGAGGCGAGTGAGGTGTGAGTGTGTGAGGCGAGTGAGTGTGAGTGTGTGAGGCGTGTGAGGCGAGTGAGGTGTGAGTGTGTGAGGCGAGTGAGGTGTGAGTGTGTGAGGCGTGTGAGGCGAGTGAGGTGTGAGTGTGTGAGGCATGTGAGGAGAGTGAGGCGTGAGCCGAGTGAGGTGTGAGTGTGAGGCGTGTGAGCCGAGTGAGCTGTGAGTGTGTGAGGCGTGTGAGGTGAGAGAGGTGTGAGTGTGTGAGGCGAGTGAGGTGTGAGTGTGTGAGGCGAGTGAGTGTGTGAGGCGAGTGAGGTGTGAGTGTGTGAGGCGAGTGAGTGTGTGAGGCGAGTGAGTGTGTGAGGCGAGTGAGTGTGTGAGGCGAGTGAGTGTGTGAGGCGAGTGAGGTGTGAGTGTGTGAGGCGAGTGAGTGTGTGAGGCGTGTGAGGAGAGTGAGGCGAGTGAGTGTGTGAGGCGAGTGAGGCGTGTGAGCCGAGTGAGGTGTGAGTGTGTGAGGCGTGTGAGGTGTGAGTGTACGAGGCGAGTGAGGTGTGAGTGTGTGAGGCGAGTGAGTGTGTGAGGCGAGTGAGGTGTGAGTGTGTGAGGCGAGTGAGTGTGTGAGGCGAGTGAGTGTGTGAGGCGTGTGAGGAGAGTGAGGCGAGTGAGGTGTGAGTGTGTGAGGCGAGTGAGGCGTGTGAGCCGAGTGAGGTGTGAGTGTGTGAGGCGTGTGAGGTGAGAGAGGTGTGAGTGTGTGAGGCGAGTGAGGTGTGAGTGTGTGAGGCGAGTGAGGTGTGAGTGTACGAGGCGAGTGAGGTGTGAGTGTGTGAGGCGAGTGAGTGTGTGAGGCGAGTGAGGTGTGTGATGCGAGTGAGGTGTGAGTGTGTGAGGCGTGTGAGGCGAGTGAGGTGTGAGTGTGTGAGGCGTGTGTGGCATGTGAGGCGAGTGAGGGGTGTGAGGTTTGAGTGTGTGAGGCGAGTGAGGTGTGAGTGTGTGAGGCGAGTGAGGTGTGAGTGTGTGAGGCGAGTGAGGTGTGAGTGTGTGAGGCGAGTGAGTGTGTGAGGCGAGTGAGTGTGTGAGGCTTGTGAAGGCGTGTGAGTGTGTGAGGCTTGTGAAGGCGTGTGAGTCTGTGAGGCTTGTGAAGGCGTGTGAGTGTGTGAGGCTTGTGAAGGCGTGTGAGTGTGTGAGTGTGTGAGGTGTGTGTGTGGGTTTGAGGCGTGTGGGTGTGTGAGGCGAGTGAGTGTGTGAGGCGTGTGAAGTGTGTGAAGCACGAGCACATGAGAGACCCGTGTGTGTTTCCCTGTGCTCCAGAACTGGGCGTCCCATCGTCAGTGGATCTGGTGTGCTGTGACCCGGCTCACATGGTCACGGCCTTCAGCAACGGCAGGACCGGCATCTTCAACATGGAGACCCGGCAGATGATCCTGGAGCTCGAGTCGCAGGCCGCCGGCAAACCCGGTAATATTCCACATCACAGATGATCAGCACTGCTCATAGCTCTCTTACACAGGCGCATATTCGTATCTCTAATCTGCTGACTTCTGCCACAGTGTTTTCACATTCAACAAGAACAGAACGCTTGGCGCCTAAAATCCTTCAATTAAAAAAAAATAAATAAATTTTCAGAGTGGTTAGAATTCCATTTTTAAATGATTTATTGGCAACACTTTACAATAATGTTCTATTTGTTAACATTAACCACATTAACAAGAACTAACAAACAACAAAACTTTTACTAAAACCTTACTAATAATACATTTTTAATATCAAACATTGTACAATAGTGAGCTAACAATGAACAACTTTTTATTAACTAACATAAAGATTAATAAATGCTTTAAAAATAAATTGCTCATTGTTAGTTCATGCTAGCTAATGCATTAGGCAACAATGTTAACAAATTACACTTACCAATGTATCATTTTGTTTTATTTGTAGTTATTTATTTGTACACTGGTATGTATTAATTCCTGTTATTGGTACGTGACACAAAAAAAACTAAAACTACCCCATAAAAAAAAAAATCTGCCCCATAAATAAAAAAAAGAATAAAACTTCTCGATAAATAAAAAAATGTGCCCCATAAATTAATAAATAAAGAAAAAAAAGAAATAAAACTGCAAAAAAATTGCCCCATAAATTCAAAATAAATATGCTCCATAAATAATAAATAAAAAAACTAGAAGTGCCCAATAATAAAACTAAAACTGCCCCATAAAAAAAGTTAAAAAAAAAAAAAAAAAAAGAACTGCCCCATACATCTTTTTTTCTTTTCTTTTTTTTTTTATTAAAATAATAAATAAATAATAAATAATTAAAATTAAAAACTAGAACTGCACCATAAAAAAACTGCACTATAAAAAAATAAAACTGCACTATAAATAAAAAAATACAAGGAAATAGAACTGCCCCATAAATTACAATTTTTATAAAAAACTAAAACTGCCCCATCTTTTTTTTTTTTTTTTACAAAAAAATCTAAAAACTAAAAAAAACAACTAAATCTGCCCTATAAATAAAAATAAAAACACAAACTGAAACGGCCCTATAAATAGAAGATGAGCGACTGGTGACGTCCCATGATCCTCTCTGACCTCTGACCTGTTTGATCTTCAGATGCGCCGTGTCAGATCAATAAAGTCCTGAGCCACCCGACGCTTCCCATCACCGTGACGGCACAGGAGGATCGGCACATACGCTTCTTCGACAATAACACCGGTAACGGAGGGAGTCAAGAGTCCCGGTTATGATGATGATGATGATGACGATGATGATGATGATGACGATGATGATGATGATGATGATGATGATGACGATGACGATGATGATGATGATGATGTATATGTTGATGTTTCTGCTCAGGCAAGTGTATTCACTCTATGGTGGCTCATCTTGACGCTGTAACCAGTCTCGCGGTGGATCCCAACGGACTCTATCTGATGTCCGGCAGTAAGTTCACGCTTGCATGTAGATCAGAATCATGTAAACGCTTTTAATGGTGTTCTTTTATTAGGGAAAGATCATAAACGGCTGATAAGAACCTAAAAACATAAATTTTACTCTGATTTTGCTTTGCTTATAAGAGATTGACCGATTTTACTGATATTTTACCCGATATCTAAAGTCCTCCTGTGGTGAAACTCCAGCGTTTAATGTTGTTTATGTGTGTATGTGGTGTTATTAATATGCTTTAAGACACATGTGTAAGTTCATAAGTCGACAGCATTGCTGAGTATTTTCTGCTTAAAACTGCAGTGAACCAAAGACAGTCTCAAAAACACGGTGTGAAATCGCTGGTGTTTCTGATGTCACAAACGACCTTGTAACCAATCAGATCAACGTGTGCTCGTCAACCAGTGATCTCTGAGTGAGTGAGTGGAGGCGGGGCTCATTTGCATATTCATAGAACCACGCATACTAAATGAGGCAAGGGTTACATGTCGAGTTACATTCAAGATATTTAAGACATGAAAAACGTTTAAATGTCATTGTGGTGATCAAAGATGAGTTTAAGAGACAATATTAGACTACAGGGGGGCTTTAAAACAAGTAGAATCTGTTCTGGAAATAAAAAGTTTGTTGCCATGGTTTCTCATTAGTTCTCATCTGTTCCTGGTTTCTTTGATCGTTTCTTCAGTTCTACGTTGAAGTTATTAGAATATATCACGTGTTTATTGACTGCAGGGGGACTTTAAACAGCTTGTTCAGATTAGTGCTGTTTTTATAATTGTCAAAAACAAATAAACCAATAAGTATCGGTTATCGGCCACATAAACATGCAAATAAATCAGTATCGGTCATCAAAAAAAATCAGCATCAGTCAATCTCTACTTATGAGCACCGTTATCATTCCGTTTATTAAGCGTGTGTGTGTGTGTGTGTGTGTGTGTGTGTCAGGTCACGACTGCTCCGTGCGTCTGTGGAACATGGAGAGCAAGACGTGCATCCAGGAGTTCACGGCTCACCGGAAGAAGTTCGACGAGTCGATCCACGACGTGGCGTTTCATCCCACCAAATGCTACATCGGCAGCGCGGGAGCCGACGCCCTCGCTAAAGTCTTCGTATGACCTCTGACCTCCGACCCAAACCGCTTCCACGAACTCGAAGCTGATGATCCGGGCGGGCCTGGTGCTCGAGGGGAAGCACACACACACACACACACACACACACGAGGAGCGCCTTGGTTCCTCACAGGAAGTTACACGCTTCCTAGATTATTATTTTTTATTTTCCTTTCATTCTTTCTCCTGATATGAGCGTGAGCGTGTCACTCTTTCTGATTTCTCTCCTTTTAAACGACGTGCCTTTTGCTTCAAACAGTCTCGAGAAAGTCGTCTCTCTCCGCTCCTCCCGGCGAGTGCAGATCAACTTTAAACTCACCAAGTACGTCACATGATTGATTCTTGCGCCCGATGCGAGCTGAACACTGGAACGAGCCGCACACTCTGAAGCGCATAGAACACGATCCTCTCGTCTGACTGACGTTAATTTATTCAATACAATTTGTACATAATATAACACAAAAGCGACTCGATGTTCCAGACGTCACGGCTCAGAAAATGACCACGTTTATTAATGTTGTGTCGGAATATAAACCAGTCAAGACGCTCTTTCACCCAAAATCACACGATAAACGCTGCATTAAGATCTTCATAATGTTCAACAAAGTATTGATCTGTGCTGCTTTTCTTTGTTAAATATACTTCGAGTCTTTGATTCTGTGGTGAATCGTCTTTGACGGGCTTCTTGAGATTCAGCCATCATAAGCGCTACGTTGAATTAATAATATTAATATTTTTACGCGTAAACCTGCAGTTTCTCCTCGATTTGATAAAACTCCGTTTGCCTGTTTATGGATGTTTTTATTTTTAAAAACGACCCGTCTGTGAAATCCGGTCAGATCTTTATCGCTGATCGTTTGATTAGAGTTTATGAATATTTGTGATTATGCGGAAAAAGTCTTATAATAGTTTGAATGTGTTGCAGTTTTTGACCAGCTGTACTCAGTACAACGATTCGGAAGTCTATATTTGTCTGAAATCTGTGATATTTATTTATTTTTTGCCTTTTTCATCTTTTTTTTGCCTGTAATGCCAAATGAATAGCTGGTGAGGTGATCTTGTCAGGTGATCTGGTCAGGTGATCTGGCACTGGTGATCTGGTCAGGTGATCTGGCACTGGTGATCTGGTCTGGTGATCTGGTCAGGTGATCTTGCCAGGTGATCTGGCCAGGTGATCTGGCACTGGTGATCTGGTCAGGTGATCTGGCACTGGTGATCTGGTCAGGTGATCTTGTCAGGTGATCTTGTCAGGTGATCTGGCACTGGTGATCTGGTCAGGTGATCTGGCACTGGTGATCTAGTTTGGTGATCTGGCACAGGTGATCTGGTCAGGTGATCTGGTCTGGTGATCTGGTCTGGTGATCTCGCACTGGTGATCTGGCACTGGTGATCTGGTCAGGTGATCTTGTCAGGTGATCTGGTCTGGTGATCTGGTCAGGTGATCTGGCACTGGTGATCTGGTCTGGTGATCTGGCACTGGTGATCTGGTCTGGTGATCTGGCACTGGTGATCTGGTCTGGTGATCTGGCACTGGTGATCTGGTCTGGTGATCTGGTCTGGTGATCTGGCACAGGTGATCTGGTCTGGTGATCTGGTCTGGTGATCTGGTCAGGTGATCTGGCTCTTGGCATCTGGCACAGGTGATCTGGCACAGGTGATCTGGTCTGGTGATCTGGTCTGGTGATCTGGTCAGGTGATCTGGCTCTTGGCATCTGGCACAGGTGATCTGGTCTGGTGATCTGGTCTGGTGATCTGGTCAGGTAATCTGGCTCTTGGCATCTGGCACAGGTAATCTGGCACTGGTGATCTGGCACTGGTGATCTGGTCTGGTGATCTGGCACTGGTGATCTGGTTTGGTGATCTGGTCAGGTGATCTGGTCAGGTGATCTGGCACAGGTGGTGGTTTATGTATTTGATATGTCATAGTTTGGAACAGATACTAGTGTTTTTTATCATTGTATGACTGGTGATCGGTTGCACATAGATGGTAACCACGTTTTGCAGGTTGAGGTTTTTTATTTGAAACTCTTCTGCTTTATTTGAATTGGTCTGTGATTACTTGAACTCTAGACGTGCGTGTGCAGGTCTGCGTGTTTTTAACTGCTAGGATAGAGATTTTCTGCTTTTATGGGATCGTTTGCCTTTGATGATGACATGAGCACTACAAGAGAACTGAGTGTTCGTGCGTTTCCTTCAGGCGGGCGTTTGCTACTCGACCAAATGTTGTTAAAGGACTAGTTAAGCCAAACATGAAATCTGTTGCCGTTTACTCGCCCTCAAACCCGTGACACTTTCTCTCCGAAACACTTTTTCAACATCTTTTTTTTTTTTTTTTAAACTCCGGGCTTTTTTCTCTAAATTCTTTAGGGAAACATTTCTAAGAATTTCTTGCAATTCCAAATTTAAAAAGTCCAATTTACTTTTTTCCTCAATTGAAAAAACAAACTAGGAATTATGAGGAAAATATTTTGTCTGAATTGCGATGTATAAACGTAAAATTCTGAGGAGAAAAATGTCAAAATTGTGAGATGTATATTTGCTATAAAAAAAATGGTAATTATGACTTTTAATATCACAGTTTTGACTTTCTCACAACTTTGAGGTTATATTCTCCGAATTGTAAGAAAAAACATTGACTTGAGATTTTTTTTTGGTAATTGCAACTTTTTGTCACAGTTCTGACATTTTGTCAGAATTTTGAGTATCTCCCAATTCTGAGAAAAAAAATTAAATCGCGAATAATTTCTCGCAATTCCAAATTTAAAACTCACAATTGACTTTTTTTGTCAGAATTGTAGGATAAACTAGGATAAAAAAAAAGTATAGCCTAATAAAGTCTGAATTGTGAGATATTGGCCATTCTTGCAATTAAAAATGGTAATTGTGACATGAAAACAGAATCTCCGACACGATTGGAACACAAGGGTGATTAAATAGTTATTTTTTTCATTTTTGGATTCTTCTCCTTTAAATCTGTTTGACGTTAAGCGCGTGCACAGAACGCGCGCTGGTTTGCGGACGTTGAAAGGGAACCGCGTGCGTGCGCGTGCGTGTTTTCGTACTAGTAAATATATTTTCTGATTTCGTTCATTCTCGGTGCGTATTAATTTTAGATATATAAGAAAGAATCTCAATATGTATAGTTTTAAAGTATTGATCAACAATCTATTTATGAACCAGAATACAGTGTATATTAACCTGCGAAGCTAACAGTGAAGACTAATGATGTGCGAGAGAGAGTAGTTCGCGCCACCTGCTGGTCAGAGATGGGAACTGTACAGCTGACTCGGCTACTGAACATACTAAAGTGCTCAACGGAGAATTAAATAGCGGTTACTGGTCGATCGACGCTTCAATGATTACCGGAAACAGAGTTGAGATGGAGAATTTGAAGGGAGTTTGATTGGACGATCGGACTGTGACGTCATACACGAGACGTGTTCCGGTTCCGCCTGTATAGAGCTGTCACTGAACTTTTACCCTTTTGGTTGTATAGAGAGAGAGTGGAAAGATTGTTAATAAATGCTATACTCCTCTTGTACATATTTTATTATTGATATTACAGTTTATTCTTGATTTCTTGTTGTATTCTTTTTTTTTTCTTTTTTTTCCTCAGATGGACATTTATCAATATAATACAATAATAAAAGAATATGTTGTATTTCACGTGTGTTGTGGTTTTGTATTTGTGATTCATGCAGTGACTTTCCATTTACTGGGTTCCTGCGCTCATGGAAAACCTGGAAAAGTCTTGGAAATGTATATGGTGGATACACTTTTTTTTTTCGTATGCTCAAAAATAGAATTATTTCATGAAGAATTGAATAATCAGGGAGTCTGGAAGGCACGTGTGCAGGTCACGTGTCACAGATGATGCTGCAGTAAGTCACCGCGGCCGCCAGAGGGCGCTGCAGGATTATTCTTTTAGCCTCACAATATTTATCCTTTTTTTAACTTCATAACCTGTCACTGTTTTTTAAAAGAAATTTACACTTTTAATGCGTCTTTAATTAACAAAAGTATTAAGATATTAGTAATGTTACAAAATATTCTATTGAAAATAAATGCTGTTCTTCTGATCTTTCTATTCATCAGAGAATCCTGGAAAATAAGCGATACGTATCACAGTTTCCATAAAAAATATGAAACTGATTTGAGCTTTGATCACAGGAATTTTATTTTTGATATGAACAGCTATAATGTCACGTGTAACTGAAAAGCGAATGACAGAAATGCCAGAACAAAAATAAACACATTTTCATGGTGTTTCCATTGAACGCCATTATGAGGTGAAATATTCCTCGTGTTTCTGCCAGAATGTCGAAATGTCTTTTTATTCTGATGACGTCAATAACGGATTAGCCTAAATGAACTGCAAGCATAACAGAATCGACCGCTTACTGTACTCTCCTATTATATAGTAGCTGAAAATAAGTATGTTCGTATTCATAAAAAAAAGTGGGCAAAAAGTTCCCGGATGAGCAACTACTTTTGAGATTATTATTTTATTTTTATTATCTTCATTACTTACTTTATTTCAAGAAACAGAAGCAAATATACACACATTCAGGAGAACATGAGAGTTCGTATGTAAAGTCAGATATCTAAAGGACGTAATAAGACATACATATGAAGAGGACAAATAAAAGACACAGGATCAGGAGAAAATAAAAGATTAAGTACCCCAAATATTTTTAGAAAAACAACACTAACAAGATATAGATTCTGAAGCGTACACGATTGTATAAGTCTTTAAACGAGTGACGAGTCCCAAATGGCCTATATTTGCACTATTATACCTGTGTGAAAGATAAAGTCTTAGTGTTCACTGAAAACTCCCCCCTAAAAAAAACAATGCACTTTAAAAACCAATAAAACTAAAGTTTTCTTCATTCACTCAACGATCGTAGTGGACACAACGCTTGATAAGAGGGACACTTGCTGTCCCATGAGGCCACAGGAGAGGGTTCTGACCGGAAGTGAAGATGCTGGCAGGTCACGTGATAATGACAACATGGCGAATGTAGTACTTTCTTTTACTGTCTGAGTACATCCCGATTAAGTACACAAAGTGTCTATTCAAGAGAGGCTGAAAAAACACCTGGAAAGTCGTCATGTTTGATTATTATTCCGCTGTAAAACTGATCATGCAGACATACCCGGGTCTCAGTTTGGGGAGACATTACTAATGTACACCCAGATGTTCCTGTTATCTCTGAAGAGCTGCTTTGAAACTATGATTATTGTAAAAAGCGCTGTATAAATAAAGATGTGTTGAAGGAATAGCCCTGATTGGCCAATAGGGGGCGCCACAGCGATCAGAAACACGCGTGTGTAAGCAGCTTGATGAAGTAAACAGTTAACATGGGAAATGTGCTTCAGTGGTTTACTCTAATAAACACTTTTAAAATGAGAGAGCCAGTGAGTTGTCCTCTGCTGCCATCTACTGGTTACACTGTTCATTTAGTCATTCTATTCACTAATAGTCACTAATTCACTAATGTATTTTTGCATACATTATAAAAATCACTATTATAACAATTACAATCACATTTTGTCAAAGTTTATCACTTTTTTCCTAAGGTATCAGTTTGACAATTGTACCACATTATGATTGATGTGAAACATAACCTAGTCGAGAGATAATGCGGGTCTGAAAGAAAACAACACTTGCAATGTCATGATGTTTGATGTTTCGGATTTAATATCTTGTGATGAAGTGCATGTAAACACAAACCTGTCTTTAATATTGCTCATGAACAGTTGTTAAAAAACAATATTTCACATTTACATCCATCATTTACAAAAAATAGCTTTTTAATGCTGCTGACATCATTACTATGAAACTGAAGTCGCTCACATATCATTTATTTGTATTTATTTTTCTCTGTTTCCTTTGATGCTATTATGAATGTAATAGATAATAGTTGAAAACATTATGATCCTCTGTATGTGTAAGTTGTTATTGTTCTGTTATGCAATAAATGTATGGCTCCGGATCTACAGTCTGGCGCACTGGAACTCGGGCGTGTCTGGCGGCTCGGGCACGTTGATGGAGTACACCTGTTGCCTGGCAGGGGGCGGAGTCTCGGCACGACTGGCGGGGCTGTGGGCGGGGTCTGGCGGCTGGCGCTTCTCGGGCGTGCGTAGCTCGCGGTTCTCCTCGGTTCTCCTGAAGCGCTGCCGCTGCACTGCGGGCGACGCTCCCTCCGCCTTCCCCTTCAGCTTTTTGAAGCGTTTGAGTTTGACGGGGTCTTTTCCGTCGCCGCTACACGGCAGCAACACGCTCACGTCTTTGCGGAACTTGGAGCTCAAGCCGAAGTAGATGAGCGGGTTGTAGAAGCTGGCAGACTTGGCGAAGAGTCGTGTGAAGATGCTGGTGAGGTTGGGCACGTGGAAACCCCACGCGGACCACATGGACACCACGGCGTACGGAGACCAGGCCAGGATGAACGCCGTGCAAATCACAATGGACACCTGAGGACCACACAGACGAGAACAGCGCATTCATTACACTATTGACCGTTCGCAAAGCCCCGCCCCCTTTAGTTACTGTTGCTATGTCCGCTAAGCCACGCCTCTCTCACGCCACATGATCTCACGCAGTGAACAACACACCGCGAGCAGAGGCAGGCCAGCTTACTTCTCATATCAAACAAAGTCTCGACTTTCTAATCTGGTCATTTTATAAAGACATGTAAACAATAAATAGCGTTTAGTGGATGTTTAATGTGTCTGCCAGATCGCTAGAGCCGCAGCTAAAGCCGCTCGTGAGCCGATCAGCTCTTCCTTCTAGTTCATTTACAGCATCAAATAAACATGAATGAACATCAGAAGGTGTTTTAGCCGCGGAAAGACGTCAGTACTCCGTTCTTCAAGTTCAGATCCTCCAGCGGTAATCTACTAACTCTCCTGGCGGCTTTGCGCACAAAAATGGCAGATTCGGCAGGTTGTGATTGGTCAGATCGCCTGTCAATCAAACTCCCTGTGAAGGGTCAATTAGGGCTTGAAGTGCTATTGTAATTGTTAAGATTATTCGTATTATTCCGCTGTAAAACTGATCATCCAGACATAACCGTAAGGCCAAGAGACATGAAACCTGTAGGTCTCAATTTGCAATTTTGCTTTTATTTTTAGACATTATAAAATCCCTATTACAACATTTACAATCACATTTTGTCAAAGTTTATCACTTCATTTTTCCTGAAGTATCAGTTTTGACAATTGTGCCACATTATGATTAATGTGAAACCTGAAAAACAACATATTTCTCTTTCTCTCTCATTTTATTATAACTCTGAAATAAAGAATGAGTGTGTCCAATCTGAATGCGTGCGCATCTTAATCCTCCATTACGCTCCTGAACACAGTAAAGTGCGACTCACAATAGTGACGTCCCTCTCGATCTTGCGTTGTCTGTCGGTCAAGTCGCCCTCCGCTGACATGGCATTGCCTCGCTTCACCGTGTTTATAATAGACACGTACGAGAACAGCATGATCAGCACGGGCACGAAGAAACAGAAGATGAGGATGGAGATGATGTAGGACTTGTGGATGGTGGAGTAATTCGCTTTGACCCAGTCGATCTCACAGGTGCCGTATCCTCGATCTGCCAAACAGCGAGAAAGAAACACTTTTCTACATGCATATATGTGTGTTTGTGTGTGTGTGAGTGAGTGAGTGAGTCAGTCAGTCAGTGAGTGAATGTGTGTGTGTGTGAGTGAATGTGTGTGTGTGTGTGTGTGTGTGTGTGTGTGTGTGTGTGTGTGTGTGTGTGTGTGTGTGTGTGTGTGTGTGTGTGTGTGTGTGTGCGCGCGCACGCGCGTGTGTGAGTGTGAGAGAGAGAGTGAGTGAGTGAGTCAGTGAGTGAGTGAATGTGTGAGAGAGTCAGTGAGTGAGTGAGTCAGTCAGTGAGTGAGTGAGTGAGTCCGTGAATGATTGAGTGAGTGAGTGAGTGATTGAGTGAGTCAGTGAGTGAGTGAGTGAGTCAGTGAGTGAGTGAGTGAGTCAGTGAGTGATTGAGTGAGTCAGTGAGTGAGTGAGTGAGTGAGTGAGTGAGTCAGTGAGTGAGTTATTGAGTGAGTCAGTGAGTGAGTGAGTGAGTGAGTGAGTCAGTGAGTGAGTCAGTGAGTGAGTCAGTGAGTGAGTGAGTGAGTCAGTGAGTGAGTTATTGAGTGAGTCAGTGAGTGAGTGAGTGAGTGAGTCAGTGAGTGAGTGAGTCAGTGAGTGAGTGAGTGAGTCAGTGAATGATTGAGTGAGTGATTGAGTGAGTCAGTGAGTGAGTGAGTGAGTCAGTGAGTGAGTTATTGAGTGAGTCAGTGAGTGAGTGAGTGAGTGAGTCAGTGAGTGAGTGAGTGAGTCAGTGAGTGAGTGAGTGAGTCAGTGAGTGATTGAGTGAGAGTGATTGAGTGAGTGAGTGATTGAGTGAGTCAGTGAGTGATTGATTGAGTGAGTCAGTGAGTGAGTGATTGAGTCAGTGAGTGATTGATTGAGTGAGTCAGTGAGTGAGTGAGTGAGTCAGTGAGTGATTGATTGAGAGTGATGGAGTGAGTTAGTGATTGAGTGAGTCAGTGAGTGATTGATTGAGTGAGTCAGTGAGTGAGTGATTGAGTCAGTGAGTGATTGATTGAGTGAGTCAGTGAGTGAGTCAGTGAGTGATTGAGTGAGTGAATTTGTGAGAGAGTGAGTGAGTGAGTCAGTGAGTGAGTGAGTGAGTGGGTCTGTGAGTGAGTGAGTGAGTGTGTGTGTGAGTGTGAGTCAGTGAGTGAGTGAGTGATTGAGTGAGTCCGTGAGTGATTGAGTGAGTCAGTGAATGATTGAGTGAGTGATTGAGTGAGTCAGTGAGTGAGTCAGTGAGTGAGTTATTCAGTGAGTCAGTGAGTGAGTGAGTCAGTGAGTGAGTGAGTGAGTCAGTGAGTGATTGAGTGAGAGTGATTGAGTGAGTGAGTGATTGAGTGAGTGAGTGAGTGAGTGAGTGAGTGAGTGAGTGAGTGATTGAGTGAGTCAGTGATCGAGTGAGTGAGTCAGTGAGTGATTGAGTGAGAGTGATTGAGTGAGTTAGTGATTGAGTGAGTCAGTGAGTGATTGATTGAGTGAGTCAGTGAGTGAGTGAGTCAGTGAGTGATTGATTGAGTGAGTCAGTGAGTGAGTGAGTGAGTGAGTCAGTGAGTGAGTGAGTGAGTCAGTGAGTGAGTGAGTGAGTCAGTCAGTGAGTGAGTGAGTCAGTGAGTGAGTGATTCAGTGAGTGAGTGAATGTGTGAGAGAGTGAGTGAGTGAGTCAGTGAGTGAGTGAGTGAGTGGGTCTGTGAGTGAGTGAGTCAGTGAGTGAGTGTGTGTGTGAGTGTGAGTGAGTCAGTGACTGAGTGAGTGATTGAGTGAGTCCGTGAGTGATTGAGTGAGTCAGTGAATGATTGAGTGAGTGAGTGATTGAGTGAGTCAGTGAGTGAGTGAGTGAGTCAGTGAGTGAGTTATTGAGTAAGTCAGTGAGTGAGTGAGTGAGTCAGTGAGTCAGTGAGTGAGTGAGTCAGTGAGTGAGTGAGTGAGTCAGTGAGTGATTGAGTGAGAGTGATTGAGTGAGTGAGTGATTGATTGAGTGAGTGATTCAGTGAGTGAGTGAATGTGTGAGAGAGTGAGTGAGTGAGTCAGTGAGTGAGTGAGTGAGTGGGTCTGTGAGTGAGTGAGTCAGTGAGTGAGTGTGTGTGTGAGTGTGAGTGAGTCAGTGACTGAGTGAGTGATTGAGTGAGTCCGTGAGTGATTGAGTGAGTCAGTGAATGATTGAGTGAGTGATTGAGTGAGTCAGTGAGTGAGTGAGTGAGTCAGTGAGTGAGTTATTGAGTAAGTCAGTGAGTGAGTGAGTGAGTGAGTGAGTCAGTGAGTGAGTGAGTGAGTCAGTGAGTGAGTGAGTGAGTCAGTGAGTGATTGAGTGAGTCAGTGAGTGAGTGAGTCAGTGAGTGATTGATTGAGAGTGATTGAGTGAGTCAGTGAGTGAGTGAGTCAGTGAGTGAGTGAGTGAGTCAGTGAGTGAGTGAGTGAGTCAGTGAGTGATTGAGTGAGTGAGTGATTGAGTGAGTCAGTGAGTGATTGATTGAGTGAGTCAGTGAGTGAGTAAGTGAGTGAGTGAGTCAGTGAGTGAGTCAGTGAGTGAGTGAGTGAGTGAGTGAGTGATTGAGTGAGTCAGTGAGTGAGTCAGTGAGTGATTGAGTGAGAGTGATTGAGTGAGTTAGTGTTTGAGTGAGTCAGTGAGTGAGTGATTGAGTCAGTGAGTGATTGATTGAGTGAGTCAGTGAGTGAGTGAGTGAGTGAGTGAGTGATTGAGTGAGTCAGTGAGTGAGTGAGTCAGTGAGTGATTGAGTGAGAGTGATTGAGTGAGTTAGTGATTGAGTGAGTCAGTGAGTGAGTGATTGAGTCAGTGAGTGATTGATTGAGTGAGTGAGTGAGTGAGTCAGTGAGTGATTGAGTGAGAGTGATTGAGTGAGTCAGTGAGTGATTGATTGAGTGAGTCAGTGAGTGAGTGAGTGAGTGAGTGATTGAGTGATTGAGTGAGTGTCTTTGTGTGTGAATGAGTGAGTGAGTCAGAGTGTGTGTGAATGTGAGTCAGAGTGTGTGTGTGTGTGTGTGTGTGCTCATGACCTGTGTAGCTTCCCCAGCCCAGGATTGGCACGGCGGACCAGAACAAGGCTCCGATCCAGATGAAAATAACACACAGGATCACAGTGGTGTTGGTTATACAGTGAGCTGTGAACAAACACAACAGCAGCTCAAATAAGGACAGTAATGTAATGTAAATGTAAAAGCTGTAATGAAAATGTCCCTGCCTTTGCTCGGGTGGCATCCTTTAATGTATCTGGTGATGCTGATGACGGTGAGTGTGTTGATGCTGCCGAGACCGAACACCAGCGTGAAGAAGCCGTCCACCTGGGACATTAGTGGATAAACACGCATGCAATCCGCACTTTTATAAAAATAACAATTTTCAATATGAGACACATATGCATTTTCACCTTCTTTCACTTCTTTTTGAGTCTGAGTTAGTTTCAAACATCTATTTTTTGTCCTTGAACAAAAATTCAATATGCAAAAACATATTTTTGCAACGTCTCTAACAATTAAACACAATAAAACTTCATCCATTTATTTTGGCCTCATAAAAGCATGTGGATGAATTAATGACTGAACAGACAGAATTATGAGGCGATTATAACATTAGTTAATGGCATTTTAATGGTGTCTCTTTGATATGCGAAAATGAATAGCTGTGTTTGTGTGTGTGTGTGTGTGTGTGAGACAGAATCACACCTCCACGTCTCAATGAGCCCATCATTCACCGGCTTTCAGTCCAGAAGCCCTTAATGGGTTTAAAATCACACTCGGTACGGACACTGACCAACATAATCCATTATTATCATCTGTAAAAACACCTTTTGATTTTAACACTTCAGCTGTTTTATAAAGCGAGTTCATTAATATAGTTATACTAACTAGCTTATGCAGCATAAGGTCCAGGGGCCGGTTACATAAACTGCTGAAACTAGTCTTTCTTTAGTACCGGTCATAACTTTATAAAGTTAGTTACATAAAAACATAGATTGGTCTGATTTGATACCGAAAAGTAAGTCTGATTACCAACTGCTTGTTGGTCATGCTAGTTCTTAAGACAATATTATGGCAGTGTTTATGCAACCGGCCCCAGATCTCAGGTTTTAAGTCATAAGTGCTTGTTTTCTTTCTCATCTTCTGACAAACAGTTCAAAAGTTATGAGCAAAAATAGCCATTTTTCAGATCTCATGACCTGTAGGTGGCGCTGTTCCCAAATTCGGCATGGACCCTCAGATCACGGTTCCGATGAACCGTACCGAGTTTCAGTTCGATTGCTCAGAGTTCGGGCGAGATACAGCCTCTGAAACAATTTTGGGTCGACCTCGTTAAGTTCATAACAACGTTACTTTTCAACAAAGATTAATAAATAAATTCTGTTCCGTTATTTCCATACGGCTCAGTCCAAAGATCATTTGTGCCAATTTTCGTAAGAGTTGGAGAAGATTTGAAGGAGTAGTAGCAAAAAATGTAATACTGTGCCTTTTAAAATGGCCACTTCAGGAATGGTCTTAATGTAAGATGAGCGTGACCAGCATGAAGAGAGGAATCAGGTGAACCAAATTTAGAACAAAGGGTTCAAAAGTTAGAACTGTTTCGGTGACACTTTATTTTGATGGTCCCTTTAACACATTCTGTTGACTATAAGTACATTTGCAACTACATGTCAACTAGCTCTCATTAGAGTATTAATATCTGCAAACAATTTATTGTGATGCTCCTCAACAGACATTCTACTGGCTGTAAGTTTACAAGTACGAGTCAACTTATTTTAACCCTACCAGCCTACTAATACTCTAGAGTAATACTCAACTAATACTCCAGAGTAATACTCTACTAATACTCCAGAGTAATACTCTACTAATACTCTAGAGTAATACTCTACTAATACTCTACTAATACGCTAGAGTAATACTTACTAATACTCTAGAGTAATACTCTACTAATACTCTAGAGTAATACTCTACTAATACTCTACTAATACGCTAGAGTAATACTCAACTAATACTCCAGAGTAATACTCTACTAATACTCTAGAGTAATACTCTACTAATACTCTAGAGTAATACTCAACTAATACTCCAGAGTAATACTCTACTAATACTCCAGAGTAATACTCTACTAATACTCTAGAGTAATACTCTACTAATACTCTACTAATACGCTAGAGTAATACTTACTAATACTCTAGAGTAATACTCTACTAATACTCTAGAGTAATACTCTACTAATACTCTACTAATACGCTAGAGTAATACTTACTAATACTCTAGAGTAATACTCTACTAATACTCTACTAATACTCTAGAGTAATACTCTACTCATACTCTAATAAGATTTAATAGACATGTAAGTGCAATGCAACATAAGTAACTATAAAGTCAACAGAATGTGTTAAAGGAACATTCCACTTTCTTTAGAAATAGGCTCATTTTCCAACTCCCCTAGAGTTACACAGTGGAGCTTTACCGTTTTCGAATCCATTCAGCTGATCTCCGGGTCTGGCGGTAGCACTTTTAGCATAGCTTAGCATAGATCATTGAATCTGATTAGACCGTTAGCATATCTCTCAAAAATATGACCAAAGATTTTCGATATTTTTCCTATTTAAAACTTGCCTCTTCTGTAATTACTTCATGAACTAAGACCGACGGAAAATGAAAAGTCGATATGGCTTTTCCAAAAAAAGTGGATGAATGTAAATACCATCAAAATGAATGTAGAATGAGCACTGTAGAGATGGTCCTAGAGACCCCAAAGTTGGTCAAATTACTATTCATTACCATCACTACAAATGTGCCAATTTTCATACAGACTTGTTAATGACTTGTGGCGCACAAATGGAGTAATAAGCGCCTAAGCACTTTGAGTACCTAGAAAAGCGCTATATAAATGTAACAGATTATTATTATTATTATTATTATTAATAACTTCTGCTGATTAATCTATTAGAGACGCTGCTGTAACGGACACGCCACCTAAAGACACCTAATGATCTCACTACCCATAATTCCTGTACCTGGCAGGTCCACACAGATGTGATGAGGTATCCGTCGTCCTTGAACACGTTGAAGATCTCAAGGATTCCTCGGGAATATCCGAACACAGAGATGCTGGCGTCAGAGAAGGCGAGATTCAGCGTCAGGTAATCGGTGGGCTGGAGGACAGATCTCTGCTTGAAGAGGATGAAGATCACGACGCTGTTCCCAAACCACGACAACCAGCCTGAAACACACACACACACACGTTACTTTGATGATGATAAAACTTGATTTATGCAGGCGTTACAGTAGCATAAAACAAGACAAAAACTAATATTACACTTAAGAAGACACAAAATATTATTGCAACTATGTATTCCGAAGTTATGTAAGGAGACCAAAAAACATAATAACAGATAAATCATTAAATATAAATTAAAAAAAAAAAAAAAAAAGAATAAATAAATAAATATTCTAAATATAAGTACGGGTAAATATACTTTCCTAAAAAAATAAAACTTCATGCAATGATTCTCAAACAACAACTGATGCATATTTTGGGATATTGAAGACCAACTCCATTACAAAGCAAGAAACATCACTCATACACACACACACACAGACACACACACACATTACTTTATGCAATGATTCTCAAACAAGAACTGATGCATTATGGGATCCTGAAGACCAACTCCAGCACACAGCGAGAAACATCACACAGAATGTTACTGTAGTTAGTGATAGTAGTAATAATTAGGTCTAAATCTGATATCATGACTGTAACGGATGTAGTGAATGTAGATCAGAGTTTGTGCTCCAGTAATGAACGCGTCCTGATTAACTCTAATGACCCTGACAGACAGGATTAACTGCTCTAATCCATCAATTCTTCACTGCAGTCAGACTGGAGAAACAGTACCTGGAACAATAACTATACAACTTCATATGCAACATGCTAATGCAGGGCTTTTCCATCTTTTACACTGTCAGAGCCCCAAATATGATCATGCGCATATCAACGACCCCATCCTAACATTTAAAACACATCTATAAACACCAAATTTATAATCTGTAATACTTTGAAACTTAAATGAGTTTATATTAAGTTACATTATTATATGTATTTTTCGACTCACTAGTAATGGACTGTTATATGTATTATTTATTTGTCTGTTTATTAAATATTATTAATTCATTTAAGTTGTATTTATTTATTTGAATCTAATGTAATAGATTAACAACTAACTAATAATTACATTTTACTTATCCATTTATTTTAATCTAATTTATATACTTATTTTATTCTTATTGTTTTATTTTATTTATTTCATTTGTACGTTTTTTTTCTCTAGACTTTATGTGCTAATTGACCTAAAAAAGATAGATGCTGATAAACACTTGAAGACTGCCTGTATAATGTAGAATATAAGCAATAAGACAATGCATTACATACACACTGCAAACACATCTATAATAAGCATTTTTGTGCAATTTTCTAGAAAAAAATAATCGGGAACAACATGATTGTTTGAAAACGTTAAGTGTTTCAAACCCGCTTCACTGATCTGAAGTTCCTGATAGAGTGAGACTGAGGTAAACATGATAAAGTGAGACTGAGGTAAACATGATATAGTGAGACTGAGGTAAACATGATGAAGTGAGACTGAGGTAAACCTGATAAAGTGAGACTGAGGTAAACATGATGAAGTGAGACTGAGGTAAACCTGATAAAGTGAGACTGAGGTAATGATAGAGTGAGACTGAGGTAAACATGATAGAGTGAGACTGAGGTAAACCTGATAAAGTGAGACTGAGGTAAACATGATGAAGTGAGACTGAGGTAAACATGATGAAGTGAGACTGAGGTAAACCTGATAAAGTGAGACTGAGGTAAACATGATGAAGTGAGACTGAGGTAAACCTGATAGAGTGAGACTGAGGTAAACATGATGAAGTGAGACTGAGGTAAACCTGATAGAGTGAGACTGAGGTAAACATGATAGAGTGAGACTGAGGTAAACCTGATAAAGTAAGACTGAGGTAAACCTGATAGAGTGAGACTGAGGTAAACATGATAGAGTGAGACTGAGGTAAACCTGATAGAGTGAGACTGAGGTAAACCTGATAAAGTGAGACTGAGGTAACCATGATAGAGTGAGACTGAGGTAAACCTGATAGAGTGAGACTGAGGTAAACCTGATAAAGTAAGACTGAGGTAAACATGATGAAGTGAGACTGAGATAAACCTGATGAAGTGAGACTGAGGTAAACCTGATGAAGTGAGACTGAGGTAAACATGATGAAGTGAGACTGAGATAAACCTGATGAAGTGAGACTGAGGTAAACATGATGAAGTGAGAC
This sequence comes from Meda fulgida, assembly GCA_030578275.1. Classification (NCBI taxonomy): domain Eukaryota; kingdom Metazoa; phylum Chordata; class Actinopteri; order Cypriniformes; family Leuciscidae; genus Meda; species Meda fulgida. Next base: position 669,253 of record CM060626.1, read on the forward strand.
TGAGGTAAACATGATAGAGTGAGACTGAGGTAAACATGATAGAGTGAGACTGAGGTAAACCTGATAAAGTAAGACTGAGGTAAACCTGATAGAGTGAGATTGAGGTAAACATGATAGAGTGAGACTGAGGTAAACCTGATAGAGTGAGACTGAGGTAAACCTGATAAAGTGAGACTGAGGTAACCATGATAGAGTGAGACTGAGGTAAACCTGATAGAGTGAGACTGAGGTAAACCTGATAAAGTAAGACTGAGGTAAACATGATGAAGTGAGACTGAGATAAACCTGATGAAGTGAGACTGAGGTAAACCTGATGAAGTGAGACTGAGGTAAACATGATGAAGTGAGACTGAGATAAACCTGATGAAGTGAGACTGAGGTAAACATGATGAAGTGAGACTGAGGTAAACCTGATAGAGTGAGACTGAGGTAAACCTGATAAAGTGAGACTGAGGTAAACATGATGAAGTGAGACTGAGATAAACCTGATGAAGTGAGACTGAGGTAAACATGATGAAGTGAGACTGAGGTAAACATGATAGAGTGAGACTGAGGTAAACCTGATAAAGTAAGACTGAGGTAAACCTGATAGAGTGAGACTGAGGTAAACCTGATAGAGTGAGACTGAGGTAAACCTGATAGAGTGAGATTGAGGTAAACATGATGAAGTGAGATTGAGGTAAACATGATGAAGTGAGACAGAGGTAAACCTGATAGAGTGAGACTGAGGTAAACCTGATAGAGTGAGACAGGCAAACCTGATAGAGTGAGACTGAGGTAAACATGATGAAGTGAGACTGAGATAAACCTGATGAAGTGAGACTGAGGTAAACATGATGAAGTGAGACTGAGGTAAACATGATAGAGTGAGACTGAGGTAATGATAGAGTGAGACTGAGGTAAACCTGATAAAGTAAGACTGAGGTAAACCTGATAGAGTGAGACTGAGGTAAACCTGATAGAGTGAGACTGAGGTAAACCTGATAGAGTGAGATTGAGGTAAACATGATGAAGTGAGATTGAGGTAAACATGATGAAGTGAGACAGAGGTAAACCTGATGAAGTGAGACTGAGGTAAACCTGATAGAGTGAGACTGAGGTAAACCTGATAGAGTGAGACTGAGGTAAACATGATGAAGTGAGACTGAGGTAAACCTGATAGAGTGAGACTGAGGTAAACATGATGAAGTGAGACTGAGGTAAACATAATGAAGTGAGACTGAGGTAAACATGATGAAGTGAGACTGAGGTAAACATGATGAAGTGAGACTGAGGTAAACATGATAGAGTGAGACTGAGGTAAACATGATGAAGTGAGACTGAGGTAAACATGATAGAGTGAGACTGAGGTAAACCTGATGAAGTGAGACTGAGGTAAACATGATAGAGTGAGACTGAGGTAAACATGATAGAGTGAGACTGAGGTAAACATGATAGAGTGAGACTGAGGTAAACATGATGAAGTGAGACTGAGGTAAACATGATGAAGTGAGACTGAGGTAAACATGATGAAGTGAGACTGAGGTAAGGTAAATGAAGGATTCTGACCCAGAATGAGCAGGTACACGCCGATGATCGTCTCTCCCTGGTCGGACAGCGGCGGGTCTCGGCTCACCATGCTGAAGTTGTTGTTCCTCCAGGGGATGTTGAGCACCTGAAGCGGGTTATTCTGCACAGACATACCGACTCCTGCGCGCTCAACCCGGCATGAAGAAACACACTCTCTCCCTGCAGCTCCTCCGAGTCGCGCCCGAGCGGCTCTTCCAGAGAGAGCTCCTGCTGAGAGAATCCGGTTAACAATACCGAGCGGGGAGGCGTGACGTTACACGCACACACACACACACACACACACACACACACACACGTGCGAGCGCGCGAACACACCCACACACACGCACACACACACACACACACACACTCACTCACTCTCACACTCTCTCTCTCACTCTCTCACACACACACACTCACTCACTCTCACACACTCTCTCACACACACACACACACACACACAAATAAAAATGAAATACAAATAAAAAAAAAACTATATGGGAATATTTAAAAAATAATAGAAACTGAAATCACCTTTCAGCTATCCGTGGAAATGAAAGATGAAGCAGAGCGAGTCGGTCATGATTGCGTGATTGAGCTGAAATCCTCTGTGAACTGTGTCGGTCAGTGGGAGACGCTTCTTCACTAATAGGATCTGAAGAGCAGACGGATTCAGGATAATCTCATCTTCACATGCTGATCGATGAGGTACAGTAACAGCACTAGATGAGGTACAGTAACAACACTAGATGAGGTACAGTAACAATACTAGATGAGGTACAGTAACAATACTAGATGAGGTACAGTAACAACACTAGATGAGGTACAGTAACAACACTAGATGAGGTACAGTAACAGCACTAGATGAAGTACAGTAAGAACACTGGATGAGGTATGGTAACAGCACTAGATGAGGTACAGTAACAGCACTAGATGAAGTACAGTAAGAACACTAGATGAGGTACAGTAACAGCACTAGATGAAGTACAGTAAGAACACTAGATGAGGTACAGTAACAGTACTAGTCCATCACTGATATCTGGAGCACAAGTATTGATGCTGCTGCTGGTTATTTACAGTTACACAAATATAAGAACCATATTGTGATATTGTGACAGAAATAAGAGTCTTCCTCCTGGTCTGTTATTGTCAGCGAGTGCTCCTGGGCTCTGAACCAGTTTAACACAGTATTTTGTTTAAAATAACCAATTTGTTTAAGGAGTGAAAAAGTGAGTCAGAACTGACAACAAAACTTATTCAACATGAAACAGCATTTGCAACTAATTTGAACAAAAAATAAGCTTCCACATCAGAGATTAATTGAAAATATCTATTTTTGTAATTCTCTGAAGACACAGTTATGTACATATACACTCAGAACAACACCTATTTCAGTGTCAGAACAGCGGGTTGTGGAGTTCGCACATGAGGCGAGTCCAGATCAATGCATGTAATCTGCTGTAAATAACCTCCTAAGAGGATTGAGCTGTCGGATATTCTCCATAACTACGAGACAGCCATTTAACGTCCCATTAGCGTAATTTAAAGGCATAGTGGACTGTTTCAGTCTGTGGTGTTTAAAACATCCACCTTGAGAAGGATTTCCTGAATGAATGAGTATTAAAGAGCGGCTGTGAGTAACAGCAGTGAAGTTAACGAATCTCTTAAAGGCGCAGTGCAGAAAGAGACGCGTTTGTTAAATGGGTGATAACCAATATAAAGAATCAGAAGTGTTTCGTCGTTTTCTTACAAACTGTTGGATGGTTGGTGTTGGCGAGTAACAAGTTAAACTATATACAGCAATTTTATAATTTTTTAAAAGTAGCCTACTGTATACAATTTTTTACTGCATGAAAAACATGTTTGCAGAATCAGGAGACCCAAGTTCAAATGCTCTTTTCTCTGACAAAGTTATTTTACTCTTAAATGTGCGTTCTGTGTCGGTATGTCCGTTTTTCTTCTGTTCTGTGCGATCAACTCACCCAATAGTGTTTCGAATTGGTGGGGAAAAACAGCGTTTTTTTAACAGACCTTTCATTTGCAAACGATAAAAAAAATTGCAAAAGTATTAGCTGATCAACATACACATGAACCTAACTTACCCGTCTATCTATCAACATGCAGAACATGGTAATTCATGCTAACAATGTGCGAAATCATGCTAGAAACATGATGTACTAAATCATGCTAGCAACATATCCTAGCAATGTTTTCAATTATGCAAAATAAATGCTAAATCATGTTAACATGTTACTAAATGGTAATCATGTTAGAAATATGCTAGCACCATGCTAATGTGTGAAATCCTGCTAGGAATGTGCTAATTCATGCTTTAAACATGTTCATGTTAAATCACGAGTCTTTAACCACTTTCAAGAAACAGCTTCAGATGATCTTTCTCATCAACACGACCCATTAAAACAACTCTTTTCAGGGTTGACTGATGGATATTTCTTCTGAAGGGTTTGCTGAGGCTATAATTCTCACTTCAACTCTAATCTAGAATATCACACACTGCAGTGAAATCAGTCAGAGCCTCGAATTAACGTTTAATCAGAATAAAACACATCAGATCAAAGATGGAGAAAGATTCTTTATTTACAAAACCCAATGAAGCGCAGGAAACATTACAGCCCATCTGAGCTCAAACTACATAAAAACTGTAAATAAAAAGAAATACAAGGTGGAAAATAAAAAAAATCCAGATGATATCAATACGGTTCTGGACATTTCAGGCCTCAGATCAGGTCAGCCACTGAAAAACACGTCAATAAACCATGAAGATCTCAACATTGATCATATTTTTTAATATGTCACAATCAACGTATATATAAAATTGTACCAACAATAAAAACATAAAAATAAAAAACAAAGCCAGAGGGAAGAATTCATTTAGGAGATTTAACAATGAGTTGGTTTTTTTAAATAGAATTTCATATATTTTTTTGTTTTTTGTGCCCAACCAAGAAACAACGAATTATTGTCAACCAAAAAAAAAAAAAAAAAAAAAAAAATTTGACGAGGATTCTTCACTAAAAATGATCACTTTTGCGTGATTTTTTTTAAACCCTCTGGTGCTCTTCGGGCATTTTTGAAAATGTTTACGCTTATTTTTACTTAATGAGCAAAACGAGCGCATTGGAAATAGTGGAAGCGTTCGGTACTGCAGCTACACACTCTTACTGAGAATTCAAGCTCACATTTGGAACAACTTTGTGGCACACAAATCAAATGGCTTTGCTTTTCTCACAGTTTTAGAGTAAAACATGTTTTTGAAAATATACATTTCATATAAAAATTTAAAGTGTTTGTGCATATTTCATAAATGTAAAATTCTTTTTAAGTTCACTTTTTAAAAACTTTTTTCACTTAGCAATAATCTGCCACTTGCTGTCTGTCATAAATCTTGAATGCTTTAGAGCACAGACTTAAGTTTGATCATTTAATTTAGTGAATAAATGGATTATAAATACAGCGTAAATATAATTTAATACCATAAAATAAGACAAAATATTTGTTAAAAAAACAGAACTATAATAGAGTACATTTCAATAAAAAAGGGTTAGAAAAGGGCACCAGAGGGTTAATTAAATATACTGAATCTGAGATAGTGTTGTGGTAAATAAAAACACAAGTGAATATTAAACGTGTCATCAATAATGAGAATTCCTTTTAGTGACGCAAGACTCACCGTTCATGGGCATCTCATCGATCTGTGTGGAATAGTACTGCTCAATATCTCGCAGGATACGGATGTCGTCGTTCTTCACAAAGTTGATGGCCACACCCTTCCTGCCGTAGCGACCCGATCGACCAATCCTGACGAGACACACCAACATCTGATGTCATCACATCCGCCAAGACCAGTGTCACCACAGCATCACTGAGATACCGTTATTTTATATATGTTTGAATTAGTTTTTATATTTTTCTAGTTTTAGTCATTTTTGTTTTTTAATGTCTGTATAGTTTAAAAAAAAAACATTTTTTTAGTTTTAATTATTTTAGAACATGTTAAACTACATCAAAATGCAAAATGTTTCTCTGGCAACTAAAATAAAATACATTACTTTTTTTATTGTATTAAGTTAAGGCTGTTTAAGTTGTTTATAAGGACTACAACAAACGGCTGGTAGGAACTACAATGAGCTTCTTCACGGGTTAGTGACATCACCAACCCTACAATCTACATAAACTCCGCCCCCGAAACACGATTTATAGATGATCATGTTTTTTTTTTAATGCTTTGGTTTTAGTTAACTATAGTAACCCTAGATGTTAGAAACACTCAAATGTGGTTAAAAATCTCATTAGAACTAGACGTTTCAGTCTTAACTGCAAGACCAGACCCTAAGCTGTTTTTTCACGTACACAATGTGAACATCATCGTACACCGAGTCTGTAGCGAGCGAGTTAATTCTTGCTCAGTGAGACTGAGGGGTGTGTACCTGTGGATGTACAGCTCTCTGTTGTTGGGAAGATCGTAGTTAATGATGAGAGAAACCTGAGGCACATCCAGACCTCTGGCCCAAACGTCTGTGGAGATCAACACTCGACTGCACAAGAAAAACACAATCTCAAACACTTGTGACACAAATCTGCTTCCACTGAACACTGTATTACGTCCATATTGTGACGTAACTCCGAGTGTAACGAATAATGGAAAAAAAAAAAAATCTAAGGCGGGGATTGGTTCTGTGCATCGGTTGTTGATTAGTTGCTGAGATGTGGGCGTGGCTCTCAGTGTATGCAGATGAGCGTGAGCTGGAGGGGCGGGACTTGGTTCTGTGCATCGGTTGTTGATTAGTTGCCGAGATGTGGGCGTGGCTCTCAGTGTATGCAGATGAGCGAGAGCTTGAGGGGCGGGGCTTGGTTCTGTGCATCGGTTGTTGATTGGTTGCTGAGATGTGGGCGTGGCTCTCAGCGTATGCAGATGAGCGTGAGATTGAGGGGCGGGACTTGGTTCTGTGCATTAGTTGTTGATTGGATGTTGAGATGTGGGCGTGGCTCTCAGTGTATGCAGATGAGCGAGAGCTGGAGGGGCGGGGTTTGGTTCTGTGCATCGGTTGTTGATTGGGTGCTGAGATGTGGGCGTGGCTCTCAGTGTATGCAGATGAGCGAGAGCTGGAGGGGCGGGGTTTGGTTCTGTGCATCGGTTGTTGATTGGTTGCTGAGATGTGGGCGTGGCTCTCAGTGTATGCAGATGAGCGAGAGCTGGAGGGGCGGGGTTTGGTTCTGTGCATCGGTTGTTGATTGGGTGCTGAGATGTGGGCGTGGCTCTCAGCGTATGCAGATGAGCGTGAGATTGAGGGGCGGGACTTGGTTCTGTGCATTAGTTGTTGATTGGATGTTGAGATGTGGGCGTGGCTCTCAGTGTATGCAGATGAGCGAGAGCTGGAGGGGCGGGGTTTGGTTCTGTGCATCGGTTGTTGATTGGGTGCTGAGATGTGGGCGTGGCTCTCAGTGTATGCAGATGAGCGTGAGATTGAGGGGCGGGACTTGGTTCTGTGCATTAGTTGTTGATTGGGTGCTGAGATGTGGGCGTGGCTCTCAGTGTATGCAGATGAGCGAGAGCTGGAGGGGCGGGGTTTGGTTCTGTGCATCGGTTGTTGATTGGGTGCTGAGATGTGGGCGTGGCTCTCAGCGTATGCAGATGAGCGTGAGATTGAGGGGCGGGACTTGGTTCTGTGCATTAGTTGTTGATTGGATGTTGAGATGTGGGCGTGGCTCTCAGTGTATGCAGATGAGCGAGAGCTGGAGGGGCGAGGTTTGGTTCTGTGCATCGGTTGTTGATTGGGTGCTGAGATGTGGGCGTGGCTCTCAGTGTATGCAGATGAGCGAGAGCTGGAGGGGCGGGACTTGGTTCTGTGCATCGGTTGTTGATTGGGTGCTGAGATGTGGCTCTGTGTATGCAGAGGAGCATGAGCTAGAGGGGCGGGGCTTAATGATTGGAGGATCCAGCATACGTCACTAGAGATTAGTTACGACATTCTGATTAAACATTAGAAGATATTTTAAGAACATAACATGCACGGATGAATTGTTCTGTAAGATCTCTAGCAGTGTGAGTTTACCTGGCTCCAGATCTGAACTCCTTCATAATGGACTCTCTCTCTTTCTGTGGCATGTCTCCGTGCATCGAGGACACGGTGAAGTTGGCCTCCCTCATCTTCTCCGTCAGCCAGTCCACCTGGAAGCACACGGCAGGAGTTACACCGAAACCCGACGCCGTTACTCATTTCCCGACTCAGTCAGCTTTGTGTAGTTACTCTACCTCACTTAGTTACACTACACAAACACTACAGGCCAAAAGTTTGGATTTTTCATGTTTCTGAAAGAGTCTCTTCTGCTCAGCAATGCTGTATTTATGTGATCAAAAATACTGTAAAACAGTGAAATATGATTCTAATGTAAATCAGCTGTTTTCTATGTGAATATCTAGTAAAGTGTAATTTATTCCTGTGATCAAAGCTGAGTTTCAGCATCATTACTCCAGTCTTCAGTGTCACATGACCCTTCAGAAATCAGGAGAATATGAGGATCTGATGCTCAAGAAACATTTATGATTATTATCAGTGTTGAAAACTGTTCATATTTTTGTGGAAACCGTCATATATTACAATTTAAAATTTTAAAGTAACATTTAAAAAGTAAATCAACACTTATTCATCAAGGACGCATTACATTGATCAAAAAGTGACAGTAAAGACAGTTATAAAGTTATAAAAGATTCTATTTCAAATAAATGCTGATGAACTGTTTATCAAAAAATCCTGAAAAAAATTCTCACGTTTCCACAAAAATTTACATTTTACAATATATTTTCCAAAAAAAAAAAAAACGTAGTTCTAAAAAACGCTCTTTTAAAACGTAATAATGACAACATTACTTTGTTTTAACTGCATTTTTGAATAATTCCAAACTGGAAAAGATATGTAGTTTTGTGCATGAAAACATTATTCGTCCTCACAAAAAGTCCTGCACAAACCCTGCTCAGTCAACTGAACACTGAAGGCTGGATGTTTGAGTAACTGATGACAGCTGACCTTGCGTTTGGTGTTGCAGAAGATGACGGCCTGTGTGATGGTCAGCGTGTCGTACAGGTCACACAGCGTGTCAAACTTCCACTCCTCTCGCTCCACGGCCACGAAGAACTGCTTAATCCCCTCCAGCGTCAGCTCATCACTGCAGAGACATGCGGACACGACTCAAACTACAGGTGACACGCGCGCTGTATTTGACCTTCAGCCCATTTATGTTCAGATAATGCATTCATATAGCCAAAACTAATCTGTTGTTAACCCTGTAACTGACTCCAGCTGAATAACAACAGTGGTCTTTAGAGCTGCTTCACAGCAGAACTGAATTCTATTCGCACCACTGATTATGGAAATAAAGGGGACTTGACTTGTAAAGACTGCCATATGAAATGTCAAAACAGTTTATTGAATTTTTAGACAGAAGAAAACTTTTTTTGAAGGGTATCATATTTAATACATCAGGCTTTAATGGCTCATCTAGTCTGATATAGTGAGAAATAATAAATTATATCCAGACTCAAACTGAGCTAGAATATGCTGTTTGCTGCAGATGCTGATATTTATATGCACTGAAAGTGATGAAATTCTGATGCTTGTAATGTAAATCAATGTGCCCTTTATAGCAGTTATTACATAAAATGCATATATCAATAACTGCCAATAATATGTCTTTATGATATTTAAATGCTTAGTTTTATGATCTGTAGTTTTAAAACAATGCAATACAACGATGATTGAGACAAATAACCCTTCCTCAAAAGCCTGATGATCATATTTGATACTCGTGATTTTTCTAATAAATGATGAATGATAATCAATAAACCTGCTTCAGTCCAGCTGAAATATTACTAACAATATCAAAGTTATTCTTGCGTTTCCTTCATAAAATCAGTGCAGATTTGACACAGAAAGACTCGTGAAGCTCGAGCTGAAGGACGTTTGTACAATTATAAAGACTTTTACTTGATAAAAGAGCCTAAACTCTCAATCACACACAGAGGGACTGGAGGAGATTGTGTGAAAATATCATGTTGATCATTTACAGGTGTGTATTAAATATAATACAGTAGTTTTAAAGGGTCAAAAGTTGTAAAGTGTGTTTGTGCATCTTTCTTTCCACATTAGTTTGAGATTTAGTCACCGAATGCATTCATATTCAGACATGAAGTGTGTTTTCAGTTAGATGAATGAATGTAGATTTATTATGAGTGATCAAGCGTCTCACCGTTTGACCAGAATGCGTATGGGGTCGGTCATGAACTTGTTGGTCATCTCGAGGATCTCGTGGGGCAGCGTGGCGCTGATCAGGCACACCTGAGTGGCGGGCGGCAGGTACCGGTACACGTCGTAAATCTGTTCCTTAAAGCCTGCAAAAGCAAAACTCAGAGTCACGCGAGAGCTGGAACTGGTCCACAAGCAGATGGAAGTATTGCATGACATTTACCCTTGTTGAGCATTTCATCTGCTTCATCCAACACCAGCATCTTAATGGCACGAGTCCTCAAGCTCCTCCTGCGGATCATGTCTGAAAGAGAACAGATGTACCACATGAACAGGAGCTTCTCTTTATGTTCAGTGAGAAAGACACTGCTAGAGTCGCATTAACATGACTGCACACAACATCCACTGAGTGTTTAAACACCGAGCGGGGGGGTGTCTGCTCATTTACAAAAAACCTGTTTGATTATAAGGGTCAAAGAGGATGGAAAATGGTCATTGGAGAGTAAAATAAATTATATTCAGTAAGATTATTGATAAATTATATTCAGTAAGATTATTGATAAATTATTTTCAGTAAGATTATTGATTGCACTGACACTTTCAGATGGGAGCAAAATTTGAACTGAATAATGACAATAACTTTGCAGCATCAACAAAATTATTAAACTAAACTGAATGAACACTGAATCGTAGTGGTGGAACGGATCACAAAATCACGGATCAGATCATTCTTCGAATCGGCAGAAAAATAACTGTTCGACTGAAAGATTCAGATGTTTTATATAGTGCCACGTCAGCATCCAAGGCTATTTTCACGAAAAAAATTAAATAACAAAAATCCAAATATCATAAATACAATAAAATCCAAACAAACAAAAGCAGCAAGTCACATTATACAAGATTTTTTTTAAATGAACATATGATAAAAAAAAAAAATCAAAAACCTTTAGAGGCATAATCTTCCTAAATAAGTCCATAAGTGAGGTAACTTCATTCAACAAAAAGCATTCTACCTGTATGAAGTCCAGGACAATCTAATAACACACGTTCAACAGTCAGGGGAATCGTACAAATCATGCATATAGTCGTGTCCACCGGAAAAAGCCCTCGGCCTCTGCTGAACACCACTGGATCAAGTCTAGTTTTAAGAGTGATAGAAGTCTGTAATTTCCAGATGAGTTTCATATAGCTTATTATTCTTGCACATATTCCACTCTTCTAGCCACTTATCTAATATGTACCGATTAATAATCAGTCTAATATCTGAAGGCGGAATTTGACATCATTAACTTCCTGATTAAGAGCTTCATTCACAGCTCGCTCATTCCCTGAAGTCCAGCATGGCCTGAACCCAGCAGAAGAAAACCCGGAAGAACTGATTTAGTAGACAACACACTGTGGTTACGATAAAGTCCACCAAAGGATGATCCGTTTTTAAAGTGTCCATTGCTTGACGGCAAGATTTAGTCTGTAAAAATTAAAGAATCCTTTTGTTGTGTATTTTCAATACGTTCCAAAGCTAAAAGTAAAGCACGTGCTTCTCGTCTGAAAGAAGAGTGTCATACACACCTAGAACGCTTCAGGGTGAGTAAATCATGGGCTAACTGTCATTTTTGGGTGAACTATCCCTTTAATTATGAGTGAAGAATGAGCGTTACTCACCGAACACTCGTCCGGGCGTTCCTGCCACCACATGCTGGCCGTAGTCCAGCTTCCTGATGTCCTCGCCCACGTTTGTGCCTCCGATACACGAGTGACACTGAACGTTCATGTAGTCACCCAACGCCAGAAGCACCTGCAGGACAGAGAACATCATGTCAGACACAGAGATTACAAACAAAGTGTTTTCTAAATCGTGACTTTACCTTCTGGATCTGTCCGGCTAACTCTCTGGTCGGAGCCAAAATCAGCGCTTGAGTCTCTCGAACCTGGTGGAAGGAAAACGGGCAAAAAAACACACATAATTAATTACTTGAACTATAACATACGTTAAAGTCCTCCTGTGGTGAAACTCCAGCGTTTAATGTTGTTTATGTGTCTATGTGGTGTTTTTAATAAGCTTTAAGACACACGTGTGTAAGTTCATAAGTCGACAGCATTGCTGAGTATTTTCTGCTTAAAACTGCAGTGAACCAAAGACAGTCTCAAAAACACGGTGTGAAATCGCTGGTGTTTCTGACGTCACAAACGACCTTGTAACCAATCAGATCAACGTGTGCTCGTCAACCAGTGGAGCTCTGAGTGAGTGAGTGGAGGCGGGGCTCATTTGCATATTCATAGAACCACGCATACTAAATGAGGCAAGGGTGTCGAGTTACAGTCAAGATATTTTAAGACATTTTGGTGATCAAAGACGAGGGATATAATTGACTACAGGGGGACTTTAAATATAAATATAATTTAAAATGCTGCCTGACAAAAAGCTGTAGTAGTATAGCAATCCCACTGAACACAGAAGGGTCAGGGGACTAAAAGCACACGCACCTGGATATCCAAACACTGCAGCACTGAGATACAGAACGTGGCCGTTTTACCCGTTCCAGACTGAGACCTGGACAACACACAAACCGCGTCAGTCAGTGTACATCACAACAACAAACAGAAGTGTATTATATCTACTTCAACACGTACTGGGCGATGACGTCTCTTCCCTTGATGATCTGTTTGATGGCTCGCTGCTGGATGGCGGATGGCTTCTCAAAACCTACGAGCAGTAAAACAACCAGTAGAATAATCATTTAAGGGATTTACACACTAGCATGATAGTAACCGTAACTGTCCAGCAGCAAGAAAACATCCCATAATATACAGTCACCTAAACGCATCAAATAGGGCTGTAGATACATAGATATGGATCCATATGTCAATCAAATGACTGATACTTTTAAAGAGACACATCTTTCACTGCTCTTTACTAAATAACTTCTAGAACTTTAATATTATAAATCTATTTTTAATTTATACAGTGAATACTATGCAGTCTTATTATACACTTGATTAATTTCTGTGCCTGAAAACTTCTTAAACCTACCTGAAAAACACTGATTATTTCATTTGAGTCCTTGTGTTACTGTATTTATTTGTGGTATTGCTTGTAATTGTTGCCTGTTGAAAATGATGAATTTAATCGTTATTTTATCCCTGAAATTTCTCGGCAAATGTCGCATCGTTGGCTGTGAGAATCGATATATCGTGATGAACCATCAGATTTACCATCAAATTTCATTCCAATCTCTCATTGCCTTACACACACACACACGCACACACGCACGCACGCGCACACACACACACACACACACACACACACGCACACACACGCACACACACACACACGGTCTACTGACTGAACTTGTAGTTTAACACGGTAACGTTAATGCGGTGTGCGCTCTATTAAAACACCACAATCGCCGCAGTTACTAATACACACGATAAAGTATAGGAAACGGTATTATTAGGATTACTTAAAGGGCCAGTTATTGATTAATGTAATATCCATGTATTGATCAGTATACCATTCGCGCAGATCTTCTCTCACTTCCGAATAAATCTCATATGGAGCTCTATAACCCGATAAGTCGTGAATTTCAGCAGTAATTAACGCTTAATTAAGCGTTTTACCGTACGCGTAGATCCCGCGCAGTAAATCTTCCCTCAGGCCCATCGTGTCGAAAGTCGGAGTCACATCCACCTCTTCACTCGTTTCAAACTCGATTTTAGTCATATCTTCCTCCTTCAAGAGCCTCTTCCTCACGGGAACTGCAGTGGCGGTCATAATTATGAGTGATTTGTAATATAAATTACGGGTTAAAATATGAAAGCGCGTACACAGGCCGAACGGAAGAGCAGCGTGTGTCGCAGCTGTGACGCACAATGCACGAGACGCGTGATGATGACGTTTTCCTGGCTGTCTTCTTTCTTCTTCTTTTGGTTTTATGGCGGGTTGCGAACCAACTTTAAAAGTGTATACCGCCACCTACTGTGATGGAGTGTGAAAAGAATGAACTAAATATCCCACTGTTCTTAATAAATCTCATGATTGCATTTATTTGTTTTGGACCATCATTGAATAGTTTGGTTATACTGAATTCCTGGCACCCAACTGCTTGCATTTCCTCCTTAAGAATCAACATTTCTTCAATTCATGTTCCTCTATTGAACATGCTTCACATAATCCTGTTATGCTTCCCTATAATGTGTAAAGTATGATTTAAATTTGAATGTCCTGTTCTTAAATGTGTGAAAATAACGTGTTCTCTTCTATATAAATTGTGGATTATTTTGCGTCTCTTTATGGTTTTGTAATAATGCCGGCCTACACGAGTGCCAAACTGACTGCCGTTTCTTATTGCTACTGAGTGACATCTCTATATTTGCTTCTTTCATTTTTAATGATTCTTTTGCTATTTTGTCTGCTTCCTCATTATTAAATCCCCACGTGTGCTGGAACCCACATCAATCTAATAATTATTCCCACCTGTCGTATAACCTGATCATGATTTCTGTTCAAATGTCAGTTCTCTTTGATTCCAATGATTTTAAACTCTCAAGAACTGCCATTTTATTACTTTATCAGGTCTAACTTCATAAAGCCGTTGACAGCTGTATATACGGATGTGTTATTCCTCTCCGTAAACCATACACACACCACTTCCATTCTCTACTCTTCCACCCATCTGTATTATGAGAACAAATGAGGTTTTAATATATTCTCTAACACATGTGTCCACTTCGCTTCTGCTCTCGTGTAATGCTGTCAGTTTCCGGTAGAGGAGGAATTGGGGATATTACTACTATTGGTGCAAATGATTTTTCCCCTGCGCATTTATCCAGTAGGCCATATTTTTGTCGTCTTATAAATAATGGCATTTCTGATGATTCTTTTTTTTGTTTTATATATTTTGATTGAACAGATTTTTAAAAGACAATATGTGCATGGCATATACGAAAAACATCACAACCTGCTTTTTTACATCCATAGAAATGAATAAAGAAAGATTATACAAATATAGAGAACACTTTTTACTCTACCCAACCCTAAACATCCCACAGAGAGAATAATAATAATAAATGATAATAAAAACAAATAAATCAAATCAATGAAGGTATAGTCTCAACAAAGGAAAGGATTCCACATTGTATAAATGAATTAACAGAGTCTCTGGAGTGTTTAATGTAGAAAGGACAAGCCAAGAAATGCAGGAGGACTTCCAACACCACAGTATTCATCTTCTGGCTATCAATGAAGCAAAAGCAATGATATCAGCATGACGCTTACTGTACAAGCCATCAACAGGTGTTATTCCACAAAGTGCAATCATTGGGCAGGGTTTCAGCGCATCTAAACAAGAAGACCAGAATGAGCCCAATGCAGGACCGGTATAGAAGCTGAGTGTGATCTGCTGGGGGACATCTATTGCACCTAGCATCTTCTGGGAAAGAAAGTGTCTTCAATGTTGCTTTGGTGAAATGAATGGGCTGTATGCACGCATTAGTTCCGCATTTGACGCAAGGATGCTCGTCAGTTTCCGGTTGGGGAGATTAAAGCGAGGAAAACGGGATTATGGCAGAGTCTTCAAAATGTACTGTCCTCCCGTCTTTACGAAACTTTCATACGTTTAGATGTAATTTTATATATAGTTATGTTTATTTAATATAATTTTAAAAAGAAGCATAAACACAACGAGGGGTGTCTGTTTTTGTGACTAACGCTTCTTTAGTATAACCATGGAGTATACAATTCAATATAAATTCTCGGTATTGCATTGGACTCTACGATCGGCGGAAGTTATCGAGCATCCTTGACCTTCACCGGAAATACCGCCGTGCACAGACAGAGCCCACTGTGAACAACTCTGAACCGGAACAGACTGAAGAGCACAGGTGCAGACAGAGCCCACTGTGAACAACTCTGAACCGGAACAGACTGAAGAGCACAGGTGCAGACAGAGCTCACTGTGAACAACTCTGAACCGGAACAGACTGAAGAGCACAGGTGCAGACAGAGCTCACTGTGAACAACTCTGAACCGGAACAGACTGAAGAGCACAGGTGCAGACAGAGCTCACTGTGAACAACTCTGAACCGAAACAGACTGAAGAGCACAGGTGCAGACAGAGCCCACTGTGAACAACTCTGAACCGGAACAGACTGAAGAGCACAGGTGCAGACAGAGCCCACTGTGAACAACTCTGAACCGGAACAGACTGAAGAGCACAGGTGGAGACAGAGCCCACTGTGAACAACTCTGAACCGGAACAGACTGAAGAGCACAGGTGCAGACAGAGCCCACTGTGAACAACTCTGAACCGGAACAGACTGAAGAGCACAGGTGCAGACAGAGCCCACTGTGAACAACTCTGAACCGGAACAGACTGAAGAGCACAGGTGCAGACAGAGCCCACTGTGAACAACTCTGAACCGAAACAGACTGAAGAGCACAGGTGGAGACAGAGCCCACTGTGAACAACTCTGAACCGGAACAGACTGAAGAGCACAGGTGCAGACAGAGCCCACTGTGAACAACTCTGAACCGGAACAGACTGAAGAGCACAGGTGCAGACAGAGCCCACTGTGAACAACTCTGAACCGGAACAGACTGAAGAGCACAGGTGCAGACAGAGCCCACTGTGAACAACTCTGAACCGGAACAGACTGAAGAGCACAGGTGCAGACAGAGCCCACTGTGAACAACTCTGAACCGGAACAGACTGAAGAGCACAGGTGCAGACAGAGCCCACTGTGAACAACTCTGAACCGGAACAGACTGAAGAGCACAGGTGGAGACAGAGCCCACTGTGAACAACTCTGAACCGGAACAGACTGAAGAGCACAGGTGCAGACAGAGCCCACTGTGAACAACTCTGAACCGGAACAGACTGAAGAGCACAGGTGCAGACAGAGCCCACTGTGAACAACTCTGAACCGGAACAGACTGAAGAGCACAGGTGCAGACAGAGCCCACTGTGAACAACTCTGAACCGGAACAGACTGAAGAGCACAGGTGCAGACAGAGCCCACTGTGAACAACTCTGAACCGGAACAGACTGAAGAGCACAGGTGCAGACAGAGCCCACTGTGAACAACTCTGAACCGGAACAGACTGAAGAGCACAGGTGCAGACAGAGCCCACTGTGAACAACTCTGAACCGGAACAGACTGAAGAGCACAGGTGCAGACAGAGCCCACTGTGAACAACTCTGAACCGGAACAGACTGAAGAGCACAGGTGCAGACAGAGCCCACTGTGAACAACTCTGAACCGGAACAGACTGAAGAGCACAGGTGCAGACAGAGCTCACTGTGAACAACTCTGAACCGGAACAGACTGAAGAGCACAGGTGCAGACAGATCCCACTGTGAACAACTCTGA
This sequence comes from Meda fulgida, assembly GCA_030578275.1. NCBI lineage: Eukaryota > Metazoa > Chordata > Actinopteri > Cypriniformes > Leuciscidae > Meda > Meda fulgida. The sequence continues at coordinate 686,430 of CM060626.1, forward strand.
ACCGGAACAGACTGAAGAGCACAGGTGCAGACAGAGCCCACTGTGAACAACTCTGAACCGAAACAGACTGAAGAGCACAGGTGCAGACAGAGCCCACTGTGAACAACTCTGAACCGAAACAGACTGAAGAGCACAGGTGCAGACAGATCCCACTGTGAACAACTCTGAACCGGAACAGACTGAAGAGCACAGGTGCAGACAGAGAAGGCATCAAAGTGTGCTTCAGCAAAGTCACGCAATTGAAAATAGCGGAATAAATTGCATTGAGGAATTTTGAACCTACTCAGAAAATCATTGAATGCCGCAAATACATGATCATCAGGAAACACATCATGAACCAGTTCTAGCAAACAGATGATGGACCCCGTTGACTTCCATAGCATTTTTTATTTGTTCATGTAGTTCTTTTTTATTTCTAACCTGTTTGGTTACAAACAATCTTCAAAATATCTTCCTTTGTGCTCAGTAAAAGAAAGAAGGGATGAGTAAACAATGAAAATAATTTGTGTATGTGTGTGTGTGTGTGAACTATCCCTTTATTGTTATCCCTAAATTGATTGCATTATTTATTGCAATAAGTAGAGGCTTCCACAATTTTGTTATAAGTAGAATACTGCATTTTATGGGTTGTTTTCGATACTTAAAGGTATTTTAACAGGTAAAAAGGGCTGGATTGGTTGGTACACAGCAGGTAATAAGTAAATAATGCAGAGTCATAAGGATCATTGCAAAAGAAATCATGTCTTTATTTTACATAGCTCAGCTGTAAGTCGTGTTATTACAGGCTACAGTCCGTTTTCCAAATACAAACACTTATTGGAAACAACAGGCTTCTGTTATTTACTATAATCATATCTGATTAAGATATAAACTGCAAACACTTATTTGGCCACAGTTGTTATTATTATGTTAAAAGAAACGTTAAAGTATCACACAGACATCCCTTTGCTATTACCACGGACATAAACTGATGTTGATTTGCCGGTTATGTGTGTGTGATCCGGCTGTGGACGGAAGAGACCAGCGCCATGGATCATCGGCGGACACCCGGCAGAGTCACCGCCGCGACAGGCTAGCGGGAATAACAGCGTCCTTTCACCCTAGCGAATCTTTTAAACGTGGTTTAATTAAAAGCGTCATATCTCAAGTAGAGGACTGCCGTGTTAGTGACAGTTTTGACGTTTCTATCAGTGAAATACAGTGCCAGACGGCCGTGAACTACTGAAGTAAGAAGATTCACAGAGAAATGGCGCCATCTCGCGCACAGTTTAATCCGCCATAATCACTTCTGGCTCCAAAACAGGGAGTATTTCTCTATTATTCATTTAGGTTTTTATTTAAAAGATTGTTTATACACTAGACATGAAATTATCATAAAGTATGATTTTTAAAAAATCTGTATTAATTGTATCTGTTTGTGGCTTGTGATACATATATTTTGTATCTGCTATATTAATTTATCATAAAGTATGATTTTAAAAAAAATCTGTAACATTGGTTATGCCATGTTTTTTTTTTTTAAAATCATATCAGTTTCACATCAATGTTTAAATGCATTATGCTGATGTAATTTTAAAAGATCGTTTATTTGCGTTAATATGTATAGCATGTAAGGCTTTTATTATGAAAACACATGGTCATCATGGCATGCTTCGCTGTTCTACGATCTACACGGATGGTTTTTGTGTGATATAATGGAGTACTATTTCTATTTCGCCATCGAGTAACCAGAGAATGTCTAATAGTTACCCCATAGTCTTTTATTATGGTGGTGTGTTGTCAGAACATGTGTTTAGCAGCTCATGCTACGCTGCTAACGGCTCGAACACATTGTTATATGATATATATATATATCAATTGTTTCTGTCTGTATATGTTTCAGAAAAACAATACTGGTGCGTCCGACGATATAATGGTAGCGATTTTACCATAAAATCGTCATTGTAAACACTTTCTGAGGCTTCGCACTCAGGTATGGAAAGGAAAGGGTCGCCCCCTCGTGGCGCGGAGTTGATACAACATCCTTTTAGTCATTTACAAAATATAATATTTAACACTAACTAGAGTTGAAAAACATGCTGTTCTTTAAAAGTATATAAAATAAAATATAGAAAATAAATATCATACTAAATTTACTGATCCAATTATTTTAGATTAAATAAAATAGTTTACATGTTCACCAAGTTGAAGAAGTAGCTCCTAATACTGCAGTTTTAAGCAGAAAATACTCAGCGATGCTGTCGACTTATGCATTTACACACGGGTTGTCTTAAAGCATATAAACAACATTAAAAGCTGATTTTTAGCTTTATGGTTCTATCCATTTAGACACTGGGTCAAAGCACATTTATTTCTATAGCACTTTTAATTGATCATTTCAAAGCACCTTCATGGAAGTGCACAGGAATAACTCATTACAGGAGCTCTACAGAAGACCTCATGATTCAGCTCCATTCACTGCATATTCTGATAGTGTCAGTGCGGTCATATTGATGCTTATGAGTGTTGATGGTCTTACATGTCATATAAAACCCTGAGAACTCGTTCTGTATCCACAGATGTCTTCCTTTTGGGTCTCCATCACTTTTAATCTAGTTTTGCATGATTACTGCAAGGGTCTTTTAGCATTGATGTGTTGAGGCTCGAACACATCTGCATTATTTCCTGCAGGTTTCAACGGTTTGGTTCCAGAAGTATTTTTCCCAAAGGGATTTAAAAAAAGTCTTTGCTGTCAGTGAAGCAAACAGTGTTTGACAATCTGACATAAACACAGAGATATGAGACTGATCTTAGCAGCTTAAGTGAAGGAAAGAACTATCCCACTTTCAAAAATGATTTCAAAACAATACCATTTTTAAAAATACTATTATAGTCTCAAATATGTGAATTTGTGAAAATGGTGACGTCATGCACGTGTGATATCGCTTGTGTGTGTGTGTGTGTGTATACACACAAGTGCTGTCTTATCGATTCATCTTATCTAACATTTGTATATGTGAATATATATTGTGTGCACATCCATGTATATGTAAAAATGTATGATATTAACACACTATATATATATACAGGTCTGTATTGTATAGGTTTGTATTAAAAACACTTCTTTTATTGGTCGGATGATATGCTAATTTTTTGAGACAGGAATTTGGGGTTTTCATGAGCTGTATGCCAAAATCATCAGTATTAAAGCAATAAAACACCTGAAATATTTCAGTTGGTGTGTAATGAATCTAAAACATATGAAAGTTTAATTTTTATCATTACATTATGGAAAATAATGAACTATTACAATATGCTAATTTTTGAGAAGGACCTGTATATACATATATATACACAAACTCAAAAAATGAGAATATCGTGCTAAAGTTATAGTTTTGATTATGGCTTGCAGCTTATGAAAACCCCAAATTCAAAATCTCAGAAAATTAGAATATTACATGAAAACAATTAAAAAAAAAGGATTTTAAATACAGAAATGTCGGCCCTCTGAGAAGTATAATCATGCATATGTATAGTTATATAAATATGACTTTCACCTTTTAATTCGAATTACTGAAATGCATGACTTTTGCACGATTTTCTAATACATTTTTCCAGTTTTTCCCGTATATACACAAACTGAATACAAACTTTTTTAGATGCAACTAACTGATTTGACAGCACTTATATATATGCTTTTCCCCGACTCAGATTGGTGTAATTTCCCATACAGCATTATGGGTATTGTAGCTTATTGTCCACTTATTAAATAATTGTAGGATTCTTTAATAAATAAGCAGGTAATTCAGCACAAGCAAATCCCATCGATTAACCTCGTAGCTCAGTCGTTAAAGGTTTATGAGTTAGCGTTAAAAATCAATTTCCCTCTTGAGAAAACGAATGTTTCTACGTCCAGAACCACGTTCCACTCGTCAGCACTCGTCCCTTCCCCAGCTCATTCCCCGATTACTGCAGAAAAGCACATCTACACCACGATCATGCAAATTCACACGTTTTGTTTGGCAATGAAATCAGACAGAAGCAAGTCCCGCTCTAGACTCAGGTTTATTAAGGGATGTTGAACGAGCCACAGAGGAACAGTCCGATAGGGAATGAAGATCTGTACACAAGCAGAGTCCGGTTACTGGTCCTTGAGCTCCTTCAGCCTCTTGATGGCAGATTTCACAGTGACGGCGGACGTCGTGCTGCGGAGGAACAGACACACGTTAGAGGATTTACACATTAGATCAAGCTTTACCTGCAAACACAACACAAACGCAAAAGCGCTCTGTATCGAAGGGCTATTTTATTCCTCCATTTAATAAACGAACTATTCAGTCAGATCAGTATTTGTTGTGAAAGCGTTACAATTTCAAGCATTGTATCCAAAACGTAAGCATTTTCAAGGATGTAAACATTGGATGAAGCGTTGATTAGGAAAGGCGTTCGTCTTACTTGTATGTCCAGGCGCCTCCAGCCACAGTTTTCATGCAGGATCCACAATGCCAGATACCAACAGCCTTTCTCTTCATCTTAGTCTGGACACAGAAACAGACGACTCGTGTGGAACATTGCAGAGCTTTTACTCAATGATGCACAGGTGCACATCATCATTATAGTTTTAATAAGTTCCTCTTGCAGCGTCTCTTCTCTGATGACAAGGGCGTATGTTGATAAATATTGGTAACCTAAATACAAATTATTTTATATTTCCCGACAAAGATGCGTCATATCCTACCGCTCTGCGCTTTGAGATGGACACGATAGAGCCGGTCATTCTCGTTTCTAACATCTTCATGTTTTATCCTGATGTTGTTAAAGGTCTGAAGAGTGAATTTTATCTTCAGGTCAAGACATTCGTGAGCCTGGATCACAACACCAGCCTCGAGTCGACGGGTTTATCTGCGGCAATAGCCGACAATACACCGCATGGGTCAACATTATACATGAAACTTATGCCAAAAATCATTAGGATATTAAGTGAAGATGAAGATATTGTAAAGTTCCTACAGTAAATATATAAACATGTATTTGTGTGAGTGGATGCTGCACAATCGTGAACATTAATGCACAACTTTAAAGGAGATTTTCTCAATGTTTTGATTTTTTTGCATCTTCAGATTCCAGATTTTCTAATAGTTGCATCTCAGACAAATATTGTCCGGACAAACCAATACATCAATGAAAGCTTATTTATTCAGCTTTTATGATGTATAAATCTCAATTTGAAGAAATTGCCCCATGTGACAGGATTGTGGTTTGGATTTGCGCTGCCAGAGAAAGCGAAACTAAAATCCAAGCGTGAGTGAAAAGTGCTTAAATAAACTTAAAGATCCTAACCATCATAACAAGCATAAACGGTGTTAAATACAATTTGATATGCAAGCAAAAAGGCATCAGGCCTATTATATTCACATTCTTACTGTGGTAAAGTAATAAAAACAAAAGCACTGTAGGACAACAAACCAAAGGAAGAAGCGTTTATAATCCCCTGTGAAATTGTCTGAGATTTGGGAAAGAAACAAGATATTCCACATCCAAAGGAATATTGTTAAATTCGCTGATAATCGGGTGACCAGAAGATTAAAGTGCTCACGAGACTTAACTCTCACATTGGCCACGCATCCAAATGCAGGGTAACTTCAAACTCAAGGCCTTAAAGGAGTAGTTCACTTTTTAAAAAACTTTTGCTGATACTGTACTCCGCCCATGTCATCCAAGATGTCCACGTCTTTCTTTCTTCAGTCGAAAAGAAATTAAGGTTTTGGATGAAAACATTCTCCATATTCAACGAACGAAATGACTCAAAATATTCGTTCATTTTGATGAACGAGTTCGAACAGGAGAGTCGCGAATGCGCATCACAGAACAGAGCAAGGCGAGCGTTTGTGCTTATAAAACTTAAAACTTTATTTATTTGTGAAATGACGCTGGTTTCGCTGGATAAGACCCTTATTCATCGTCTGGTGGCGTTTAAAGCCCTTTGAAGCTGCACTGAAACGCTCATCTGGACCTTGAACCGTTTGGACCCCATTGAAGTCCATTATATGGAGAAAAATCCTGGAGAGGGGGGGGTAAATTATCAGCAAAGTTTTTTTTAAAAGTGAACTACTCCTTTAATGTGGGGACACGCTTCAAGCGAGAGCTAGGCTACATCAGGTTAACTTGTAAGATAAATTGTTGCAGTTTTATGCGCGTGAATGTCATGGCAACGTACAACACAAAGTACCTCACGCGGGACACACTTAAACCTGTAAATGCGCGTAACTGTCGTAAATCGAACGAGCCAGTGCGCATACGCCACGAAGAGTTGGCGAAATAACACATTAGCGGAGCGCAGGAATAACATGGATTTTTTTATAGAAAACTTTTTGCACACAATAAACGCAAGCATTTTCAAGGACCTGTGACTGTGCGTGTTTATTTCCAAAAACTTTCCAGGGCTTTTATCAGACAAACGTTCAAGGACCCGTGGGAGCCCTGCAAAGGTTTCCATTGATGCCATGTAACATGTAATTGCTAACTATTATTTCTTGCGGTCAAGTTCAGCGCCTCACACACGACCGAGCCTCACCTTTCCACAGAAAGAACAGGTGTATTTGGCATGTTGGCTGATCTCAATCTTCTTCACCATCTTCCTGAGGGACGCGCCGTAGCGGGTGCCGTACTTGCCCACAATCCCCACCTTCTTGGTGCGCTTGGCCTGGGAGGAATCAGAACAGCAATTAATATGGACACTTCACATAGAGATTTCAATACATATGGACACTTCACATAGGACACTTTTCGATAAATATGGACGATTATAAATAGGACACATTGGGATCAGAGAGTTTAATTCAAGCTGTTGATCTGAATTTACCGAAATGACCTGAGAGTGTGTGTGAATGACTGACCTGACGCTGCAACATTAAATACATTTATAAGAGCTGTAGCAATATGAGTGACGCATAATCTCAGAGTTAAGAGGGAAAGTGCAGATCTTGACTTCAGAAGATATCCCAGACTACACATCCGAGTTAGTGACATGAACTTACACTGCATTATATTCATTTCTGACAACTAAACGAAGCTAAACAACTAATTTTAACCACTAATAATCCACTTTATACTCCTCAAACTATCTGCTGTTCTAACTATAAACATCACACTATGCTGTTTCCACACACACACACACACACACACACACACACACACACACACACACACACACACACACACACACA
>CM060626.1:698634-701134 GCA_030578275.1 Meda fulgida
ACCATCATCATCACGCTCATCACCATCATCACGCTCATCACCATCATCATCACGCTCATCACCATCATCACGCTCATCACCATCATCATCACGCTCATCACCATCATCACGCTCATCACGCTCATCACCATCATCACGCTCATCACCATCATCACGCTCATCACCATCATCACGCTCATCACCATCATCACGCTCATCACCATCATCACGCTCATCACCATCATCACGCTCATCACGCTCACCACCATCATCACCATCATCACGCTCATCACCATCATCACGCTCATCACCATCATCACGCTCATCACCATCATCATCACGCTCATCACGCTCATCACCATCATCACGCTCATCACCATCATCACGCTCATCACCATCATCACGCTCATCACGCTCATCACCATCATCACGCTCATCACCATCATCACGCTCATCACGCTCATCACCATCATCACGCTCATCACCATCATCATCACGCTCATCACCATCATCACGCTCATCACCATCATCATCACGCTCATCACCATCATCACGCTCATCACCATCATCATCACACTCATCACCATCATCATCACGCTCATCACGCTCATCACCATCATCACGCTCATCACCATCATCACGCTCATCACCATCATCACGCTCATCACCATCATCACGCTCATCACGCTCACCACCATCATCACGCTCATCACCATCATCACGCTCATCACCATCATCACGCTCATCACCATCATCACCATCATCACGCTCATCACCATCATCACGCTCATCACCATCATCACGCTCATCACGCTCATCACCATCATCACGCTCATCACGCTCATCACCATCACCACGCTCATCACCATCACCACGCTCATCACACTCATCACCACCATAATCACGCTTATCACCATCATCACGCTCATCACCATCATCACGCTCATCACCATCACCATCATCACGCTCATCACGCTCATCACCATCATCACGCTCATCACCATCATCACCATCATCACGCTCATCACACTCATCACCATCACCACTCATCACCATCACACTCATCACCATCACACTCATCACCATCATCACGCTCATCACCATCATCACGCTCATCACCATCACGCTCATCACCATCACACTCATCACCATCACACTCATCACCATCACACTCATCACCATCACACTCATCACCATCACACTCATCACCATCATCACGCTCATCACCATCATCACGCTCATCACCATCATCACGCTCATCACGCTCATCACCATCATCACGCTCATCACCATCATCACCAGTGTTGTGTGTAACTCATAAGTAACGAGTTATGTAATCAGATTATTTTTTTCAAGTAACGCAAGCTACTTTGTTTTCCCATTTATTGACTCATCTTGAGACAAATGGAAGTGCAGAGGCGTGTGTGTGTGATGTTTGTGTGTGTGTGTGATGTTTGTGTGTGTGTGTGTGTGTGATGTGTGTGTGTGTGAACATGATGTTATTGTAGTTCTAGACTAAATATGAATTTTTTTGCAACAAAATTCCGGACACTACTGTACTCAACTGGACACTACTGTCCTCTACTGGACTCTACTGGACTCTACTGGACTCTACTGGACTCTACTGGACTCTACTGGACTCTACTGGACTCTACTGGACACGCTTGAATTATCATTCCCTTCATCCTGAGGATTATCATTTCACTTTTGCTATGAAAGGGTTTTACATTTGCCCAAAAATATAACTTTTTTATTATAAAAAAACAAGCCCAGCCCAGGTGAGAAAAAAGTCATCGTAAAAGCATTACTTGTCTAAAAAGTAGTTAAAGCTATAGCGGAGGATTTTCTTTTTCCGGGTGGGTAGCCTATACTATTGGTCCACCTAAGTGTCAATCATTCTGATATGTTTACGTAAGGCCGTCGTACGTGCTCGTCCCTATGTAGTTTTGGCTTTCTGCGCATGCGCACTTTCAGGTGTATTATGTGTGATGAGTTCCGGTTTCAGCCATTCCTCTGAAAATGGCTGAGGGTCGAAAGAGAAAAAATATATACGAAGTGTATGATAAGAAGAGAAAGGCCGCAGAATATAGAAACAAGACCAGAGTGAATTTGGGTGAATATTTCACACGCTGGCGTGCGCTAAAAGCACAGGTTGGGCTTCCCATGATGCCGCAGTTGCGAAGATTCTACTCGACAGGTAAAGTTTGTCATGCTATTTGGAGAAATCCATTTAAAATCACTGCTAGTAAAAGTTAATGTAAGCTATGATTAGCGATGCTAATAGGCCTTCCCTCTCGGGAGCAAATAGTGTTGCGCATGTGCATTTTTAAAAAAATTGGAGAGGGTGGGTCTTCTCTAAAATTCGGAAAGATCCTCCGCTATACCTTTAAGCAACGCAATTAGTTACTTTTTAAGGGAGTAACGCAAAATTGTAATGCATAACTTTTCCCAGTAACTTTCCCAGCACTGATTACACTGAAGGATTGTGGGAAGCGTTACCTCAGAACGAGTCCTCTCTGAA
>CM060626.1:718634-731134 GCA_030578275.1 Meda fulgida
ATTACATTGTTTAAATTAATACATTATTCACTAACTGTGATTTTTATATGTACATTTCTGAAATGCATAACTTAGACAGTCTCCTCTGATAACAGATCTTGATATTGTAATGTGGACTTTTCTGTAAAGCTGCTCTGAAATGAAGTGTGATGTGAAAAGTGTGATTAGAGTTGAATGTGTGTCAGTGCGAATCGCATCTCGTCTCTGGAGCACATCTCGTGCTGTCAGCACCTCAGCGAGCTCTACCTGAGACGCAACGACATCCGCTCGCTGCGTGAGCTCCAGCATCTGAGGGGCCTGGCACACCTGAAGGTGCTGTGGCTGGCGGAGAACCCGTGCTGCTCCTCGACCGGCGCGTACCGGCTGACCGTCATCAGAGCCCTGCCCGGCCTGCACAAACTAGACAACCAGCGTGAGTCGCTTCACATCGCATGCAAAATACGCTCAAAGGAAACTCTAAAACTTAAAGGAGTAGTTCACTTTTAAAAAACCTTTTGCTGGTAATTTACTCACTCATGTCATCCGAGATGTCCATGTGTTTCTTTCTTCAGTCGAAAAGAAATGAAGGTTTTTGATGAAAACATTCCAGGATTTTTCTCCATATAATGGACTTCAATGGGGTCCAAACGCTTCAAGGTCCAAATGACAGTTTCAGTGCAGCTTCAAAGGGCTTTAAACGCCACCAGACGATGAATAAGGGTCTTATCCAGCGAAACCAGCGTCATTTCACAAATACATAAAAAGTTTACGTTTTATAAGCACAAATGTTCAACGAACGAAATGACTCGGAAAAAGATTCGTTTTGATGAACGAGTTCGAACAGGAGAGTCACGAACGCGCATCACAGAACAGAGCAAGGCGAGCGTTTGTGCTTATAAAACTTAAACTTTTTTATGTATTTGTGAAATGACGCTGGTTTCGCTGGATAAGACCCTTATTCATCGTCTGGTGGCGTTTAAAGCCCTTTGAAGCTGCACTGAAACGCTCATCTGGACCTTGAACCGTTTGGACCCCATTGAAGTCCATTATATGGAGAAAAATCCTGGAATATTTTCATCAAAAACCTTCATTTCTTTTCGACTGAAGAAAGAAACACATGGACATCTTGGATGACATGAGTGAGTAAATTACCAGCAAAAGTTTTTTTAAAAGTGAACTACTCCTTTAAGTTGGTCATACTCGTGTTCTAGTCAGAGAGATGCTGCTCCAGGGCTGTGATTATGAGGCGTGTCTTAACCGAGCTAGGGGAAAAAACCTGCACTCAATTGGACAGGCCTACAACCAATCAGAGCAACGCAGTAAGTGACGTATGTTGAGCCACGCATAGTTGTCAACTATGGCAAGCCATTTTAACATTTAACAGCTAGACTGGATATGTGTTGCAGATATCTGTAATTCAGTATTGCCTAGTCAAAAAGAACATTTCAGATATCCGCAACTACATTCTTCCTAGGACAAATGACATAACTTTTGCCATTCATTTGTATGGGGTTTATGGCAAGCCATTTTAACATTTAAAAAATAAGTTTGACTATCCGGAAATAACATTGTAGATATCAACAATGTCTTTCTGACTAGTCATAATTACATTTTGGATAGTTGGAATTGTCATTCAAGATATCTGTAACGTAATTGTGACTAGCCGAAATGACAGATAGAGATATCTTTAACTTTTATTTTGCCTAGTCAAAACTGAATTACAGATATCTGCAATGACATCATTGAAAACGACATTCAACTCGTCACACATCTTAAATGATAATTGCAGACATCTGTAATTCAGTTTTGACTAGGCAAAATGAAAGTTAAAGATATCTCAAACATCATTTTGACTAGTGCAAATGTGTTGCACATGTTTCCAGCATGACACAAATTGTATTTATTCACATTAGCCTGGGGGTCTCAAAAATATTGGCAACATGCAATGTTTGCCATGCATTTTATTGTTTATGATCATGCTTAAAATTACCGTAGGTTATTGTTGATGTAGGATTTACGTATGAGAGAGATTCACACTAATTCACTTTAATAAAGTCAAGTCACCTTTATTTTTATAGGGATTTTTACAATATAAAGACTTGGAAGTGCAATAAAATTAACTTCCTTAGATGAGAAAATATAGTTCTTAGTTCAGATTAGTTCTTTTTTTCCCACAGTAAAAAGCCATGATAGCCTATAGGTATTGATTTCAGGTTGAAATAGTAGCTAACAGCTTTAAAAAAGACGATTAAAAACTAATTGGCCTCTGGCTGCTCAGACATGGTGCTAATCAGTGCTAATTACAAGTTAACAGGTGTTAACTGCTGAGTTATTTGATGATTGGTGCAACACACTCTCCTCCCCCCTAAAGTGGGACGCGGGCCTAATTTGCATACAGATATCTGCAACGTCATTTCGCCTAGTCAGAACTCTAATTCAAGATATCTGTAATTACAATTTGACTAGGCAGAATGAAAGTTAGAGATATCTCAAATTGTAGATATCTCAAACTGGAATTACAGATATCTACAATTAGAGTTCTGACTAGGCGAAATGACGTTGCAGATATCTGTATGCAAATTAGGCCCGCGTCACACTTTAGGGGGGAGGAGAGTGTGTTGCACCAATCATCAAATAACTTAGCAGTTAACACCTGTTAACTTGTAATTAGCACTGATTAGCACCATGTCTGAGCAGCCAGAGGCCAATTAGTTTTTAATCGTCTTTTTTAAAGCTGTTAGCTACTATTTCAACCTGAAATCAATACCTATAGGCTATCATGGCTTTTTACTGTGGGAAAAAAAGAACTAATCTGAACTAAGAACTATATTTTCTCATCTAAGGAAGTTAATTTTATTGCACTTCCAAGTCTTTATATTGTAAAAATCCCTATAAAAATAAAGGTGACTTGACTTTATTAAAGTGAATTAGTGTGAATCTCTCTCATTCGTAAATCCTACATCAACAATAACCTACGGTAATTTTAAGCATGATCATAAACATAAAAATGCATGGCAAACATTGCATGTTGCCAATATTTTTGAGACCCCCAGGCTAATGTGAATAAATACAATTTGTGTCATGCTGGAAACATGTGCAACACATTTGCACTAGTCAAAATGATGTTTGAGATATCTTTAACTTTCATTTTGCCTAGTCAAAACTGAATTACAGATGTCTGCAGTTATCATTTAAGATGTGTGACGAGTTGAATGTCGTTTTCAATGATGTCATTGCAGATGTCTGTAATTCAGTTTTGACTAGGTTCGGGCTGCATCCAGGCTACCAAAAACTCCCGTTTATCGCAAAATAGTGTTAACGCCATTCGAAAAAGGAATATTTCGCAAACCTGCAATGGAAACAGTTTTTGTGCATTTACAGTCGCCTGACGTCGATGATGCGCCGTGTTTAGGCGGAAGTGTTCTTTATTAAACTCAGAAAAGACTAAAGCATTACAGGAATACTGCATTCTGAACCTCAGGGAAACCCCAGAAACTCCTCATCTGTGACCAAATCCAGTCACATGGGCCAAGTTCTTGAAACTGAGATTTATACATCATAAAAGCTGAATAAATAAGCTTTCATTGATGTATTGGTTTGTCCGGACAATATTTATCTATTAGAAAATCTGGAATCTGAAGATGCAAAAAAATCAAAACATTGAGAAAATCTCCTTTAAAGTTGTGCATTAATGTTCACGATTGTGCAGCATCCACTCACACAAATACATGTTTATATATTTACTGTAGGAACTTTACTATATCTTCAACTTCACTTAATATCCTAATGATTTTTGGCATAAAAGAAAAATCATTAATGTTGACCCATGCGGTGTATTGTCGGTTATTGCCGCAGATAAACCCGTCGACTCGAGACTGGTGTTGTGATCCAGGCTCACGAATGAGACGCTCACAGTATAAGACTCTTTCCTTGCCATTCTTGATAACACACACACACACACACACACACACACACACACACACACACACACACACACGTCTCCAGTGCTGTGGCTGGGATATACGTAAACCTACCAACATCCGTCGCCATGATGTTTGGAATGATTATATCTGAGACACATTATACACAAAAACTCTTTATACAGTGACATTTATTAAAATTTAGGACTAAAAGTTATTCCGACACTTTGAGCTGATCATGTTTTCTTCAGTGTTTTTCTGTAATTAATGCTCTTTTTACACACAGACTGAACAACATGAAGCATTGCTTGGTCACTGGTTGAGCTAAACTGGTATTCTCTAATTGTGTAGTTAAATTTACCAGATATTCAACATAATTCATGTGTGAGAGTCTAACAGAAGGACGGACAACACCAGTGAAATATCAGTTTTCTTGTCACATTTTATTACCATTTTTTAAACTATAGCGAATAAACTGAAAATGTGAGAAAGATGTTGGTTTGACTGTATATATGAATATTCATGAGTTTGTTCTGTCAGTGGTTACAGAGGAGGAACTCGCTCAAGCATTAAAGGAAGGGGAGGAGCTTGTGAGCCCTCCAGGCCCCGCCCCCACCAGCTCAACCAATGGCCTTACAGAAGCAGACTCCGAGAACGACGCTCTTAATTACAGTATGGAGGAAACCAAGTAAGATCTGACTGTGTTTCTGCTGTTTCTGTTGTGTGGATGTGCAACCGAACACACACTCACACACTGATGTCTGCAGTAAAATACGAGCTCAGCTGGGAATGAAGCTTCTGCCCAGAGACAAGTTCCCTTCGCTGTCGTCCCCGAGAGACGCCGGAGACCAGAGGAAGGTGAGAGCCCTGTCGCTCCGCAGCAGCTCATTGTGTACATTCAAGTCTTTACAGTGGACTTATATTTATATAAAAAACACCTGCATGTAATTACATCTGTAATTCATTTCTGTAATTACACTTCCCCTACCCTTAAATCTACTCATACCACCAAACCTGTCCCTACTTAATATTCAATATTATTGATCTCCTGCATTATATAACAACTGAACTGAGCTGGACGATGACATCACCGTTTTCTCATATTTTTATGAACTAAATTAATATATTTTTTTGTTTTTTTACAAAAGAAATGAGCCATCACTTAAGCTGGACAGTGATGATATTTCTCCTAGACAAACTCTGCTGCATGACGCTCAGACATGGGCAGTATTTCAATTAAATGTATTTTAAATACGTATTTAATTACTTTAGTGTATTTTGTAATTTGTATTTTGCAGGTGTGGAAAAAATAAAATGTAGTTTGTAACAAAATATTTTGAGGGAGTGTATTTAGAGTATTTCAAATACTGATTTTGCCAAGTTGGTTGTACTTAAAAAACAACTAGCCCAAATGACAATGGTTTAGTTTTCTCTTTTGTAGCATAGTTGTGTTATTGCTACTATTTTTGTTATCGACCTTTCAATAAAGTTCCTCATTAAAGCTGTTAGTGCACATAACATATAGATTTATGGCTGTTTGCCCTCCCTTAGCCAGTGGTGAGGAAATGTCTCTCTACACTTCTTCAAGCCTGACGGCACGAGTAGAGTAACGGTGATAATATGACGTAGCCTACATCAAACACGTTTTGCTAGTAAGGGCAGCCTAGTACACCACTGATGTGAACTTAGCTATACATGCCCTTTACGCCAGAGGGAGCTATTTCAGGCCCTGTAGAGGGCAATTCATACGAATTTTATGAGGTGGCTAATTCGTAACAATTCATATTACCTCACTCATATTTTACGAGTTGCCAAATTCGTATGAATTCATACGAATGACCTACCCCTGACCCCGCCCCTAAACCTACCGACCCCGCCCCTAACCCTACCTGACCCCGCCCCTAAACCTACCGACCCCACCCCTAACCCTACCTGACCCCACCCCTAAACCTACCTGACCCCGCCCCTAAACCTACCGACCCCGCCCCTAACCCTACCTGACCCCACCCCTAAACCTACCGACCCCGCCTCTAAACCTACCGACCCCGCCCCTAAACCTACCGACCCCGCCCCTAAACCTACCTGACCCCGCCCCTAAACCTGCCCATCACGTGGGTTTAGACAAATCGTACGAATCTGTACGAGTGAGGTGGTATGAATTCGTACGAATTAGCCACCTTTTAATCACTCGTACATTGACACATTTCTTATATTTGTGTTATTGACCTTTCAGCAATAAAAAAAAGACTTAAGATTATTATGGGAGTATTTTTGTATTTTCAAAATACTAATTACTTGAATTTTATTTAAATACATTTGTCACATCAGTATTTTATTTTGTTACATTTCATGAGCCAGTATTTGTATTTTGTAACAAAATAGTTTTTGATGTATTTGTGCCCACCTCTGGTGTGCTCCTGTTATCTCTGTAAAGCTGCTCTGAAACTCTGTGTTGCACGAAGCACTGTATAAATAAAGATCACTTGACTTGTTACTGCCTAAAACAATTTAGTTAAAAGTAACTTTTTAAAAAAAAAATTTACTCAAATATTAATGTGTAAATGGATAAAGTAATGCTCTGATTACATAATGCATGTTACTTGTAGTGTAACATCAAAAAAGTAATCTTACATAATGCGTATTATAATGGATTTCTCGTTACATAAAAAGTAATCTGATTACGTAATGCATGTTACTTTACTCGTTACATCAAAAGTAATCTGGTTGCGTAATGCACGTTACTTGTAATAAGTTTCTTTACTCGTTACATCAAAAGTAATCTGGTTGCGTAATGCACGTTACTTGTAATAAGTTTCTTTACTCGTTACATCAAAAGTAATCCGATTGCGTAATGCACGTTCCCTGATGCGTTCCCCCAAACCTGCTGATCTGTAACTAATAGTGTTGTTCCTGGTTTCAGTGTCACACATTAGAGGCCGTGCTGCTCCTGCTGAAGGATCTGGACGTCGAGGAGCTGAAAGTCGTTCAGTCAGTCACAGAGAGCAAACTCAGATCTCGCAGTCGACAGAGAGAGAAATCTCCCATCCGCTCATGAACTCGCCAGCGGCCCACGAGCAAACTCCAAACACTTGGGAAAATTACACATATTTCAGCAACACTTTACAATAAGGTTTTGTTTATTAATGCATTCGCTAACATGAGCAATATATTCCTTACTGCATTTGTTAATGTTGTTAGTTCACAGTCCATTAACTAATGTTAACAACTTTTGATTTAAAAAAACTGTATTCGTTAATGCTGAAGTTAACTAAAAATATTAAATGCTGTAGAATTAGTTCATTTTAACGATTGTGTTTTATGTTAATAAACAAAACCTTATTGTAAAGTGTTCTATAATGTCTAGAGTTATTTGTTTTTATGCTCAAGGCAGAATGTCTCAGATATTAACATTCATAGTCATTTTAAACAACGGCAGATCACTGCGATACTTCAGATCAACTCCTGTACGGGACAAGACCATTGAATAATGTAAAAAGCTCTTGTTTGTTTGAATCTTTCGTGCTCACTTGTGATAGTTACCAAGTTGCCTTTTGCTGTTCAAACTCCTGTTTTGGAGAAAATGTTTTTCTTTGTAATGATCTAAATGAAGTGGAACAACATGTTGTGTTGAAATAATACATATGAGAATGTATTTTCTATGTAAATAAATTCAGATGCACAAGAATATTTATTGTTTCCATCATGATCCTACACAATTTTACAGAATACTGTACATGATTAAGTGCACAAAACAGGAATTAAGTGGCACTTAAACTTTAAATCTGCCATGTTTCCTTGAACATGAAGCACAAAACCAAATCATTTATGATACAAAGTTGCCATGTTATTTATCAGAAAGATCATGTGCCATTCACGTGACGGTTTCCAGGTTTCATTCCACATCGTTTTTCTCCAGAAAGTCAGTCAGGGTCCCGTTATCCACCGGGACGAGGAGATATTCCACCCCGTCTGCGCCCTGAGCACACAAATAACGCTGTTGTGAAGGGGCAGTTCGCCCAAAAATGAAAATTAGCCCATGATTTACTCGCCCTGAACCGTCCTAGGTGTGTATGACATTATCCTTTCAGAAAAACACCATCCCCAAGTTAAAGTGAAAAATGTCCTGCCTCTTTCAAGCTTTATAATGGCAGTAAATGGGTATATTTTTCTGGAAGTCCATAAGTCCATCCATCCATCATAAAAGTCCATCCATCATAAAAGTGCATCTATCCGTCATAAAAGTGCATCTGTCAATCATAAAAGTGCATCCATCCATCATAAAAGTCCATCCATCCATCATAAGAGCATTTTCCATCATAAAGTGCATCTATTCATCATAAAAGTCCATCCATTCATCATAAAAGTGCATCTATTCATCATAAAAGTGCATCCATCATAAAAGTGCATCCATCCATCATAAAAGTGCATCCATCCATCATAAAAGTGCATCTATTCATCATAAAAGTGCATCTATCCATCATAAAAGTGCATCCATTCATCATAAAAGTGCATCTATTCATCATAAAAGTGCATCTATACATCATAAAAGTGCATCTATCCATCATAAAAGTGCATCCATTCATCATAAAAGTGCATCCATCCATCATAAAAGTGCATCCATCCATCATAAAAGTGCATCTATTCATCATAAAAGTGCATCTATCCATCATAAAAGTGCATCTATTCATCATAAAAGTGCATCTATCCATCATAAAAATGCATCCATTCATCATAAAAGTGCATCCATTCATCATAAAAGTGCATCTATTCATCATAAAAGTGCATCTATTCATCATAAAAGTGCATCTATCCATCATAAAAGTGCATCTATCCATCATAAAAGTGCATCCATTCATCATAAAAGTGCATCTATTCATCATAAAAGTGCATCTATTCATCATAAAAGTGCATCCATCCATCATAAAAGTGCATCCATTCATCATAAAAGTGCATCTATTCATCATAAAAGTGCATCTATCCATCATAAAAGTGCATCTATTCATCATAAAAGTGCATCTATCCATCATAAAAATGCATCCATTCATCATAAAAGTGCATCCATCCATCATAAAAGTCCATCCATCCATCATAAAAGTGCATCTATCCATCATAAAAATGCATCCATTCATCATAAAAGTGCATCCATCCATCATAAAAGTGCATCTATCCATCATAAAAATGCATCCATTCATCATAAAAGTGCATCCATCCATCATAAAAGTGCATCTATCCATCATAAAAGTCCATCCATCCATCATAAAAGTGCATCTATCCATCATAAAAATGCATCCATTCATCATAAAAGTGCATCCATCCATCATAAAAGTGCATCCATCCATCATAAAAGTGCATCTATCCATCATAAAAGTGCATCCATCCATCATAAAAGTCCATCCATCCATCATAAAAGTGCATCCATCCATCATAAAAGTCCATCCATTCATCATAAAAGTGCATCCATCCATCCATCATAAAAGTCCATCATAAAAGTGCATCCATCCATCCATCCATCATAAAGTGCATCCATCCATCATAAAAGTGCATCCATCCATCCATCATAAAAGTACATCCATCCATCATAAAAGTACATCCATCCATCATAAAAGTGCATCCATCCATCCATCATAAAAGTCCATCCATAAGTGCATCCATCATAAAAGTGCATCCATCCATCCATCATAAAAGTCCATCCATAAGTGCATCCATCATAAAAGTGCATCCATCATAAAAGTGCATCCATCCATCATAAAAGTCCATCCATCCATCATAAAAGTACATCCATCCATCATAAAAGTGCATCCATCCATCCATCATAAAAGTCCATCCATCCATCATAAAAGTCCATCCATAAGTGCATCCATCATAAAAGTGCATCTGTCCATCATAAAAGTGCATCCATCCATCATAAAAGTGCATCCATCCATCATAAAAGTCCATCCATCCATCATAAAAGTACATCCATCCATCATAAAAGTACATCCATCCATCATAAAAGTCCATCCATCATAAAAGTGCATCTATCCATCATAAAAGTCCATCTATCCATCATAAAAGTGCATCTATCCATCATAAAAGTGCATCCATCCATCATAAAAGTGCATCATAAAAGTGCATCCATCCATCATAAAGTGCATCTATATAAAAATATACCCATTCACTGGCATTATAAAGCTTGGAAGAGCCAGGACATTTTCTAATATACCTCAGATTGTGTTCGTCTGAATGAAGAGTGTCACACACACTAGGATGGCTTGAGAGAGTCAATCATGGGCTAATTTTCATTATTGTGTGAACTCTCCCTTTAATGATCACTTGAGTGATTCTGCATATGAGGACAGCGAGTTCTGACCTTCTTGGTCCGGATGAGTTTGTGATCTCTGAACTCGGTGAGTTGCGTGCGCAGAGTGATGTCACTGTTCACCAGGAAAGACTCGCGACAGCGCTGGTAGAAATCCTGGAAAGACAATCCTGAACAAACAGCGAAACAATCAAGTTTTAACACACAGGAACTGGATCATACATGAACTCGCGGCAGTGACGTGTTACCCGTGTACGCAGCGGTGTCCTTGTTCTCCAGCTGGAACTCTGCCAGTAATCTGAAGATTCCTCTGCAATTTACAAACAGTGATTATAGCATACAATACAACAATTACTATTGTAGTGTTTGTTTGTAATTATGACTTTTTTCTTGCACATGGAAGTTTATATCTCGCAATTCAGACGTTTTTCTCGCAATTGCAGTTAATTTATATCTTGCAATTTTGACGTTATACAAGTTATTTATTAAAAAATAAACTAGAGTTTTTTTTAAGTATATTTATTCTGGCAATTCTGAGTTTATTTGTCAAAATTGTGACTTTTTTCCTCGCTATTGCATTTATTCCCCAGCAATTTACAAACAATTATATCATACAATACAAAAATTACTACTGGTTTTGTTCCAATTCTTTTTTTGTTCACATTTTTATAATCAATAGTGTACGACTGCAAAAAGTTAAAACATCCTTTTTATCCGAATGTCATTTTCATGTCAATTTCTGCCTTTATAAATCCAGATTTGCTTTAGACGCAGCATTAAATCAATCTGTACCAAGCGGCAACCTTCCAGTCTCTCACACACACACACACACACACACACACACACACACACACACACACCATGACACTCTTCAATCCAACACTGAGTGAGTTAAACTGCAGTTCCTCCACTGGCCACTAGAGGCCGGCTGCAGAAGAGACTCAATCCCATAAGCCCTCATGTTAATATTCCCAACTTTACAGCAGAAAAAACATGTTCACAGGCTGGTGCAAAAGGTGTTTTGTTCTATAAAGCTAATTTTGTCCTTCATGACGACTGTGAGGAGGTGAATGTTTTAACTCATCCGTTTAAATTATATTAAGCCTTAAAGTTCTGCATAATTAAGGGCGTGGCCATTTGAGTGACAGGTGGATTGCCGCTGATGTCACTGCTAGCCGCTTGTCTGCTGTGTGTTAGCGTCTCGTCTCCTCAGCTAATCCGCCGCTGCATATTTTCGTTTATCTGTGAGTGACGCTGCCAAGATGGCGACGGAACGCTCTTCAGAAACACTACAGGTGTCGTCACGCACACTACACCCAGTGTTTTATACAGTCTATGATCTGTGTGCGCTTGTTTTGTGAATGTCCTGACTGATGGCTAGTGCGGTCACCTGGCGTTGGGCGTGAGGCTGCGCAGCACGTGTGTGAGAGAGCTGAGCGCCAGCGCCCCCGTCTGGTGAACGAGCAGAGAGTTCTCGTACGACGTCTCCTCCGCGTACGGCAGGTACGTCGTGGTTTCGTACCACAGCCAGTTGAACATGCTCATCTTCACCTGATCCCAGACTGAAGCGCACACACCAGGGGTTTTATTATTACAGACAGTATCATATTTCTCTCCATCTACTCAATATTACACGGCCATTATATCAGTATCCATGGAAGATTGCTTCTGCCACAGACTAAAAACACTAAAGTAATTGCCACTTTTTGTCACAATTCTGACTTTATTTCTTGGGATTCAGAGTTTATAACTCACATTTCTGACTTTTTCCCCTCACAATTTCAAATTTATTTTGTCGCAATTCGGACGCTTTTTTCTCTCAGACATTATTTCCCGCTATGACATTTAATTTATATCTCGCAATTCTGAAATTATTTCTCACAATTGCGCATTTAATTTTCTCAATTCTGACGTTTTTCCTGCTATTGCAAGTTTACAAACTCGCTCGCAATTCTGACATTATTTCCTGCTATTGCGTTTCATTTCTATCTCGCAATTCTGAAGATATTCTCACAATTACGCATAATTTTCGCAATTCAGCAAAATTTCTCACAATTGCATGTTTTTTTCCCCTCACAATTCTGAAGTTTTTATTTTGCAAATGCAAGTTTATATATATCTCGCAATTCCAATATTTTTTCTCGCCCTTGCATTTAACTTATAACTCGCAATTCTGATGCTATACAAGTTTATTAATTAAAAAAGTTTTTTTCCTTCTCAATTCTGACGTTTTTCTTGACGTTTTTCGTCACTATTGATTAATTTTCGCAATGCTGAATTTTTTTTATCTCAATTGCAAGTTT
>CM060626.1:736134-738634 GCA_030578275.1 Meda fulgida
ACTACATCATCACAATCACAACATCATCACAATCACAACATCATCACAATCACAACATCATCACGACACTACATCATCACGACACTACATCATCACTACATCATCACAATCACTACATCATCACAATCACTACATCATCACAATCACAACATCATCACGACACTACATCATCACTACATCATCACAATCACTACATCATCACAATCACAACATCATCACAATCACAACATCATCACGACACTACATCATCACGACACTACATCATCACTACATCATCACAATCACTACATCATCACAATCACAACATCATCACGACACTACATCATCACTACATCATCACAATCACTACATCATCACAATCACAACATCATCACAATCACAACATCATCACGACACTACATCATCACTACATCATCACAATCACTACATCATCACAATCACAACATCATCACAATCACAACATCATCACGACACTACATCATCACAATCAACACAATCACAACATCACCACAATCACAAAATCATCACAACAACATCAACACTACATCACATCAACACAATCACAACAACACAAACTGATCCAGAATGCAGTGAACGAGTCTAATTAAAGATATTGAGCTTAATGTCCAGTTGAAAAATGCCAGTTATGAGTTATAGAAGTAAAATTTACTGCTTTAGTTGAAATCCAGTTATATACACTTACTAATACTCATAATATCTGAAACACTCATTGATATCTATTATTAGAGTTAGAGACGATATATTTTAAATAAATCTTTTTTTGAAGATAAATTGATTCCATTTCATTGTAATATATATATTTTTTACAATAATAAGAATATATTGTGAATAATTTATTATATAATCTGCTAACTATAGAAATAATTTGTTAATTTTAAGGCTTTTATTTTGTAAGGTTAAATGCATACTTTGTAGGTAGTTAACTGATGTGCTTTTATTCTGGAATTCAACTGGGCCAGAGAGTGTGTTATTGGTCCTCTAGAGGGCGCTCTCGCTCTGAGTAGCGACACACTTCTCAGACGCTGACGGAAAACTATCGCTGTGGATTTCTGCCGATAACGATAGTTCCACCAATCAACTATCGGCACCGATATCTCGGCAGAACAGACGAATCGGTCGACCTGTAAATGGCAGGCTTAGTATCGTTAACTAAAACTATCAAACACATTTCTGTTCATTGAAATAAATATGTCTGCTAATCATACATAATAAGGGGAAATAAAATAAAATATAAATATTAGTTGAAAATTGTAACTAAAACAAAAAAGTTGAAGTCAAAATATTACAATTATTAACTGGAAATAAATAAAATAATAAATAAAAACTAAAACTGAAATAAAAATAAATTAAACCTAAATAGCAATATTTAAAATAAAAATTAAATTAAATTTGACATTAATTAAACTAAACTAGTTAATTAAAAATTAATTAAACTAAAAATAATAATATAAAAATGAAAAATAATGCTGTTGTAAGGTTAATAATCCATTAAAATATTTAATTGCTCATTATGTTTATTTTTATTGCTCTTTTATGTTTTCCATTTTTAATGTTACTGTGATTATGGAGTGTTTTGATCGAGTTAGTAAAGTAATGTGTCGCACCTGTGAGCCTCTTCCTCAGCCGGTGCGGAGTGGTGGAGATGAACTGCACCTTTCCCTGAGCACAGTTATTAATGAGCACAGCATATCAGCAGTTATTAATGAGCACAACACAGTTATTAATGAGTAAAACACAGTTATTAATGAGTAAAACACAAACGCATGTAAAACCCTGTGACGTGTCGTGAGTTTCACCTTCTGAGGGGTTTTGCTCTGATTGGCTGATTCTGGAGGAACAGAGGAACGAGATTCAGTCAGTGTATAAATGAAGAGAGAGAGAGAGATAGAGAGATAGATAGATAGGGAGAGAGAGATAGAGAGAGAGATAGAGATAGAGAGAGAGATAGAGAGAGAGAGAGAGAGATAGATAGAGAGAGAGAGATAGATAGAGAGATAGAGAGAGAGAGATAGAGAGACGAACCACAGGATCCAGACGCACTTTTGCTGGTCGTCTCGTCATTTGTGTCTGACGTGCAGAAGCTCACACTCTTCCCAGGGGTACGAGCCAGATCAGACGCTACACACACACACACAGACACACAAATGTTATTTATGTGTGTATGTGTCAGTGTGTGTGTGTGTGTGTGTGTGTGTGTGTCACTCACCCATCTGAGCCATTTTATTCCCCCGTTTGATGGTCTGAAACGAGAAGACGGACGATCCGGCAGCGACGACTGCGCTCTCACTCTCATCTGAACAACCAATCAGACGAACACATCATCACCACCATCATCATCATCATCACCATCAACATCAACATCTCCATCACCATCACCATCATCATCATCACCACCATCATCATCACCACCATCATCATCATCACCACCATCATCATCACCACCATCATCATCAACATCTCCATCATCACCACCATCATC
>CM060626.1:743634-771134 GCA_030578275.1 Meda fulgida
CTGCCTTTGATCCAGTTTCACAGCAGATGCTCAAACTGAGCCTGGAGCTTCTGTCAAATCATCTGTCCGGCTCTACAAGCACAAACCTGTGGCACTTATGACAAACAGAGCCGGAATAAAACCTGAAAACTAGAGTTCGTCGAGACAAACTGACGGCTTGACAAAGCATATGGAAGTTTGAAAGTTATAAGCTTTAAATTTAGCGTAGAAAGAGAAATATGTTTCTAGCATGAATTAACATCTTTCGCTAGCATGTTTTATCAGGTCGCTAACATGAATTAGCCTGTTGGTAGCATGTTTTAATATGTTGCTAACAGTAATCTCCATCTTACTAGTAAATTTTCATAGTTAGTATACATAGCAATGTTTTAGCACGTTGCTAACATGAAATAGCATGTTTGGATAATGTTGCTTGCATTTTTTCACAGGTAACATGAATAAGCATGTTTTAGCATGTCGCTAGCATGTTTTAACACATTGTTAGCATTAATTGTTTTAACACGTTGCTAGCCTGCATTAGCATGTTGGCAACATGCTTTAATATTTTGTTAACATTATCATGTTGCTAGCATGTTTTCACACATTGTTAACATAAATAAGCATGTTTTAACATGTTGCTAACATACATTAACATGCTTTACTAACATGTGTTGATAGCAAGAATTAACATGTTGCTAGCATGAATTAACATTCTTGCATATTGTTAGCATGAATGTTACTTGCATGTTTCATCACATTTCTAACATACACTTCGTTAACAGGAATTATGTTGCGAACATGTTTTAGCATGTTGTTAACAATTTAACAGGTTGCTAGTATGTTTTAACATGTTGCTAGCATGTTTTAACATGTTGCTAACATGAATTAACATGTTGCAAACATGAATTAGCATGTTGCAAAAATGAATTAGCATGTTGCTAACATGGTTTAACATGTTGCAAAATGTTAAACCATAAACCATGTTCGCAACATGTTAATTAATGCTAGCAACATGCTAATTAAGATGTTTCTAGCATGAATCAGCATGTCCTAAGCTAGTTGCTAGGCTTTGCCAGTGATAAATTCAAAGCGAATGAAGCTTAAATATGAGTTACTGTTTTAATATAAACTGCATTTTTACAGCTGAATCACACAGAAACAGATCCTTAAAGTGAAAATTCATATTTTATTGGTTCCATACATTAATTTAATCAAGGGCAGAAATTAAGAAAACGAGGTTATTATATCAAACAGGGGCATCTACAAGGTTCAAGGGTTTGTTTCAATCGCAAGTGCAGACCTTTAATTCACTTAAACTGATTCAGCTGGTCAGGAGGACAGAGAAATCAAAATAGTACAAAAATCGAGTTCAAAGGCTTCAGCGTTATTGGGTGTGAGAGAAAAACAAACCAACCAGCAACATGTTACTGGAGTCCAGTCGAACAGTTCATGTGTGTGTGAGAACGAAACACAGAAAACGTGTGTTTGAAGCGTCCGGATCTGAAACTAACACAGATTGTGCCCTTGATTTCACTGAATCAGTTTCACACAAATCAAAGAAGGGGAAAGACGAGGTTCATGTGTTTCTCTTTTACACATTAGATCAGAATGGCTTTATGTAACTCTAAGGAGGAATACATCTCAATACAGTTATACAGAACTCTGCTACTACCTTAAATATACAAGCACAAGTACACAAAACTCAACCGAAAGCCCACGCTAAACCACTCTCTTCAGAAAATAACACAAACCAATAGAATCTGAGGGTTGAGATCTTTAAGGACCTTGACGGTTTTGTTACTCCTTGGTTTGCAGCTTTCAACATCGGCAAAAAGAAAAAGAAAAGAAAAAGGCAAATAAAAACATTCTAGGGAAATAGAGGCTGGTATAAAACACGGATAAAATTCTCCAAAACGTGTCTGAGTTGAAACGCTCTTCATGTGAACTCTGTTCCTCCCCCAATCAGAGAGCAGCACACGGCCGGCTCACATTTCACTCCGAAATCAAAACACAAGTAGAAATAAGAAACGCATTTTGCTGAAAGAAAACATATAAACAATGAGGAATTCAACATTTTCTCCTGCAAAAACTAATGCAAAGCAACAGAGAAAGATTCATTTAAATAGAAAACTAGTTAAGATGACACTTTACTTAAAGCATTGTAATATTTTCAGAATCCTGGTTGTGTTGTAATGCACCGTAATGTCTGAAGGTGTAGAGATGAATCAATGAGCATTATAGCTGGTTACAATTACCACTATAAGTTGCAATACAAAGCATAATTAATGCATTAAAAATACTTCCATTATGCACTATATATCAAGACTTAAAAAAGTGTTCTAATGCATTATAATATTTCAGAATCCTGGTTGTGATTTCATGCATTATAATATCTGAAGGTGTAGGGATGAATAGATGAGCATTATAACTTATAAGTTGCACTACAAGGCATAATTAATGCATTAAAAATAAGTTTATAATGCACTATATATATGAAAGCTTTAAGTAAAATGTTATAATGCATTATAATATTTTCAGAATCCTGGTTGTGTTTAATGCATTACACTTTCTGAAGGTGTGACAATATAAAAAAAAATAAAGAAATTTTATATATAATTAGTTGCAATACAAGGCATAATTAATGCATTAAAAACACTTTCATAATGCACTATATGAATGCTTCAAGTAAAGTGTAGCTGTATTTATACATCCCGGTAGTGTTTTGATTTATGCTGATTTAAAATGAATTCGATAGTTTCTCTCACTGCAATCCAGAGTTATAATTCAAAATTAAATTGCAGGGAACTAACTACCTTTTAAACATGATTAACATTAAAAATATGCATATTTTCAACATGCCAAATGCAGTGGTTTTGGGGTGAAACAGGAGCTGGACGTTTCGTTGGTCTTGTTGGCGGTCTACGTGGTCAGATCTCTCCGTTCCGTCTTAACTTAATCATGTGAACTATCTACAGGCTCCGCAGGGGAGTTTCGTCCCCGTAAAACACCAACAAAACCACGAGCGCTCGGGATCAACGGTCCTGTGTGTCTGTCATCTCTGATCCTTCAGGTTCATTTCCTCTGCTGACAGGAAGAGTCGCTCTGCAGGTAGATGAATGAGTCGATGCTCGACCACGCCTCTCTCTTCCCATTGGACGCCGGGTTGGCCCCGCCCCTCGCGGCCCGCCCCCTCTCAGGTCTCACTGAGACGCCTGTGAGGTGGGGTTGTCGTTCTTGCCCTCCTGGCTGGACGGGGGCTTGTTGTTCCAGGGGCTGTTAGCGCCCAGCGCGGGCGAGTTGTTAAAGCTGTCCTCGTCGTCGATGCCGTTAGCGGCGTCAAACTGCGTGTTCTCGAGCCGCGTGATCAAACGCTCGTCCTCGTCTCCGAACTCGCCGCCCATCAGCGTCGGCTCGCCAACAACCATCACATCCTGAGCAGGGCAACAGAGGAACAGAGTTAGCGCTCGGGGGAACTAAAGGACGACTGTTTGGGCACACACACAAAAATAATATATATATATATATTCAATTACAATAAATATACATGTGAATAAATAAATAACATTACAAAAATATTATATATATATAACTATAATAACATTAAATGCATGAATATATAAATATACATAAAAACAAATAAATAAATAATAATATATAAATAATAACACTAAATAGTCAAGTCACATTTATTTATACAGCGCTTTTTACAATACTGAGTGTTTCAAAGCAGCTTTACAGAGACAACAGGAACATAATGCAACAGAGTTTGTTTGTACAGCTTAATTAAGATCAGTGATGTTTTATTTGTTTTTAAAAAAGTTATTAATTTAGTTATTTATATATATATATATATAAAGCCGCTCTGGAGTAAACTGTGATGTCATCATCCAGCTCAGTTCAGTTCTCATATAATGCTGTCAATGCAGGAGATCAATAATATTGCTGAATATTAAATTAAATGTTATCTAATGTATCTATATACAGATCTATATAAAGAATCCTGAAAAGCAATTATACATAACAGTTTTCAACACTGATAAGAATCATAAATGTTTCTTGAGCATCAGATCATCATATTCTCCTGATTTCTGAAGGATCATGTGACACTGAAGACTGGAGTGATGATGCTGAAACTCAGCTTTGATCACAGGAATAAATTACACTTTACTAGATATTCACATAGAAAACAGCAGATTTACATTAGAATAACAACAATATTTCACAAAATTACTGTTTTTTGTATTTTTAATCAAATAAACACAGCCTTGGTGAGCAGAACAGACTTCTTTTAAAAACATAAAAACTTTAGAACGGCGGTGTATATATAAATCACATTTATAAACTTCATATATGTTCGGACTGTGCAGCTCAGAGGACAGAGCGCTGAGTGATGCAGTAAAGCAGTCAGAAGACAGTGGCTGCTGTGATGTGATTGGCCACTCACCGGCACCTGACTGGACAGTGGGAAGCTGTTGGCTGGGCTCTTCTTCTTGCTGTTGCTGTTGTTATTTGTTCCTCCGCCTGCGCTCATGGTGCTGCCGCCCGACATCTTGCGCTTCCGTCTCTTACTGGGTGCCTGTCTGGCAGGTTCAGCTGCGGGACACACACGCGTTAAGGCTGGAATACACTACACGACTTTAAAATCGGAACAGATTTTTAAACAGCAGACACACACGCGTTACAGAAACACACGCGGGACGGGACACACCTGTTACAGAAACACACGCAGGACGGGACAGGACACACCCGTTACAGAAACACGCGGGACGGGACACACGCGTTACAGAAACACACGCAGGACGGGACACACGCGTTACAGTGACACACGCGGGACGGGACACACGTTACAGAAACACACGCGGGACGGGACACACGTGACAGAAACACACGCGGGACCGGACACACGCGTTACAGAAACACACGCAGGACGGGACACACGCGTTACAGTGACACACGCGGGACGGGACACACGTTACAGAAACACACGCGGGACGGGACACACGTTACAGAAACACACGCGGGACGGGACACGCGCGTTACAGAAACACACGCGGGACGGGACACACGCGTTACAGTGACACACGCGGGACGGGACACACGTTACAGAAACACACGCGGGACGGGACACACGTTACAGAAACACACGCGGGACGGGACACGCGCGTTACAGAAACACACGCAGGACGGGACACACGCGTTACAGTGACACACGCGGGACGGGACACACGTTACAGAAACACACGCGGGACGGGACACACGTTACAGAAACACACGCGGGACGGGACACGCGCGTTACAGTAACACGCGGGGCGGGACGGGACACGCGCGTTACAGAAACACACGCGGGACGGGACACGCGCGTTACAGAAACACACGCGGGACGGGACACGCGCGTTACAGAAACACACGCGGGACGGGACACGGGCGTTACAGAAACACACGCGGGACGGGACACGGGCGTTACAGAAACACACGCGGGACGGGACACGCGTTACAGAAACACACGCGGGACGGGACACGCGCGTTACAGAAACACACGCGGGACGGGACACGCGTTACAGAAACACACGCGGGACGGGACGCGCGCGTTACAGAAACACACGCGGGACGGGACACGCGCGTTACAGAAACACACGCGGGACGGGACACGCGCGTTACAGAAACACACGCGGGACGGGACGCGCGCGTTACAGGGACACACGCGTTACAGGGACACACGCGTTACAGAAACACACGCGGGACGGGACACACGCATTACAGAAACACACGGGGGACGGGACACGCGCTACAGAAACACACGCGGGACGGGACACACGCGTTACAGAAACACACGCGGGACGGGACACGCGTTACAGAAACACACGCGGGACGGGACACACGCTACAGAAACACACGCGGGACGGGACACACGCGTTACAGAAACACACGCGGGACGGGACACACGCGTTACAGAAACACACGCGGGACGGGACACGCGTTACAGAAACACACGCGGGACGGGACACACGCTACAGAAACACACGCGGGACGGGACACACGCGTTACAGAACACACGCGGGACGGGACACGCGCGGGACGGGACACGCGCGGGACGGGACACGCGCGACAGAAACACACGCAGGACGGGACACACGTGTTACAGAAACACACGCGGGACGGGACACGCGTTACAGAAACACACGCGGGACGGGACACGCGTTACAGAAACACACGCGGGACGGGACACGCGCTACAGAAACACACGCAGGACGGGACACACACGGGACGGGACACGCGTTACAGAAACACACGCAGGACGGGACACACGCGTTACAGAAACACACGCGGGACGGGACACGCGTTACAGAAACACACGCGGGACGGGACACGCGTTACAGAAACACACGCGGGACGGGACACGCGCTACAGAAACACACGCGGGACGGGACACACGCGTTACAGAAACACACGCGGGACGGGACACACGCGTTACAGAAACACACGCGGGACGGGACACACGCGGGACGGGACACGCGCTACAGAAACACACGCAGGACGGGACACACGCGTTACAGAAACACACGCGGGACGGGACACGCGTTACAGAAACACACGCGGGACGGGACACGCGCTACAGAAACACACGCGGGACGGGACACGCGCTACAGAAACACACGCGGGACGGGACACGCGCTACAGAAACACACGCGGGACGGGACACGCGCTACAGAAACACACGCGGGACGGGACACACGCGTTACAGAAACACACGCAGGACGGGACACGCGCTACAGAAACACACGCGGGACGGGACACACGCGTTACAGAAACACACGCAGGACGGGACACGCGCTACAGAAACACACGCGGGACGGGACACACGCGTTACAGAAACACACGCGGGACGGGACACGCGCTACAGAAACACGCGGGACGGGACACACGCGTTACAGAAACACACGCAGGACGGGACACGCGCTACAGAAACACACGCGGGACGGGACACACGCGTTACAGAAACACACGCGGGACGGGACACACGCGCTACAGAAACACACGCGGGACGGGACACACGCGCTACAGAAACACACGCGGGACGGGACACACGCGTTACAGAAACACACGTGGGACGGGACACACGCGTTACAGAAACACACGTGGGACGGGACACACGCGCTACAGAAACACACGCGGGACGGGACACACGCGCTACAGAAACACACGCAGGACGGGACACGCGTTACAGAAACACACGCGGGACGGGACACAAGCGTTACAGAAACACACGCGGGACGGGACACACGCGTTACAGAAACACACGCGGGACGGGACACGCGCTACAGAAACACACGCGGGACGGGACACGCGCTACAGGACGGGACACGCGCTACAGAAACACACGCAGGACGGGACACACGCGTTACAGAAACACACGCGGGACGGGACACGCGTTACAGAAACACACGCGGGACGGGACACGCGTTACAGAAACACACGCGGGACGGGACACGCGTTACAGAAACACACGCGGGACGGGACACGCGTTACAGAAACACACGCGGGACGGGACACGCGCTACAGAAACACACGCAGGACGGGACACGCGATACAGAAACACACGCGGGACGGGACACGCGTTACAGAAACACACGCGGGACGGGACACACGCGTTACAGAAACACACGCAGGACGGGACACGCGCTACAGAAACACACGCGGGACGGGACACACGCGTTACAGAAACACACGCGGGACGGGACACACGCGTTACAGTAACACACGCGGGACGGGACACACGCGGGACGGGACACGCGCTACAGAAACACACGCAGGACGGGACACACGCGTTACAGAAACACAC
This sequence comes from Meda fulgida, assembly GCA_030578275.1. Taxonomy (NCBI): domain Eukaryota; kingdom Metazoa; phylum Chordata; class Actinopteri; order Cypriniformes; family Leuciscidae; genus Meda; species Meda fulgida. Next base: position 751,454 of record CM060626.1, read on the forward strand.
GCGGGACGGGACACGCGTTACAGAAACACACGCGGGACGGGACACGCGCTACAGAAACACACGCGGGACGGGACACGCGCTACAGAAACACACGCGGGACGGGACACGCGCTACAGAAACACACGCGGGACGGGACACACGCGTTACAGAAACACACGCGGGACGGGACACGCGCTACAGAAACACACGCGGGACGGGACACGCGTTACAGAAACACACGCGGGACGGGACACGCGCTACAGAAACACGCGGGACGGGACACACGCGTTACAGAAACACACGCAGGACGGGACACGCGCTACAGAAACACACGCGGGACGGGACACACGCGTTACAGAAACACACGCGGGACGGGACACACGCGCTACAGAAACACACGCGGGACGGGACACACGCGCTACAGAAACACACGCGGGACGGGACACACGCGTTACAGAAACACACGTGGGACGGGACACACGCGTTACAGAAACACACGTGGGACGGGACACACGCGCTACAGAAACACACGCGGGACGGGACACACGCGCTACAGAAACACACGCAGGACGGGACACGCGTTACAGAAACACACGCGGGACGGGACACAAGCGTTACAGAAACACACGCGGGACGGGACACACGCGTTACAGAAACACACGCGGGACGGGACACGCGCTACAGAAACACACGCGGGACGGGACACGCGCTACAGGACGGGACACGCGCTACAGAAACACACGCAGGACGGGACACACGCGTTACAGAAACACACGCGGGACGGGACACGCGTTACAGAAACACACGCGGGACGGGACACGCGTTACAGAAACACACGCGGGACGGGACGGGACACGCGTTACAGAAACACACGCGGGACGGGACACGCGCTACAGAAACACACGCAGGACGGGACACGCGTTACAGAAACACACGCGGGACGGGACACGCGTTACAGAAACACACGCGGGACGGGACACACGCGTTACAGAAACACACGCAGGACGGGACACGCGCTACAGAAACACACGCGGGACGGGACACACGCGTTATAGAAACACACGCGGGACGGGACACGCGCTACAGAAACACACGCGGGACGGGACACGCGTTACAGAAACACACGCAGGACGGGACACGCGCTACAGAAACACACGCGGGACGGGACACGCGTTACAGAAACACACGCAGGACGGGACACGCGCTACAGAAACACACGCGGGACGGGACACGCGCTACAGAAACACGCGGGACGGGACACACGCGTTACAGAAACACACGCAGGACGGGACACGCGCTACAGAAACACACGCGGGACGGGACACACGCGTTACAGAAACACACGCGGGACGGGACACACGCGCTACAGAAACACACGCGGGACGGGACACACGCGCTACAGAAACACACGCGGGACGGGACACACGCGTTACAGAAACACACGTGGGACGGGACACACGCGTTACAGAAACACACGTGGGACGGGACACACGCGCTACAGAAACACACGCGGGACGGGACACACGCGCTACAGAAACACACGCAGGACGGGACACGCGTTACAGAAACACACGCGGGACGGGACACAAGCGTTACAGAAACACACGCGGGACGGGACACACGCGTTACAGAAACACACGCGGGACGGGACACGCGCTACAGAAACACACGCGGGACGGGACACGCGCTACAGGACGGGACACGCGCTACAGAAACACACGCAGGACGGGACACACGCAGGACGGGACACACGCGTTACAGAAACACACGCGGGACGGGACACGCGTTACAGAAACACACGCGGGACGGGACACGCGTTACAGAAACACACGCGGGACGGGACGGGACACGCGTTACAGAAACACACGCGGGACGGGACACGCGCTACAGAAACACACGCAGGACGGGACACGCGTTACAGAAACACACGCGGGACGGGACACGCGTTACAGAAACACACGCGGGACGGGACACACGCGTTACAGAAACACACGCAGGACGGGACACGCGCTACAGAAACACACGCGGGACGGGACACACGCGTTATAGAAACACACGCGGGACGGGACACGCGCTACAGAAACACACGCGGGACGGGACACGCGTTACAGAAACACACGCAGGACGGGACACGCGCTACAGAAACACACGCGGGACGGGACACGCGTTACAGAAACACACGCAGGACGGGACACGCGCTACAGAAACACACGCGGGACGGGACACGCGTTACAGAAACACACGCGGGACGGGACACGCGCTACAGAAACACACGCAGGACGGGACACGCGCTACAGAAACACACGCGGGACGGGACACGCGTTACAGAAACACACGCAGGACGGGACACGCGCTACAGAAACACACGCGGGACGGGACACGCGTTACAGAAACACACGCGGGACGGGACACGCGTTACAGAAACACACGCGGGACGGGACACGCGCTACAGAAACACACGCAGGACGGGACACGCGCTACAGACACACACGCGGGACGGGACACACGCGATACAGAAACACACGCGGGACGGGACACACGCGTTACAGAAACACACGCGGGACGGGACACGCGTTACAGAAACACACGCAGGACGGGACACACGTTACAGAAACACACGCGGGACGGGACACACGCGTTACAGAAACACACGCAGGACAGGACACACGTTACAGAAACACACGCAGGACGGGACACACGCGTTACAGGGACACACGCGGGACGGGACACACGCGTTACAGAAACACACGCGGGACGGGACACACGCGTTACAGAAACACACGCGGGACGGGACACGCGCTACAGAAACACACGCAGGACGGGACACACGCGCTACAGAAACACACGCGGGACGGGACACACGCGTTACAGAAACACACGCGGGACGGGACACGCGTTACAGAAACACACGCGGGACGGGACACGCGCTACAGAAACACACGCAGGACGGGACACGCGCTACAGAAACACACGCAGGACGGGACACGCGCTACAGAAACACACGGGGGACGGGACACGCGCTACAGAAACACACGCGGGACGGGACACGCGCTACAGAAACACACGCGGGACGGGACGCGCTACAGAAACACACGCAGGACGGGACACGCGCAGGACGGGACACAACCGCGTTACAGAAACACACGCAGGACGGGACACAACCGCGTTACAGAAACACACGCAGGACGGGACACACGCGTTACAGAAACACACGCGGGACGGGACACACGCGTTACAGAAACACACGCGGGACGGGACACAAACGCGTTATCAGACTGAACGGTTCCTCACCTGGTGGAGCCACCATCCTCTGCCACTTCTGGAACAGACACGTCTTCAGACAGTCTCGGGGACTCAGACTGTACGTCTTGTGCCTGGACATCAGCTCCTGCATGGGCTCCAGGATTACACACAACTGAGACACACACACAACAAGATAAGTTACTCTTCTGCTGAATGAAAGCGGATACAAACTTCATCCACGAAAATGGAGCTTTCTGAAGATGCTCTCCCGAGAGGATACATTTGAAACAGTATTTTTGCATTGTAGTGTGGACTGAAATGTTTAGTCGTGTGAAGCATATTGTACCCATAGATGTCTGTTTATACTGGTATGTATTCAGTGTCACAGTGAGTGTTTACATGCACGTTCTTAACCCAATTATACTTAAGCAGATAACGCATAAATGCATTAACCTGTTTATTAGAGTAATGTCATAAACGGGTTAAGCATCTAGATGCAAACACATAAACCCACGTTTGTTGCTGTATTTAAAATAACAACCGACATAAACTGAATACTGGGAGTCAGATAAATAAATGATTAGGTTAAGGTCATCACCAGGAAATAACCTGATTTATTAAAGTCCTCCTGTGGTGAAACTCCAGCGTTTAATGTTGTTTATTTGTCTATGTGGTGTTTTTAATATGCTTTAAGACACATGTGTAAGTTCATAAGTCGACAGCATTGCTGAGTATTTTCTGCTTAAAACTGCAGTGAACCAAAGACAGTCTCAAAAACACGGTGTGAAATCGCTGGTGTTTCTGACGTCACAAACGACCTTGTAACCAATCAGATCAACGTGTGCTCGTCAACCAGTGGATCTCTGAGTGAGTGAGTGGAGGCGGGGCTCATTTGCATATTCATAGAACCACGCATACTAAATGAGGCAAGGGTTACATGTCGAGTTACATTCAAGATATTTTAAGGATATTTTCAAGGAAAAAACTTTTAAACATGTAATTTTGGTGATCAAAGATGAGTTACAATTACAATTGAAAAAGAGATACAATTATTGACTTTAATAAAGTCTTGAAAACACAGTTTACTTGCATTGTCAGGTTAATGGCTTGCATGTAAACTGGGACAACGGGTTTTTCAACATTATTGGTGTGCTAAATATAAATGTTACTTTGTACAATCTTCATATTGCATTCCCACTAAGATGACAGAAAAATGTGCTTGCAATTGCTGTCCTGCAGCAAACCATGGAGCGTTTTAGATACACGTGGAATAGCGACCTGGGTGCACCAGTAAGTAGCGGGACATTTTGTCGACAAATAATTGTGATCGAGGAACAGCGTGAGAACTTTATTATGTCTGGTCTCTGTATCATCGCAGTGTGCTTTTATCACATTTTACGCAAACGCAGTAAGATTATTCTAGTGCGTTCCGACATTTCAGTGTCAGGGTTTCTGCTTCACATTTTTTTAAGGCTTTTTAGGACCTGAAGAAATAAAAATGAATACTGCACATAGGAGGTACTGACACTTTTTGTGTCGGTACCATGGCTGGTTTAGACACCTGACTTACAAAGACATTCATATTTTTCATATTCTATGCAGTGGTCAGGTCACAGCAGTGACAGAAATTAACTTTTTTTTATTAAAGGGCAATATTTGCCATAAATTGATTTCCAGGGGCATTTTTACCTAGGCTAAATAAATGCATTTCTTCCAAACATATTAGATGTATGCATCACCTTTTATGTCAAATTCTAAAATTCACATTAAACTCAATCAGAATAATAACACAGTATAGGGCTGTTACCAATCAAAGAAATCATTATCAGCAAAAGCCATCTTTTCACCGCAGAGGTGACATTAATATATTTACAATGCATTTAAAATGACAAAAATAATGCTATGAGATTGTTTTTATTACTATTAGTCAATACTTAAATATACAATTATTTCTAAATGTAACTTTTTAATTAAAGGGTATTTTAAATATGAAACTAAAACCAGTAAAGTTTAATTTGATATTTAGATCCATCTAAATTAAAGTAAAAGAAAATGTTTTTTTTTATTTAAGGCCATAAAAAGTCTTAATTTAAGACTTTTTAAGGATCTGTGAGTGAGAAACACATGGAGAACACTAGTGAGTACTACAGTATTCTACATTTAAAGTGGATCAAAACACTTTCATCAAAGTTATACATGAACTTTGAACAAGACCCGTTCTTGCCCGATGACCTTTTTTGATCCACTTCAAATGTTGACTACTGTAAATGCTGTTTTCAAATGTGCCCAGATGAATGTAAAGGAAGCCAGTGTTGTGTTCGTACTCTGAGGTAGTTGAGGGTGGAGTTTGACAGGCCGCATCTGGTGATGTTTTTGGACAGCTGATCCAACATCTGCGGGTCTTGTGCCTGAGACGGAAACAAAAGCACACGATCATCAGGAATGAAACATCAGATATAAAAACAAACATGTAATTCTACTTTGAGATCCAGGGGGAGGAACTGACATGCATGGCCAAGATGCTGCGGGGAATGAGTTCTCTGTGCTGCCGAATGCTGAAATGCCACGTCTTTATTCTCATCATGTCATCAAACATGAACTCCAGGTAGAGACGGCCCTCCACACACACCTGAGAAGACCAGCAGAGTTACACACACACACACGCACACTGTGGAATGGGTTACCTCATTACATCCGGCAGTGTTCCACTCTTACAGAGTTTAAACGACATTTAAATTCATATATTTTTATTCTGCCATTTGATCATACATGAGTGTTGTGTTAGTGACGTAACAGGTTTTTATTAATGCCTCATTGATTAAATTGTTTTATATGTGACTGTGTTGTAATGATATATAATTTTAATGTGATTTTACGATTATTTTAACTGTTAATATGTGCTTTATAAAATAAATTGAACATTGAATACACACATATATACCAAAAACGTTGCATTAAACAACACACACACCTGCGTGAACATGGGCTTGCCGTTCTGCGTGACCATAGTACACTGATCACAGTCCAGAGACACAAAGTTGTTGTGGAAAGACTCTTTCGGGTGTTTCAGGACATAGTAGAGCTCGTTGGCGCCACCCTCGAACACACTCCTGAAGTAACGAGGAATCAGCGTCCGACCGATCGCTGAAGAGAGATGATAATGCATCCGTCAGAAAAACAAATCAATTCAATTCTCAAGTGTCAGGACAATTGAATGTAATGAGCAGCACAATATTAATGTGCACTTATTCAAAATTGTCTATGAATAACTAAGACCTCATTTACAGCAGGTGATGTTTGTCTCAACAAATCTGATCGCAGGTTATCAGCAGTAAATACCGACGCAAACACTAAACAGGAGTGTTTCCTGAAACCATCGTTAGCCAACTATGCTCGCAAGTTCCGTCGTTATCAGGAGTTCAACGAGTCGGTGTTTCCCGAAATCATCGTTCTAACGAACATTCGCACACAGCATCGCAGAGTCGTGTGTGTGTGTGAGCGGCAGATCTCGAGCTGCGGTCAGAAGCAGAGTCGTGTGTGTGAGCGGCAGATCTCGAGCTGTGGTCAGAAGCAGAGTCGTGTGTGTGAGCGGCAGATCTCGAGCTGCGGTCAGAAGCAGAGTCGTGTGTGTGAGCGGCAGATCTCCAGCTGTGGTCAGAAGCAGAGTCGTGTGTGTGTGTGAGCGGCAGATCTCGAGCTGCGGTCAGAAGCAGAGTCGTGTGTGTGAGCGGCAGATCTCGAGCTGCGGTCAGAAGCAGAGTCGTGTGTGTGAGCGGCAGATCTCGAGCTGTGGTTAGAAGCAGAGTCGTGTGTGTGAGCGGCAGATCTCGAGCTGTGGTCAGAAGCAGAGTCGTGTGTGTGTGTGAGCGGCAGATCTCGAGCTGCGGTCAGAAGCAGAGTCGTGTGTGTGAGCGGCAGATCTCGAGCTGCGGTCAGAAGCAGAGTCGTGTGTGTGAGCGGCAGATCTCGAGCTGCGGTCAGAAGCAGAGTCGTGTGTGTGAGCGGCAGATCTCGAGCTGCAGTCAGAAGCAGAGTCGTGTGTGTGTGTGAGCGGCAGATCTCGAGCTGCGGTCAGAAGCAGAGTCGTGTGTGTGAGCGGCAGATCTCGAGCTGCAGTCAGAAGCAGAGTCGTGTGTGTGAGCGGCAGATCTCGAGCTGTGGTCAGAAGCAGAGTCGTGTGTGTGAGCGGCAGATCTCGAGCTGCGGTCAGAAGCAGAGTCGTGTGTGTGAGCGGCAGATCTCGAGCTGCGGTCAGAAGCAGAGTCGTGTGTGTGAGCGGCAGATCTCGAGCTGTGGTCAGAAGCAGAGTCGTGTGTGTGAGCGGCAGATCTCCAGCTGCGGTTAGAAATCCACTAGCGAGTCTCGACTGTTTCTCGAAACCGTATTGTTGCTAATCGGTCGTTCAACCACGTTGGTTAATGATGTCACTCAGATGTTGGTGTAATAACTTCTGTTAATGAATCTGTTTGAGATGTAATTAATGCGAGATGTTTTGCTATAAATTACAGACATGCATCTGAGGAATAATTCTCATTTTTCTCATTATTTTGCTTTATTTCCAGATTCAGTCATAGACTCGTTCTTACGCACTCAAGCTCGTTCACACACGCGCACTCTTCAACACTACACTTTACATCTCGACAAACTAAAAGACATAAATGACATTAGTGTGTATTCTAAATAAAATATATGATTGCACTGAATGTCAGCTTGCTTATTCTGCTCAAGATCAGGATTTATTGAGTCCACGTCATGCAAACAAGAAACTGCTTCTGACCGCAGCTGGAGATCTGCCGCTCACACACATGACTCTGCTTCTGACCACAGCTCGAGATCTGCCGCTCACACACACACACGACTCTGCTTCTGACCGCAGCTCGAGATCTGCCGCTCACACACATGACTCTGCTTCTGACCACAGCTCGAGATCTGCCGCTCACACACACAACTCTGCTTCTGACCACAGCTCGAGATCTGCCGCTCACACACACGACTCTGCTTCTGACCACAGCTCGAGATCTGCCGCTCACACACACGACTCTGCTTCTGACCACAGCTCGAGATCTGCCGCTCACACACACACACGACTCTGCTTCTGACTGCAGCTCGAGATCTGCCGCTCACACACACACACGACTCTGCTTCTGACTGCAGCTCGAGATCTGCCGCTCACACACACACATGACTCTGCTTCTGACCGCAGCTCGAGATCTGCCGCTCACACACACGACTCTGCTTCTGACCACAGCTCGAGATCTGCCGCTCACACACACGACTCTGCTTCTGACCACAGCTCGAGATCTGCCGCTCACACACACACACGACTCTGCTTCTGACTGCAGCTCGAGATCTGCCGCTCACACACACACACGACTCTGCTTCTGACCGCAGCTCGAGATCTGCCGCTCACACACACGACTCTGCTTCTGACCACAGCTCGAGATCTGCCGCTCACACACACGACTCTGCTTCTGACTGCAGCTCGAGATCTGCCGCTCACACACACACACGACTCTGCTTCTGACCGCAGCTCGAGATCTGCCGCTCACACACACAACTCTGCTTCTGACCGCAGCTCAAGATCTGCCCCTCACACACACACACGACTCTGCTTCTGACCGCAGCTCGAGATCTGCCGCTCACACACACGACTCTGCTTCTGACCGCAGCTCGAGATCTGCCCCTCACACACACACACGACTCTGCTTCTGACCGCAGCTCGAGATCTGCCGCTCACACACACGACTCTGCTTCTGACCGCAGCTCGAGATCTGCCGCTCACACACACACACGACTCTGCTTCTGACCGCAGCTCGAGATCTGCCGCTCACACACACGACTCTGCTTCTGACCACAGCTCGAGATCTGCCGCTCACACACACGACTCTGCTTCTGACTGCAGCTCGAGATCTGCCGCTCACACACACGACTCTGCTTCTGACCGCAGCTCGAGATCTGCCGCTCACACACACGACTCTGCTTCTGACCGCAGCTCGAGATCTGCCGCTCACACACACGACTCTGCTTCTGACCACAGCTCGAGATCTGCCGCTCACACACACGACTCTGCTTCTGACCACAGCTCGAGATCTGCTGCTCACACACACGACTCTGCTTCTGACCACAGCTCGAGATCTGCCGCTCACACACACGACTCTGCGATGCTGTGTGCGAATGTTCATTAGAGCGATGGTTTCGGGAAACAGTCGAGACTCGCTAGTGGATTTCTTCAGCGATGCCTCTTACTCTGGTTAGTAAAGCAGCGAGTTACGGCGTTGTACGGGAAACACATTCCTGATCATTCAAACCACATTCAGAGTTTGCATCATATTTGTAGTGTAAATGATAATGCATCCTGGAAGAGAGCTAATCTTGTCCTGATCTAAACATTTATGCGACACAGATCTGAAGCAACAATGAGCACTTCATACTGAGTGTCACGACGTCTGCGATGAGACAGAAAACAACAGTATTGTTTTTACTCGCTGGCATTGTGGAGCATGAGTCAGACACAGATGTTGATATCAGGTCTGATGTGTGATACTCACTGTATCGTTTAGGACCGTCCTCCAGACAAAACGTGATGGTGAGCATAGCGTCATCCTCAAAGAATTCGGTAGTGAAAGCGTCCCACCACAGATTATCACACTCCTGAGAGAGAAAGAATCAGTAAATCGAATGTAAATCAGCTGATGTTATAGGGTTTATGTCACGCATGTAAAAAGCATCTTACATTTTTAACATGTTGCTGATAGTTAAGCATGAAACACACAGAACATCAAACTCACCTCCGTCCAGTTCTGAAGCCGTTTGTTGAGTTCAAATATCCTGTAGTCTGTCTGATTCCCATAAGGTGTGTGTCTCCTGAGACAGAGTGTGTGTTAACACTCAAGACATACACAGACACTTCATGCACTTTATATGCTTTAACAATCATCGTAGTGCTTTTAATAATATATATCCTAATACAGCATCTGCATGTTTTAATCCAAGTGTATTAATATTTTTATTCTACTGTATTATATTTGATATACACACACTAAGGCCTGTAAATGATCGCAATTATCTGATAAAAGTGTTGCACACAATCTCCTCCAGTCCCTCTGTGTGTGATTGAGAGTTTAGGCTCTTTTATCAAGTAAAAGTCTTTATAATTGTACAAACGTCCTTCAGCTCGAGCTTCACGAGTCTTTCTGTGTCAAATCTGCACTGATTTTATGAAGGAAACGCAAGAATAACTTTGATATTGTTAGTAATATTTCAGCTGGACTGAAGCAGGTTTATTGATTATCATACATCATTTATTAGAAAAATCACGAGTATCAAATATGATCATCAGGCTTTTGAGGAAGGGTTATTGTTCTCAATCATTGTTGTATTGCATTGCATTATGTTTTAAAACTACAGAGCTTTGATCATAAAACGACGCATTTAAATATAATCTCACTAAGACATATTATTTATATGTATTTTATGTAATAACTGCTATAAAGGGCACATTGATTTACATTACAAGCATCAGAATTTCATCACTTTCAGTGCATATAAATATCAGCATCTGCAGCAAACAGCATATTCTAGCTCAGTTTGAGTCTGGATATAATTTAGCTGTTTTTTCCTCCATATTCTCACTATATCAGAGTATATGAGTCTGATGCATCAAATTTGATAAAAAAACGAAAAACACATGCAAAGGTTTTTAAATATATTTTGTCTAAAGGTTAAATGAACGGTTTAATAACTGATTTTTCGGACTATTATTTCATATGTCAGGCTTTCCAGGTTTGAAGGCCTCACCCGATGCCCGGCTCCAGGTATGTGGGGGGGTACATGGGCGTCGGGCTGCAGAAACAAGAAGACCATGAAAGATAATGTCAAACCTCATAACATACTTCATAAATTGCTATAAAACAGACAGTAACACACAATCAGACACTAAAGAGCACAAGTGCAGTTTTCTGCCCGAAGAAAAACTAATCTGAAATAACATCTAAAAAAAACAAATGAAGCACACAGTATCATTTTGGACAAAGATTTTAGTTTTCAATTTTTACATCCATTACAGAAGAAATGGTCTTATTTTTGCTTTCTAAACACTGTTTTTTTTCCTTTTAGATAACGCAGTCAAAATCATGTGCATGCTTGGAAAAAGGTCATATCCACAAATCTAAATTTACAGCTTCGAAACCAAAATTGATTGTCTTTTGCTCCGAATTAAAAAGTCTTGCTGATTTCATATGTAAATTTAAAAGAAACAAAAAAGCAATTAAAACATCCCAGATATTAAATAAGATTATAAAGCCACCTGTGAACAGATACACGTTTCAATGAGATCTTTATATCCCCCTACTTGAGTCAAAGCGGAAGTAATGCAAATTTATTTCTTTGCCTTTTTCATTTGCTTGCTTATTTATTTAATGATTTTATGCATTATCTGTTTAAATGTCAATACTCTATGTCCCTCGTACAAAGTCATTTGTTCTACTCATTGTTAATTTCAAATGTCAGAAGGATTAATGTTAATGGAATGAAAGTTAAACGTGGTGACTTGCAAAATGTTAATAAAACCAGACAGGAAGACAGTCGTTTTCTGAATTTTATCAGCATGCCACAGTTGATTTGACACCCACTAGACTTGAGGAAACCACACCCTCTTCCTTGAATACGGTCTAATCCTGGACACTGACTGACAGATCGCGTCCACCGCAGAGAGGGATGAGCCCTTCATGTTCCAGTATCTGACAGATGATGCAGCTCTTCTGTCCACAGGAACTCGCAACGCAACATCCAAACAGACACTGAACCTCACAAATATTCTTTTTGGGAACATCAGAAGAGCGTTGACGCTTGCAATGCCAAGGTCACGGGTTCGATTCCCAGGGAAAGCCAGAACTAATAAGAATGTAAAAAATTTGTAAATGTGCACCTTGAAATGCAATGTAAGTCACTTAGGATAAAAGCGTCTGCCAAATACATAAATGTACATTTATAGTACATAAAAATATACTTGTAATATCCTGTTTCTAAAATCAAATGTAATGCCTTTCTGACCTCGTTAAGAAAATGAAATTAGTATCCGTGTGTCCGTTCAGAAAAGTATGATACAATCTGAGAATCTTTACTTGATTAAACCGGTTTCGGCACACATTCAATGAGGACATAGAACGTCAAGACATTTTATTTGTATCTGCATATAGTTGGAGTAATCAAGCAACATTAGCAATATTACACTGAATTAGATGGCAGATAAAGTTGACCCTGTAAGTGAGAAGTGGTATGACTGTATACCGTATCTCTTAAATGTCCGTCTAGCTGGATCTTGCCGCGCTAGCAACTGCTCTCTCCGCGGAAGCTTTGCGAAATCAAATATTTTGACTCAGAACAATATTTGCTGTCTAATTATTTACTTATGTGGAAAGTATCCATTTACATTACATACATGTATGCATTTGGCAGATGCTTTTATCCAAAGCGACTCGCATTGCATTTCAAAAGAACACATTTATATTCTTATCAGTTCTTGCTTTCCCTGGGAATCGAACCCATGACCTTGGCGTTGCAAGCACCAACACTCTACTGTTTGAGCTCCAGGAAATTATCCGTGTAATAAGCGGGATAATGTACATCCAGCTGGTTGTTATCTCAGAATAAACCCCTTCAGGCTGATGGAGACCTGATCCTGATCACCCTGTTGGGTTTATTCTGGGATAACACACGGCTGGATGTACATCCTCCCTTATTTACATCCCTTTACCATTTACTCTGAGCTTGTAGCAATGCACTGTGAATGATACAGCCTTTACTTCGGACCTCTTTTTGACTAAACAAGTGGTCCAAAGCACTGCCCAGTGTGTGAGTATTACAGTGGTTAATCTCAGCTCACCCCACGTCTCGGTCCAGCATGGTGCCGGGGTGGAAGGGGGGGAAAGCACTTCCGTTGGGGGGCTCCTTTGGAGAGTACAGCTTGAACGACTTGGAGGAACAGCCTGAGCGGAGAGAGAAAGAGAGAAATGATTCAACACATTAGTCAAACATCAGGAGGGTTTAATGACATCACATTCATCATATTAGAGTGATTTCTGAAGGGTCATGTGACACTGAAGACTGGAGTAATGATGCTGAAACTCAGCTTTGATCACAGGAATAAATTACACTTTACTAGATATTCACATAGAAAACAGCAGATTTACATTGGAATAATATTTCACTGTTTTTACTGTATTTTGATTAAATTAATGCAGCCTTGGTGAGCAGAAGAGACTTGTTTCAGAAACATTTAGAAACACAATTATCTGACCGGTAGTGCTGATTGGTCAGTGATCCAGTGGCGCTAAAACCCAGAGATGTTGATTTGACTTTTGGGAAAAGAGTAAATGTATAGTGTGTGTGTGTGTGTGTGTATACATGTATTTCCTACCCCGGTGTGGACTTAAACCTGGATGCACACAGACTCAAGGGAACGTGTGTCTCTGTGGGCCTAAATTGATTTAAAAAAGCTTAAAAATCATTCAGAATGATGTGTTTTACAATAAAGTGTAAAAATGTAGTAAGTTTTGTGTGATGGGTTGAGTTAGTGTGTGTGTTGGGTAGGGTGTGTGTGTGTGTTTGTGTGTAGGGTTGGTGTAAAGAATATACAGTTTGTACAGTAAAAAAACCTATTACGTCTATGGAGAGTCCCCATTAAGATAGAAAACCAAACATGAGTGTGTGTGTGTGTGTGTGTGTGTGTGTGTGTGTGCGTGTGTTAGTACAGTGCCGGTCTCGAGCAGTAAAGACCCTCCATAAACCCAGCGCAGGGGTCGGAGGTCAACCACACCCCTAACCCTCTCCATCCCGCCAATTAAACACATCTATGACACGATGCATTCAGCCACAATGAGGTCACGACCCCTGTTGTCGCGGAAACAGCTCCGCCTCAATGATGGCTCGACGTGTCTCGCAAATAAATCAGAGAGCTGTCAACGTCACGGGCGCATCGTAAAATGGAGGGTCGTGCGAACAGAAGACTCACTCTAATTGATTTAGACAAGCAATACAAGAATGAAGGTGAAACAGAACATTTGCTCATTTCAGAGTAACGTTCAAAAACACGACAAACAACTGATATATATACACACACACACACACATATACATGCAAACATACACACACACAAGTGTATAAATCATGTATACCATCGTTATATATCGCCCAGCCCTAAAATTTGCTTTGTTAAAACATTAAAGCATTATAAACATGACAATAAGATTATATGTAAAACTGCTTTGAAATGTGTATTGTGAATAAATATGATTTGATTAAAAAAAGGCAGCTTTTCCTATCCAGATATCCATGTTCCATGTTTTTATTGTCATTAACAACAATCACAAATTATAACCACACAACATTGGCTATTTCTGGATGTCAAATCAAACTTTAACATTATTTAGGCTACCTAGTAGTTGCTTTTAACCAACGGGACTTACAAACGGCATTGACACATGACCAGACAATGAAGCATGGGCTTGATAAGACACAAATCTGACCAACAAACACCGGTAGTTCGGTACAATGAAATATACTCCTGAAGTTTAAAGCTATTTACCGCCTGCTCTCGAGCTCAACGTCTACGATCAGATGTCTGACGGTTTCACCTCACGCATCTGCAATCTGAAAGCATGATTTCTAGGGGAGTCACAATATATCGCAATAATATGTGTTGTGGAGAGTTCACCAAAATTCAGGTTTTCAGAGTTTTAGCGTCAGTACTACATTAAACTACTATATATAATGTATAATAATGCAATGGAGGAATATCTGTGGGTCCTGATAATACCATGTGTCTGATGTCACCAGTAAAAACTGGCCTATTTTTAATAGTCAGAGACAGAGTGTAAACATATTCATTTAAATTAATTATGTTTTTAGCTTCAGAATCATGAATATTGTTTTTCTGGTGTGTGTATTCAGTCCCTCTAGAAAAATGCGATTATGCGATCGCATAAATAGCCAAAGTCCGCATACTTATACGAGGGCCGCATTTTTTCAAATACGCCGCACTTTTGCCGATTTCCGCGCAAAATATACAGGGCTTGCATGATTTCATAATCCCCGCATTTTCATTGCAAAAATGTCACATATATCTTAGCAGAAAGTTGAAAAATGTTGTTTACTTCACACAAGAGCAGCTGTTGCCATGGGAACGCTATGAAGTGACGTAATTACGCGACGTGATGAAGCCGCAAATCTCATTTGCCAACGAAATTAAGCGCAAAAGACTGCGCAAAGCAGTTTCCCGGTGTGTCACATGATGTAAATGTACGTTACAGTAAGAGATTGCACTTGTGCATTGGAAGCACTTATTTTAACAGATGTGTGTTGTATAGCTACCTCTGTAAAACAGGATTCAGTTTTAACGTTACAGAAGTTGTAGCACATTCCTTTTGTAAAGCTACAGAACTGGTTTGACTCATCAATGTTTTGTAAGTTTGAGCCGTGTGTTTATTAAATAAAACAAGATGAGAACAATATTCCAGCACTTTCTGTGATGTAGTGCGTGCTTATCATAGGAAGTCATAAGAAATAACTCTTTACATTAAGGCAGTAGCCCAGTGCAATTTCATCGCATAAAATTGCATATATATCCCGCATATTCCATCGCATTTTTTAAGAAAACGTGCCGCATAATCAAGGATTTTTAACCGCAACAATCACAAAAAAAACTGCATTTTTCTGGAAGGACTGATTATTGTCCTGTATTGGGTTTCAGCACCAAGTCCAAGCCTATTCATTTACACACACAATGTAATCTCAAATTTAGCATTTTAAATCAACAGCACATTTTTTTGTTAACCTTTTATCATAAGTCATAATTATCATGAGTATCGTGATAATATCGTGAGTTCAGTATCGAATCGTGACATTAGGGTCTCGTTACACCGTAATGATTTAATCTAATCCTGGTTCTTTTCATGGATCAGACACCTGATAAACAAACACCTGACAACAACAAAACCTGGAGAAAAGCATGCATCTAAAAGACTGCTCATATATATATATATATATATATGTGTGTGTGTGTGTGTGTGTGTGTTCCCTAGAGAGAGACAACTGAAAGATTCAGAGCAAAACACAGGACATCTCAAACTTCAACCTCACGCTTAGAAAGTCTCCCTCAATCAGAGCGCATCCTTCATTAAACATTCATAACACAGTCTTCCAGCCATTAAATATTCACTGGACAGTTTAGTCCAGTCCAACACAAAGCCCTTCTAAAACGGGCAACAACACCTTTCCAGTTCACAGGTCAGAGATGAATAAAACACGAGGTATACTCAGAGTAAAGCAGGATGAAAGAAATCAGCATTTTTCTTCTGTTTGGCCATTAAGCGAGTACTCGATATTAAGAGCATCCCATTAAGAGATATAATTCAACTGCTGTTTAATGACTTTCTAAATCAAATCAAACAACAAACTTCCCATGCAGTAAATTGCTTTCTTGAAAACATCATATCTCATTACTTTAGGCTACAATGTGGCCATCTTTAGGCCATCTAACCGTGCCACATGATAAATTGAGTGCTTATAGGACAGATCTCAACATACAAACTACATGCAGTTGACTTTCTGCCTGACATGACAGGCTAATGGTCCATCGCATGTGAAAAGTGTGCAACATGATCATATGATCTGCTAATGAGTGTTTTCACCACAGCACCAGAGACCCTGGAGACGATGCTGATGGCTTCCAGTAAATGGAAATGACTGCGAATTAACAGGAAAACACTTGAGAGCTACTTTACAGAGTCGACAGCTGCTGACACAGGAATATCTCAGCATTATCGTTACACAAACATTAATACAGTCTTACAGGAGTAAAGCAACATCTCTCTCCAAACATCACGTCAAAATGCATTGCGATTATTTATAAATGGCTTTATGACATGCAGCAGGACAGATTAAACCTCATGCATGTGTATAAAACCTGAAATAAAGAAATTAGAGACGAATTGAGGAAATAATGTTATATAAAAGACAACTAGATTTTAAGACGTTTTAAACATGTATATCAGCCTCTTAACACGTAAAATTCAGCTTAAAGTGTTTGCTCGTGAAATAAACAGAATGTGAGGGTTTTCATTGTGAATAAACAGCAGATTGTATGGTCATGAGACCCACAGATCAGTGTTTACACTACATTATTACACACACACATTCAGTACTACGACACTTTTAGTGAGAGATCACAATCGGGCAGACTTTAATAAAGGAATTCTGACATTACAGATTTAAAAGCGAATGATTATTCATAAATAAAAGCCTAGTGATGAGGCCCGAGGCTACATGCTAATGCTAACAGCTCAATAAAACACCGACATGAGCCAAAGAACCATTGAAATAAAACACGAAAACAAGATCTAATAAAACCATTAAACATGTCAAAATAAAAGTCGACAATGAAATTAAAATAAACCCCCTCAGTCTGTTAAAATAACAGTTAAATGCCCCACGGAAGAGGTGTAAATAAACCCCCTCAGCTTTACCTGAACACTGACGTAACGGAGGATCGACCGACTCCAAACGCGCTTTATGTGAATCCCGGGAAGCGGGAAATCATGAAAATCGGTGTAAAACCATGAGAATCGTCGGTTATTGAGGTAGAATCGTCCGGTTTAACTCGCGCGAGGCCTCGAGCTGAAGATCCCGCGGCGCTCGTGCTCGATGAACCCGCGCCTCAAGAGTCTTTGTGTTCACGCGCTGAGCGAACAATAGACGCGCGCAGGCCCGACTGATGCTCTCTCTCGCTCTCTCGCTCTCTCTCTCTCTCTCTCTCTCTCTCTCTCTCTCTCTCTCTCTCTCTCTCTCTCTCTCTCTCTCTCTCTCTCTCTCTCTCTCTCTCTCTCTCTCTCTCTCTCTCTCTCTCTCTCTCTCCCCCTCTCTCTCTCTCTCTCTCTCTCTCTCTCTCTCTCTCTCTCTCTCTCTCTCTCTCTCTCTCTCTCTCTCTCTCTCTCTCTCTCTATATAAAAAAATATAAATAAATATACATATATAAATACACACATTTTATATATATATATACACACACACAAACATATAAATAAATACACACACACACACATATATATAAATATACATATATATATATAAATAAATACACACAAATATATATATATATATATATATATATATATATATATATATATAATGTGTGTATATATATATGTATATTTATAAATGTATATTTATTTATATATTTTTCTTAGAGAGAGAGAGAGAGAGAGATACAATAAATGTACATATATATATATATGTGTGTGTGTGTATATATATAGGCTATATATATAAAATATATATTTTTGTATTATTAAATTATTTTCTCATTTAAATAGGCAGCTGATCTATATCCCATAATACCGCT
This sequence comes from Meda fulgida, assembly GCA_030578275.1. Taxonomy (NCBI): domain Eukaryota; kingdom Metazoa; phylum Chordata; class Actinopteri; order Cypriniformes; family Leuciscidae; genus Meda; species Meda fulgida. The sequence continues at coordinate 770,073 of CM060626.1, forward strand.
TGTGCTGCAGACAGAGCCTCTCTGAATCTCAGACTGGATGTTATCAGCACGCCTCTCGTCCCAGTGCTGTTTCTCTGTCATCACGTATCGACCAATAGAGAAGTACATCATGACTTACAGATGTGCTCATCAACTCAAGAGCCTTATGGAGATCAGTGTACAGGCTTTAATGCTCGTCAAGCATTGCTTCAAAACAACATTTACATGCACAGCCTTTTCAAACTCAATCAGCAAGTCACAATATAAAAGAGTTATTAGCAACATAACGTGCATATTCTGAGGAGATTAGCATAATCGGGCTTGTCAAAACAAATCAATGATTCAATTACACATGCAAGCAACTCAATTGCATTAGTCCACTTCATAGTCTGATGCTCTCCGGCTGACAAGCGCCCGATAAATGACAATTATACAGCTGGGAATTTCACATAATCAATAGTGCCGAGGGCGACGCTGATCAGTGTGTGTGTGTGTGTGTGTGTGTGTGTGTGTGTGTGTGTGTGTGAGTCTGAACGACATGAGGTCTTATCTACAGCTCAAACTGTGCTGAATGTGCTGGGTTTCCTCAGAACTGTTCTGGGATCAGCTCTACATGCTGAGAGTTTACAGACGGGACCAGAGCATGCTGGGAGATGCACAACACACGGAGGGAATGTGTGCGGTTCGTTTATAAAGGCCTCTGCACAACAGAATGGAAGCTTGTTTCTGTGTAAAAAATAATAAAAAATAAAAATAAAAAGTCAGAATTGCGAGATAAAAAGTTGCAATTAACTTCGTTTTTTTATTCTGTGGAGGAAACAAAATAAAAACAGAATTGCGAGAGGAAAAAATAAAAAGAGTAAGAATTTTTAGATAAAAAGTTGCAATTTCCTTTTTAATTTTTAAACAGAATTGCGAGATGTAAACTTAGAATGATAAGAAAAAGGCTAGAATTGCGAGATAAAAAGTTGCAATTAACTTTATTATTTTTAATTTATAAACAAAATTGCGAGATGTAAACTATTATTATGATATAAACTAAATTATGAGAAAAAAGCCAGTTTTCTGAGGTAAGAAGTTGCA
>CM060626.1:773634-786134 GCA_030578275.1 Meda fulgida
CGAACGCATCAGTGAAAAGCTGAGCGGGCTCCTCTGCTCACGCTGTGCAGGCTAAACGAATCAAATACATTCAGTTCAGTTAAAAACAAACATGCAGGTTCTTACCTCAAAAATCAAGTCTTCACTACAGAACATGGCCATTCTTATTTCCAATAGTTTTCAACGGTTAGACTAATGAAAATAAAGTCCAATCAAACGAAAACAACAAGACAGCCCCTAACACGGCTAAGAGCAGCCTCTTCAGAGCATCATGGAGAAAAGCAAAGCATCCACAGTGGTGGATATAACTCTATAATTCTATACCTAACTCTATACCTAACTCTATACCTCTATAGATCTATATATACCTCTATACCTCTTACTCTATACCTCTATACCTCTCTATACCTCTATACCTCTGTAACTCTATACCTCTATACCTCTGTAACTCTATACCTCTATACACCTATAACTCTATACCTCTATACATCTATAACTCTATACCTCTATACCTCTGTAACTCTATACACCTATAACTCTATACCTCTATACACCTATAACTCTATACATCTATAACTCTATAACTCTATAACTATACCTCTATACCTCTATACACCTATAACTCTATACATCTATACCTCTATACATCTATAACTCTATAACTCTATACCTCTATAACGCCATACCTCTATAACTCTATACCTAACTCTATACCTCTATAGATCTATATATACCTCTATACCTCTTACTCTATACCTCTATACCTCTCTATACCTCTATACCTCTGTAACTCTATACCTCTATACCTCTGTAACTCTATACCTCTATACACCTATAACTCTATACCTCTATACATCTATAACTCTATAACTCTATACATCTATAACTCTATACCTCTATAACTCTATACACCTATAACTCTATACACCTATAACTCTATACATCTATAACTCTATAACTCTATAACTATACCTCTATACCTCTATACACCTATAACTCTATACATCTATACCTCTATACATCTATAACTCTATACCTCTATACATCTATAACACTATACCTCTATACATCTATAACTCTATACCTCTATACACCTATAACTCTATACCTCTATACATCTATAACTCTATACATCTATAACTCTATACCTCTATAACTCTATACATCTACAACTCTATACATCTATAACTCTATAACTCTATAACTATACCTCTATACACCTATAACTCTATACATCTATACCTCTATACATCTATAACTCTATAACTCTATAACTATACCTCTATACCTCTATACACCTATAACTCTATACATCTATACCTCTATACATCTATAACTCTATACCTCTATACATCTATAACACTATACCTCTATACATCTATAACTCTATAACTCTATAACTATACCTCTATACATCTATACCTCTATAGCTCTATAGCGCTATACATCTATAACTCTATACATCTATACCTCTATAGCTCTATAGCGCTAAACATCTATAACTCTTAACCTCTATAACTATACCTCTATACATCTATAACTCTATACCTCTATAACTATACCTCTATACCTCTATACATCTATAACTCTATACTTCTATAACTCTATAACTCTATAGCTCTATAACTCTATACCTCTATAGGTCTATATATACCTCTATACCTCTGTACCTCTCTATAGCTCTATACCCCTGTAACTCTATACCTCTATATATCTATAACTCTATACCTCTATACATCTATAACTCTATACACCTATAACTCTATACATCTATAACTCTATAACTCTATACATCTATACCTCTATAGCTCTATACATCTATAACTCTAAACCTCTATAACTATACCTCTATACATCTATAACTCTATACTTCTATAAATCTATATCTCTATACTTCTATAACTCTATACCTCTATAACTCTATACCTCTATAGCTCTATACATCTATAACTCTATACCTCTATACACCTATAACTCTATACATCTATAACTCTATAACTCTATACATCTATAACTCTATACCTCTATAACTATACCTCTATACCTCTATACATCTATAACTCTATACTTCTATAACTATACCTCTATAGCTCTATACATCTATAACTCTAACTCTATATCTCTATACCTCTATACATCTAAAACTCTATAACTCTATACCTCTATAACTCTATAACTCTATAACTCTATAACTCTATACCTCTATAACTCTATACCTCTATAACTCTATACCTCTATAACTCTATACCTCTATAACTCTATACCTCTATAACTCTATACCTCTATAACTATACCTCTATACCTCTATACATCTATAACTCTATACTTCTATAACTATACCTCTATAGCTCTATACATCTATAACTAACTCTATATCTCTATACCTCTATACATCTAAAACTCTATAACTCTATACCTCTATACCTCTATAACTCTATAACTCTATACCTCTATAACTCTATACCTCTATACCTCTATACCTCTATACCTCTATAACTCTATACCTCTATAACTAACTCTATACCTCTATACCTCTATAACGCCATACCTCTATAACTCTATACCTAACTCTATACCTCTATACCTCAGCGATCACAGCCCTGATCACGTGTCACTGATACAGTGCTATACTACAGCGATCACAGCCCTGATCACGCGTCACTGATACAGTGCTATACTACAGCGTTCACAGCCCTGATCACGCGTCACTGATACAGTGCTATACTACAGCGATCACAGCCCTGATCACGCGTCACTGATACAGTGCTATACTACAGCGATCACAGCCCTGATCACGCGTCACTGATACAGTGCTATACTACAGCGATCACAGCCCTGATCACGCGTCACTGATACAGTGCTATACTACAGCGATCACAGCTCTGATCACGCGTCACTGATACAGTGCTATACTACAGCGATCACAGCCCTGATCACGCGTCACTGATACGGTGCTATACTACAGCGATCACAGCCCTGATCACGCGTCACTGATACAGTGCTATACTACAGCGATCAGAGCTCTGATCACGCGTCACTGATACAGTGCTATACTACAGCGATCACAGCCCTGATCACGCGTCACTGATACAGTGCTATACTACAGCGTTCACAGCCCTGATCACGCGTCACTGATACAGTGCTATACTACAGCGATCACAGCCCTGATCACGCGTCACTGATACAGTGCTATACTACAGCGATCAGAGCTCTGATCACGCGTCACTGATACAGTGCTATACTACAGCGATCAGAGCTCTGATCACGCGTCACTGATACAGTGCTATACTACAGCGGTCACAGCCCTGATCACGCGTCACTGATACAGTGCTATACTACAGCGGTCACAGCCCTGATCACGCGTCACTGATACAGTGCTATACTACAGCGTTCACAGCCCTGATCACGCGTCACTGATACAGTGCTATACTACAGCGTTCACAGCCCTGATCACGCGTCACTGATACAGTGCTATACTACAGCGATCAGAGCCCTGATCACGCGTCACTGATACAGTGCTATACTACAGCGATCACAGCCCTGATCACGCGTCACTGATACAGTGCTATACTACAGCGATCACAGCCCTGATCACGCGTCACTGATACAGTGCTATACTACAGCGGTCACAGCCCTGATCACGCGTCACTGATACAGTGCTATACTACAGCGATCACAGCTCTGATCACGCGTCACTGATACAGTGCTATACTACAGCGGTCACAGCCCTGATCACGCGTCACTGATACAGTGCTATACTACAGCGATCACAGCCCTGATCACGCGTCACTGATACAGTGCTATACTACAGCGGTCACAGCCCTGATCACGCGTCACTGATACAGTGCTATACTACAGCGATCACAGCCCTGATCACGCGTCACTGATACAGTGCTATACTACAGCGGTCACAGCCCTGATCACGCGTCACTGATACAGTGCTATACTACAGCGATCACAGCCCTGATCACGCGTCACTGATACAGTGCTATACTACAGCGATCACAGCCCTGATCACGCGTCACTGATACAGTGCTATACTACAGCGATCACAGCCCTGATCACGCGTCACTGATACAGTGCTATACTACAGCGGTCACAGCCCTGATCACGCGTCACTGATACAGTGCTATACTACAGCGATCACAGCCCTGATCACGCGTCACTGATACAGTGCTATACTACAGCGGTCACAGCCCTGATCACGCGTCACTGATACAGTGCTATACTACAGCGGTCACAGCCCTGATCACGCGTCACTGATACAGTGCTATACTACAGCGATCAGAGCTCTGATCACACGTCACTGATACAGTGCTATACTACAGCGGTCACAGCCCTGATCACGCGTCACTGATACAGTGCTATACTACAGCGATCACAGCCCTGATCACGCGTCACTGATACAGTGCTATACTACAGCGATCACAGCCCTGATCACGCGTCACTGATACAGTGCTATACTACAGCGATCACAGCTCTGATCACGCGTCACTGATACAGTGCTATACTACAGCGATCACAGCCCTGATCACGCGTCACTGATACAGTGCTATACTACAGCGATCAGAGCTCTGATCACGCGTCACTGATACAGTGCTATACTACAGCGATCACAGCTCTGATCACGCGTCACTGATACAGTGCTATACTACAGCGATCACAGCCCTGATCACGCGTCACTGATACAGTGCTATACTACAGCGATCACAGCCCTGATCACGCGTCACTGATACAGTGCTATACTACAGCAATCACAGCTCTGATCACGCGTCACTGATACAGTGCTATACTACAGCGATCACAGCCCTGATCACGCGTCACTGATACAGTGCTATACTACAGCGATCACAGCCCTGATCACGCGTCACTGATACAGTGCTATACTACAGCGATCACAGCCCTGATCACGCGTCACTGATACAGTGCTATACTACAGCGATCACAGCCCTGATCACGCGTCACTGATACAGTGCTATACTACAGCGATCACAGCCCTGATCACGCGTCACTGATACAGTGCTATACTACAGCGATCACAGCTCTGATCACGCGTCACTGATACAGTGCTATACTACAGCAATCTCAGCCCTGATCACGCGTCACTGATACAGTGCTATACTACAGCGATCACAGCCCTGATCACGCGTCACTGATACAGTGCTATACTACAGCGATCACAGCCCTGATCACGCGTCACTGATACAGTGCTATACTACAGCGATCACAGCTCTGATCACGCGTCACTGATACAGTGCTATACTACAGCAATCTCAGCCCTGATCACGCGTCACTGATACAGTGCTATACTACAGCGATCACAGCCCTGATCACGCGTCACTGATACAGTGCTATACTACAGCGATCACAGCTCTGATCTGGGGTTTTAAAGGCAGGTCAAGTCCGAGTCAAGCGACTCGAGTCCACAACTCTGCGAGTTACATTCAAGATATTTGAAGGCATGAAAAACATTTAAATATGTCATTTTGGTGATCAAAGATGAGTTTTAAGGGATAAAATGATTGACAAGAGGGGAACTTTAACAATGCAAATTTAGCAAATATAATTTTTGCATTTATTCCCAGTAACCGGTGAAGACATGACCCATGATGCACTGGTGCAACGGCTGCACACGCTTTAACTCACAGATATAATGAACAGAAGTGAGAGTTCACAGCTCTGACCTGTCAAGCCCCTCCCCCCACCAGTGACACAAAGACGTGGGCGTGGCCTTGTGATGATTGACAGGTCTCCCACGGGGCTGATGCTTTTCTGTGGCACTATGCTGTAAATCAATGCTCTTTGAAGCGCTGATCACAGCGTTTGGATTGAGATCTGGCGGATCTGAAGCTGCAGGCCTACAGATGTACAGGACGGGTCTCAGGTGACATTCAACGATCACTGTGATGTTTTTAGATGCAGTAAACAGGTCAGCGGAGAGCTGTCAGAATATCTGGTTACTGAACACAACAGACGCCACCTAGAGGTGAGAGTCTGATGGTGTCCATGATCCACACTAGCATTGCTCAGAAACATCAACAGCACTATGTTCATTATCACATGAACTTGTGATCTTTTGTTGCATTATTATCTCTGTAAAGCTGCTTTGAAACAATCATTATTGTAAAAACAAACGCTGTATAAATAAAGGTGACTTGACCTGAATCTATTCTCCTCATCCCAGATCAAGTGAAGTGAGCATGATGTCACTCAGAGTGTCTGGTGGCTGATGGGAGCGTCACATGACCCTGATGATGCTGATGCTGTCTTCTCTGCACAGGAGGCCATTTTGTTCCAGATCTGTGTCTGTGTGCAGGAGACAGCCTGACCAATGACAGATCAGTGTGCCAGAAACACACACTCAGAGACACGACCTGCTTCAACACACACACACACACACACACACACACACACACACACACACACACACACACACACACACACACGCACACACCTCCTCTTTGTCTGTCTCTGCTTGTGCAACTGCTGGTTTTGGCTGTTGCCATTATCGCTGCGCTCTGCTTTTAAGTGATTTTCCTCTCATCAAGAGAAGCATGTGACTCTCTCTCTGCATGAGCACACACACCGACTGCGGGCAAGAAGATGTTAGTGTGTGTGATCCAGAGCCTCACATCGCCGATTCTTTGGGCAAAATCACACTGAACCGAACATTTTCAATCACTTTCCAATATATATATATATATATATATACTGTATGTATCATTTATATTATGCCAATTATAAATTATTACATAATTTATACATGTTTTTTATAGTAATTATATAGTGCATAGTAATTTATAGAAATTTATAGTAATTTATAAAATGTGCACAGAAAGGTGTAAAAATATATTCAAAACATTTATTGGTGTACATTCAAATATAGAAATAGCTTTTTTCACTATTGTGACGCATCCGTCATCAGAGACGAGATGTTGTCGGGAGTTAATATTTTTGATTAAATATATATATATATATATATATGGTCAATTTTGGTTTCATGGTGACAATTGAGGTCAAATGTTCATGTAATGATGTTCTGATAAGGTATGATATGATATTTTACACATCGGGATCAAATTTAGAGCATCACCAGCATCTGATATGATACACATCAAAAAGATCACGTTAAAAATAAATTGATTTGAGGATGTCAATGTTTGTTGAATGATCATTTTTATAAAACGGATAGTTCCGGTCCTTGATTCTGATTGGTTGAGCAGCGTTCTAAGCCTTTGTAAATGACACACACACACACACACACACACACACACACACACACACACACACACACACACACATACACACACACACACACACACACACACACACACACCCCCGCCGTTTGTGATGCTTTGTTGCTGCATGAGTTGCTAGGCAACCTCTTTGGAACTACATTGCTTGGCGGAGGAATAAATGTGTTCTAACGTTATATTTTTTGTTGCTGGTGTTTATTTTATGAATAAAATAAATTTTTAAATGAATTTTTTTTGGAGTGACCGTTTTCTAAAAGCAATAAGCCCCTAAAAGCCACTTTAGCTGATGCTGAAACCTTAATTCATGCATTAACCACATCCTTATTTCTTGGTCTTCCCAAAAAACTTATTGCAAGATTACAGTATGTCCAAAACTCATCAGCAAAAGCTCTCCCTCCACCAGGCGCTCTGCTCACGTTACTCCTCGCGACCTTCACTGGCTACCTGTGCATCACCTATACACTTCAAGGTATTGCTTCTAACGTTTAAGGCATTAAATGGTCTTGCTCCCTGGTATCTGTCGGCCCTACTCGACCCTGCGCGGTCCCTGAGATCAGCTGAACTTGGTTTAGTGCCCATCCCTCGTGTCTGGTTGTCTACTGTAGGTCATTTCAACGCATTCTCATTCTCTCTTGCCAAAGCGTCCACATCCAACGCACATGGCACCCTTTAGCGTCAATATAACACGCTTCGGTTATGGGTAGGTTTAGGTCTGGGGTAGTGTTAGGGTTAGACCACTAGGAGGCGCCTTCTGGCCCATATCTATCTGCGTGATGCTAAAGGGTGCCATGTGCGTTGGATGTAGACGCTTTGGCAAAAGCATCAGTATATGACGCATCGGGATGAGAACGGGATCGTCATTTAGTATTAATGCTCCTCAATTATGGAATTCGCTACCTCTTACACTACGCAATACCTCATCTGTGGCTACATTCAAGACCCAGTATCTATTTAACATGCATTTTGGATAATGTGACTATATGTATCCTATGTGACTGTAATGTGTGTGTGGGTGTTTAAATGTATTGTAATGTAGAATGTAAAGCGACCTTGAGCTATGGAAAGGTGCTATATAAATAAAACTTCTTCTAAAAGCCGTGATTTACAGTGAGTGTAGAACAGCTTTACTCCGCGTCGAGCCTAACAGCGGCCCTCAGCTGATCTACACACTGTAAAACACGGCTTTAAGGGGCTTACTGCTTTTATACAACGGTTACTCCAAAAAAATATTCATTTTAATATTTATTTTATTCATTGCTTTAGTCAAAGCTGGTTGTTTTATGTTGCAGGTATTTGAGCGCAAAACATAACATAAGGTCAGTCATAACACACACACTCTCACACACACACACACACACACACACACACACACACACACACACACACACACACACACACACACACTCACAACTCACATAGATGGAGACCACAGACACAAACTCTTCTCTCTCTCTCTCTCTCTCTCTCTCTCTCTCTCTCTCTCTCTCTCTCTCTCTCTCTCTCTCTCTCTCACACACACACACACACACACACACACACACACACACACACACACACACACACACACACACACACACAGCCACAGATAGAGACCACACAGGAAGGAGTGTGTGTGTGACACACCACACACAGACACAGGGGAATGTAAACACACGTTTCACTGCTGTACTGAGAACATCTCACAGACGTAGAGGTTTCAGAGGATAAATATGATCGGCAGATTCATGAGTGAGCGCCAGTAAAACACGCTGGTTTGCATGTGTTTCATGTCCAACCACAATCCCCACAGACAGAATCTGAATTACTGAATTACAAAACACAAACTCAACAGCCCATGAAGTTACAGAGCCACAAATCAGTCTGAATCCTCACGCAAATCAATAAATCCATACACACACACGACTCAGGTTTCTCAGACTCGCGTTTGACTGACAGATACTGAACACGTCTGGACTTACAGCTGCGAGAATATGATTCACGAGGCTGGTATGAAATGTGTCAAACTAACATTAATGCTCCATAAAGCTTCAGACGTGATATTCTGCAGGAAGAAACACTTTCCAGAAGCAGAGAGTCTGAAGTCTCTTTATTAGAGGCTCAAACTAACCAGTCAAAGCAAACTCATCTCACTTCTGCACTGTGATGTGCTAGTGTTTCTACATTACATCTTACATTTATGCAAGATGAGTGTGTGTGTGTGTGTGTGTGAGTGAGTGAGTGAGTGTGTGTGTGTGTGAGTGAGTGAGTGTATGTGAGAGTGTGTGTGTGTGTGTGTGTGTGTGTGTGTGTGTGAATGAGTGAGTGTATGTGTCACGGTGTGAGTTTTGTCTTGTTCCTTGTTCTTGGGGGGGGGGTGGGGGGGCAGTAGGTCTCCACCCTGGCCGCCCGAGGGGTCGTCTCGGCCCTGGCCGCCCGAGGGGTCGTCTCGGCCCTGGCCGCCCGAGGGGTCGTCTCGGCCCTGGCCGCCCGAGGGGTCGTCTCGGCCCTGGCCGCCCGAGGGGTCGTCTCGGCCCTGGCCCCCGAGGGGTCGTCTCGGCCCTGGCCCCCGAGGGGTCGTCTCCGCCCTGGCCCCCGAGGGGTCGTCTCCGCCCTGGCCCCCCGAGGGGTCGTCTCGGCCCTGGCCCCCGAGGGGTCGTCTCCGCCCTGGCCCCCGAGGGGTCGTCTCCGCCCTGGCCCCCGAGGGGTCGTCTCCGCCCTGGCCGCCCGAGGGGTCGTCTCCGCCCTGGCCGCCCGAGGGGTCGTCTCCGCCCTGGCCGCCCGAGGGGTCGTCTCGGCCCTGGCCGCCCGAGGGGTCGTCTCGGCCCTGGCCGCCCGAGGGGTCGTCTCGGCCCTGGCCCCCGAGGGGTCGTCTCCGCCCTGGCCGCCCGAGGGGTCGTCTCCGCCCTGGCCCCCCGAGGGGTCGTCTCCGCCCTGGCCGCCCGAGGGGTCGTCTCGGCCCTGGCCGCCCGAGGGGTCGTCTCGGCCCTGGCCCCCGAGGGGTCGTCTCCGCCCTGGCCGCCCGAGGGGTCGTCTCGGCCCTGGCCGCCCGAGGGGTCGTCTCCGCCCTGGCCGCCCGAGGGGTCGTCTCCGCCCTGGCCCCCGAGGGGTCGTCTCCGCCCTGGCCCCCGAGGGGTCGTCTCCGCCCTGGCCCCCGAGGGGTCGTCTCCGCCCTGGCCCCCGAGGGGTCGTCTCCGCCCTGGCCCCCCGAGGGGTCGTCTCCGCCCTGGCCGCCTGTAGCTCCTGCTCCGCCCTGGTCGCCCACGCTTCACGACCCAGATCCGCCATTGCAATGCCCTGGTCCCGTTCCCCTGCACGGACCTGGCCGTCCATCCCTCCCCCAAGACCGCCTCCGCTTCACCACCCTCCTGAACTTGTGTTTTTTTGTTTTGATGGGCGTTGAGAGCCGCCCATGGGGGGGGGGGGGCTATGTCACGGTGTGAATTGTTTCTTGTTCCTTGTTCTTGTCAGTCATGTGATTCCCTGTTCGTCATGTGATCCTGCCATGTGTTTTGTCATTTGTTAATTGTCTGATCATTGTTCACAGGTGGTCCTTGTCTTGTAATTAGTCAGTGTATTTAAGCCCTCATGTTTGCCCTGTGTCTTTGTCTTGGATTGAATGTTACATGTGAATGTTTTGTAGTCTTGTATGTTCCGGCCCTTGTTCTTGTTTCAGGCCTTGCTCTGCCTTTGTTTTGTGTTGTTTTATTATTGGTATTAAAGGTTATGTTTGGGTCCTCACCCGCTCGCCTCCAGTGGATCATTCATAACAGTATGTGAGTGTGTATGTGTAAATTACATTCTACAGATGCTTAGAACAGAACTACAGCAATTCATCAAAGCAATTAATGAGTGAAAAAGGTTAAAATACCGGATTTGATTTGAGTTTGAGAGAATTCTTCTAATTTAAACCCCTCATAATTTCTCAACATAATGTTCTCTATGATCAACATTTGTATTCAGACACTGTAAAAATATCATTCAAAGTCCCCTGGATGAGAGAAGGAGAACCATCAGAACCAGATAGTTCACAAGTGAGGAGACACTCAGATGATCCCACACGCCGAAATAAATCAAAAATAAAATAAGTTCACACTGTACACACAGACAAGCATGAGAGATCTGAGGACCGTTTGGCCCCTGAGGGCCTCCGTCCAAATGAAACACATCGTCTGTGTTTGGATGCGATGGAAATATTTATCATCACTCTGAGCCGAGCCGAGTCACACACCCACTTGTTGATTTATCCGTTAAGGCTTGTTCACAATAAGAACGAGAACTATATCCGTGTCACACCAGCGCTCAATATCATTATTATTATAAGCGCTGCAGTTTATGTCGTCTGTCTCTTTAAATTCAATTCACAGTTTTTTGTAAAGCGCTTTTCACAACACTTCATTTCAGCTTTACAGTCCACATTACAATATCAGTGATCTGTTATCAGAGGAAACTGTGTGGTTCAGAAATGTACATATACAAAATCACAGTTAGATAGAAAAGTATTAATTTAAATAATGTATTAATTTAAGGCAGAAACAATGAGCTTTTTGAAGTAATGATTGTTAACAGACGATTATGACAATGTGTTGATTTGTTGTTTGCGTCATCTGAAGTCATCAATGTTTTTATAGTTTAAAATCACACTGAAAGTGATTCCAACGATGTTGTTCCTATCGTTATAGTCATGATGTGGCTTAGAAAGATTATTAGAACTATAACTTCATCGTTAAAGTTATCGTTGGAGTGAACGGACCTTTAGACGTGACGCTCCTGCAAGAGTGAGTCTCTCAATCACGATTACCCACATCGCCTCTGCAAACACACTAATTACATCAAGCCAACTCTCTTCTGTGAGCACATCTGTGTTTGATGTTAAGTGTGTGTGAGCGTCACACACACACGGCAGGGGTCGGCTTTAAACACGCCCTGACCTTTACCCTGTAATCAAGACACTTCACAAACTCCATCTCCATTCGTTCCTCATATAAAGCCACATCTGATCTGCCATTTAAACACACAAAATGTTCATTTCCTAACTCAGAAATGTAGGCCATGAAACGATCAGGAAAAGCTGGTCGTAAATGTCACTGATGCGAACCAGCTGTCTGAGCAAACTAAAGCCCTCCATTTTCCCCATCATCAAACGCTAGACAAGTCAAACGTCAGACCGCGGGCAGCCATGTTTACGTGCACATCTGAACCATTCCGTGTGCCTGACCGACACTCACACACACACACACACACTCACCGGGACACGCACAGCCTCCCACCGACATCTTCTCACATGCC
>CM060626.1:793634-883634 GCA_030578275.1 Meda fulgida
AGAAATGCGCTATTGAAATCATATTAACGGCTCAAAGGCGGTTTAATTAGTTAGTCAAGTGTCTGAATAAAGTTTTAGAATAAAAAGTTATGATTTCAGCTGTTTAAATCGTCATACACCAGTATATATGCATTAAGGCTGAAACATTATGTTCAAAATATAAACTGTCTAAAATAAAATGTATTTCTTTTGAGCCCATAAAGGGTGGGGAATATCACTGAGTGTTTGACAGATTCTACTCAATCAGTGTGAAAGGCCATTAAATTAATCTTATTCTGCTCGCGTTCATCAATGAATGAATGATTGAATGGGTTATTAGGTAAAACTTCTCTTCAGTGTCATTCAATGCTCGTGTTTCTTATCTGAGTGTCCAGGTCAAATAACGCTGATGTATCACACACACACACACACACACACACACACCTGTCTGACCGAGTCAAGATTCAATCTGAATCAAATCAACAGTTTTAAATGGAGTTTCGCCGAGTTTGTTGTTTAGTCATGGCCTTTAAACTTATATAAATCTGCTTTAACTACTTACAAATTAATGATTGATATACAGGTTTTTGTTTACGCATTTCTTTTCTGGAAATTATTTGTTTAGGCTATTTATTTTAAGTTCAACCGACCATTAAAATATAGTACAATATATAATGGTAGCATTAATTATATTTGTTCCTTTTTTACTGTAAAATCGTAAGTGTAAGAAGCTTCAGTATACAGCTTTATTGTAGTACTAGTAATTATAGTATTTTGAATTTTTGTATTCAATTTCTGTACTTTTTTCACTCAGACTTTTTGAAGGATTGCAAGATATTAACTCATAATTGTGAGATATTAACTCAGGATTGTGAGATATCAGAATTGCAAGATATTAACTAGAGAGAAAATTTGTGATTTATTTTTTATTCAATGGTGGAAAAAGGCTTCTATAGTTTTAACTATTTGTACCATGGTGAAGTTTACCACGGGTTCACAATGGGGTTTTTTGTTTGTTTTTTTGGCCAAACATCATTTATTAGGCTAATTATTTAGCTACAGGGCAAACACTTAACTCAATATGTGACTCGCATGTGTGATTTGAACTAATGGGAATGACTTTCTCTTACACTAATGATATGTGATTACAAGGAAGTTCACGGATAAGTGTGAATTCCTCATCGTAATGACTTTCCAGGAATATAGAGCCCAGAGTTTGTGGCCTGGGTTTGAATCCTAATCCTATCCAGCATTGTTTTGTGTTTCGTTTTTTATCCACAGTTTGAATTTGGAAAACATGACGTTCCCGTCTTTGATCTGGATATTGGAAAGATCTCCGATGCTCTCAGTCTCCACGGAAGCCTGGATCCTTCCATTTTATCCATCTTTCAGGAAAAGATTGGGACGGAGAGTGTGGAAAGCGAGGCGTCGCTTCTGTCAGCGCTGAGCGAGATCTTGGACAGCGTAGACGTTGAGACGTTATCACCGTTTGACGTGCTTCCGGACGCAGAGATTTTTTCATCTCGGAAGGATCCAAACCACACAGTTAGTAGTCGCCTGGGTCTCAAGTTCTCAATATATATGTAAAAACAATTGGTGAATTTGCTTTTGTCAAACTTTTCCCCTCACAGCTCAGGAATCTTCTGCATTCAGATCGAGCAGCAACGCTTCAATGCCCCAAAATCTCACAACGTCCAGCTTCAAAGTCAGGAAAAGTAAGTTTCCTTTGCTTTATCCTGTTATTGACCGGATTCATGCGCAGTTCCCGTCTCCACACTGAGGAAATTGTTGAAGAGACTCTATATTTTTGTGTAAATCAAAAGTTTATCCAATACTGGATTTGTGCAAATAGCAGCCCTACCTCAATCCACACCTTGTCTAATTTTTATTTAAAAAAAAAAAGTTTGTTGCCCTTCATCACTCGATGCTTGTGTATGTTTTTTTTAACCATGCTGCAAACAAAAAAAAAAAAAAACGCTTTAAACCGTTTAACTGAAGATTTTAATCGGTCAAAATTGTTACTTTCGGTTACCGGTTAAACGGTCAATATGAGCATCCCTACTTTAAATTGCTTGAAATGTAACTGGAATCACTTAAAAAAAGGAAAATACAGTAAAGTGCAACATGTGCAGAACAAGTCTGTCATATCGGCTACATAACATGTATAATGAGAATATTATAATTGTGTGTTTGAGGCATGGCTTTTAATAGTGAGACTTGTTTTAGTAACCAGGCTCTCAATGAAACTTTGGATTTAAATTTATCGGCCAATATTAGGCCTGCATAACGATTAATAATTATGTATATATAAATACACACACATGCATGTATAATTTTAAGAAAAAAATGTATTTATATATTAAGTATTTATAATTATATATTAAATAAATTATATTTAAATATAAAAATGTACATAAACGTAAATATTTTTTAAATATATACATGCATGTGTGTGTATTCATAAATACATAATTATTTTACACAGTACACACACATATATGATGTAAACAAAAACTTTTATTCTGCAAACGATAGTTGTGATTAATCGTTATGCAGCCCTAGCCAATATATATCGTTTATCGGCCTTCAAATATAGACAGTTATCGGCAAAATTTTCATATTGGCGCATCCCTATTTAATACCTTACACCTTTTGAATAATAAAAACACCATCATGGTGAAAAAGACGTACTATTAAATGTATTAAAAAATACTTGAGTATGTTTTTAGCACACTACAAATGTACTAGAATGCATGTTTAACACATTTAACAGTACGTCTTTTTCACCTCTGTGTCGCTTTTACAACATTTCAAATCCCTAAGCCGAAGAAGCAGCTCCAGGTGCGCATTAATCCGCAAAACCAACATATCAGTAATAACATTTTGGATTTAGATTTATGGGCCAATATATCGTTCATCGGCCTTCAAACATAAACAATTATCGGTTGTAGGTATTGGGCAAAATTTTCATATCGGCGCATCCCTATATAATATAATTTTGACTAATAAAAACACTGTCATCGTGTCGCTTCTACAACATTTCAGAGCCGAAGACGATGTGTCAGTCCCCCTCGAGCTTTATCCCAGTGTTGTGTGTGTTTGCCCGTCAGGAGGTGGTCATCTCAGACCGACAGCTGAGACCCCGTCGCCACGTGGAAACCCAGAGCAAGATCTCGCGGGCCGCCGAGAACAAGAGGAGCGCCAGAAGCTTTCGCATCGAGTCCGACACGGTGTTCCCACAAGACCAGCGGGAATTCCTCGCGGATTTAGTGAGACACATGCATCCGTACTGCATCAGGAGCGATCTGGGGAAAGAGAAAGAGGTCCGTGTGTCTGTGGAGGAGGAGGAGGAGGAGTTTGTAGATGTTGAAGGTTACGAGGAACCGGAAGAGAACCAATCAGGACAAGGACTAGATCCGAGAGCAGAGAGCGGAGAGGATAAAGCCGAACCCGAAGAGGATCGGGAGAAGGATGTGTGCAGAAACAGCGCGCGTATCGCATCTTTGGACAAGCATGTTTTGCTGACGACTCCTCAAAGAAGCGCTTTACTCAAAAAAAACAGGGAAAAAAGCAGGAAAACGGTGACATTTGCAGTCAATTTAACCTTCGTTCATGAGATTCCGCCTGACGACGAGTCCTGTTCAGACTCGGAATCCACATCCTCTAAAAGTGACATCACTTCCCCTCAGAAGCCCAAAGCACTCAGTCTGCAGGAGTACCGTCTCCTCCGACAGAACAAACAGCCTCGTGAAGAGACACGAATGGACTATCGGACGAAGTGGCCTTCGCTTCCCGATTTTCCCAGGGAGCTTCCGGCTATTCTGCCGGATTTGTTTAAAATCGGCCCAAAGTGGAATCTAAACACACATTGTGGTGCGATAGGTAAAGCTCCAGCTGTTGAGGTGAAGATGTCGGCACCCCAGCCTCGAGAAACCTCACGTTCCTCGCATGTGAAGCTCAGAGCGCCCGTAGATCTGTGCAGTGACCCTCCAAACCCGGTTCTAGTGCCCTTGAAACCCACACCATCATCAGGGATAAACGCGCAGCCGGCGCTAGCACGCTCAAGCGCTAATGTTGGTGTTTCCTGTGAAGAGTTTCGGCTCGCTGAGGTCGTGCCTGTGATCATCACAGCGACGAGAGCCGGACCAGAACCGCCGGACTCGGTACTGATGCCCACGAGCGTCGCAGAGAAACACCCCGAAGGACCGCAGAACCGGGCCTCGCGTGCAGAAATCGGTGAGCTGGCCGTCCGGTGATGTTTGAAGCCATTACAATGCTTTCACAGCAGGGTGATTATCGGTCATCAAAACTAAAACCCATTCAGAAAATAAAACTATTTGTGTTACTTGCAACAAATGTTAACTGAAATATAATGTACAATTTATATTTTATTGAATTTCTCATTTTCATTTAGTTGTAAAAATTAATGAAAACTAAATGGACAAATTTTATTTAAAACAAAATTGTTCAAAAATAACAAATGTTACTAAAACTGAATTTTGAACTTACAACAGAAAATATCAAATTGATTTAATTTTTATAAACATTATAATAGAATCTAAATTTGTAAAAATGACAATAACAACAAATTACTAAAATGGAGAATATAATAACAAAAAAAATTATAAAATAATAACAAGAAACTAAATAGACAATGAAACTAAATAAAACAAACTAATTAAAATGACAAAAACACACAACAAAACGACTATAAATAAAATGGAAATAGAACATTTAAAAACATTTTTTTTTAATATTTATAAAAACTAACAGAAATTAGAACCTAAATAGACAATAAAACTAAATAGAAAAAACAACAAACTAATAAAAATGACAAAAACACAAAATACTATAACTAAAATATAAAATGTATTTACAAAAACTATAATAACTTGAAACTAAATAGATAATAAAAACTAAATAGAAAAAAATGAAAAAAATACTATAACTAAAATATAAAAACAATGTATTTACAAAAACTTGAAAGTAAATAGACAATAAAAACTAAGTAGAAATAAATCTAATTAAAATGACAAAAACAACTAAATGACTAAAACTAACTAAAATGACAATGGAATTTTATTTATTTTTTTAAATAAAAGGAAAAAAACTAATTGAAACTAGAAATTAAAGTAAAAATTGAGAAAGACAAAAACATACTAAAACGAACTAAAATTCAAATGAAAAATAAAATCATAAACGAATTTGATTTTTTCTAAAAACTATAATACTTTTTCAGTGATACTACAATAACACTGTTTCAAAGCATTTCATGTTGATTATTTTGCAGGAATTGAAGCCACTGATCTGACCAGCCTTTTGGAGCAGTTTGAGACTCAAGGTAAATGATAAAAGCATGTTTTGTTTATGATTATGTGTAACTGAATAGACAGATGAGACCCGTGTGCTTTTTCAGCCCTGAATCATTTTCATTCCATTAAAGCTTCATGAATGTTTGTCTCCTCGGCACAGAAGACAATATCGTCACAGATTTAATGCCGTCAGAGACGCACGCGGTCCCAGTGTTATTAAAGCACACTCGTTAAGGTGGCGTAATAGTTTTAGAACAGGAATGAATAATGTTTGTATGTTCAGGGTTTAAATCTCTAGAAACATAACCGGACGTCACAGGGAATTATTATAGCAACTAACTAGTTGATATTAGCCGCTCCTACCGCTAACGTGGATTCCTCAGTCAGAGCGTGTTGTTTCTCTGCAGCTTCTGAAGGGCAGAATCTTCCGGAAGTTTCCCGGGATGAGCATCAGGATCGACGGCCGGCGGATCTCAGCAGCACTGCAGGTCAGAGGTCATATCACCAGCTGTCGATGGAAACCTCATACATATTTCATCATTTTTATTTTGTTCAAAAATTAGGGATGCACGATATATCGGCCACAATATCGGTATCTGCCGATATATGTTCGTTTTTATTGTTAGCGTTATTGGCCGGATAAGAAAATGTGTCCGATATACTGTATTAAAACTGATAAATAATGGATTATTGCGCATCTGAAGGGTCTCAGCTGAAGGAAGTGTTCGCCATAATGCTTTTGAATTACTTGAAATATGATTGAAATCACTTAAAAAAAGGAAAATACAGTATATGCAAAATAGGCTACATAAAATTATAATGGGAACATTGAGGCGAGGATTTTTATAGTGAGACTTTTGTTTTTGTAATCAGGCTCTCAAAATTTATATAAATTATATTGGTTATCAGCTTTCAAATATAAAGAATTATCGGTATCGGCCAAAATGTTCTTATCAGTGCATCCCTATCATAAATCGTTGCTATTAGTCACCCTTTACATCTGTCTGGGTTTTTCAAATATTTAACCAATGAAAAGTATTAAAAACAGCTTGTGACTAAACCTCGTGACTCCATTGGCTCCTCAAACTGTCAGTCAAACCTCATAACTCCGCCCCCTCTATGTCGCTGCTTGTTTGCAATGCAATTGTGAATAAACTGGTTGTCTGAATAACTACAGCCTTTCTTTACTCAAGAAACACACAAGTCTGTGCAACAATTAATCAAATACAAAATAAAAGTTTGTTATAATGTGTGTGTGTGAGTGCTGTGTATAATTATTTTTTATATATAAATACACTCACATGCATGTATATATTTAAGAAATATTTGCATGTGAATACTGCATATATATTTATATATAAGGCTAATATTTTCTGAATTTGAGGATCGGAGAAGAGTGTTTTAATGGGCGTCCAACTTAAAGATTTTATTTTATTTGTGCAATTCTTAAAAAAGCTCTTAAAGTCTTACATTTGATTTTAATAACTGCAGATATCCTGTATAAAAGCAAAAAAAATTAAAGGCTTGACATTAGGAAGAATGCAGATGAGACATCATGAATATGCTAATGAGAGCATGATGTCATCAGCGAGTTTGAGCAGGCTTTAGTTAGTTTCCATTGAAAGCAGTGGGTCATTGGACTATAGTTTCATGATTATTTGTTTCTCTCCAGGACTAACTCCCCCCGCCACACCTCCACATCAGACCTGGAAGCCCCTGGTGCCCGTCAAATCCATGAAGTCCAGCAAAACCATTCAGATTATCGAACCTCGCCCATTGCCGCCCAGCAAAACTCATTCAAAACTTCCCAGCTTCACTCCTGTGTCCAATCTCGCTCAACTTTTCCTGGATCACGATTACTGTGGGATTCAGGGAAGCGAGACGGCGTTCGACTCGGTTTCGAGTCCTTGTGATTACAGGGTGTTGTTGTCACCTGACAGCTCTCCCTGCAGGATAAACACGTTCGAGGAGGCGGAGTCTCTGAGGGGGCGGGGCTTGTGCTTCTCCGCCCCCTCTCCGAGCCCATTGGACCGTGGGAGGAGGAAGAGGCGGGGTTATGATGGAGGATACCGACGCTCCAGCTCAAGGTCTTCTTGCTCTTCATCGTCATCATCGTCGTCATCTCGTTCCAGGTCTCGTTCACCACCCAGAAAAAGGTCAGTGGAAGCTGTTGCTACTAAAATACAGTAAAAATGTTGTTAAATTAATCACCCTGTAGTCTATAATTTTATCCGTTAAAACTCATACTTTGATCACCAAAATTACATATTTAAATGCAAAAATTCATATCTTTTTGCTTTAAAATAGCTTGAATGTAACTTGACACCTCATTAAGTATACGTGGTTCTGTGAATATGCAAATGAGCCCCGCCTCAACTCACTCACAGCCGCTCAGAGATCCACTCGTTGACGATCACACGTTAAAAATAGCTGGATTTCCACGACAGAGGTACTTTAACAAGATTTATATTTAATAGTTTATATGCATCCATGTAACAATACACCGCATTATTAACTAGCAAATATAGATTTATACCTGTATGCCTATATATATATATATATACACACACACTAACATTATAAGAGAATAAATAGTTTTTTATGCGTCCAAGTCAATGTAACAATAACAAGCGTTATTTAATTGTGTTCAGATTTTAATTATGAGAATTTGTTTATTTAAAAAAAAATCTGTACTGATACAATCAAATTTAAAGTTTTCAAAAATCAGTTCAAACTCTCCAACTCTTTGCTGTTTTTGCTACTATGCGAACACTATTAAAACATCTCGTAAAATTAAATCTGTTTATGTTTTGCTGATAATGTTTGATCAGGTACAGGTCCAGGCATTCTGGAAGCAGTTCCTCCTCGCGCTCCAGTTCACGCTCGTCGTCGTCGTCTTCTCCCCCTCCTCGCGAGCGCCGATCCAGATCCCGATCCAGATCTTTATGTGGCTCTCGATCCGGTTCACACTCGCCGCAGCCGGCCTGGAGTGAGTCTCGCTGCGCATGGAAGAGGTCAGTGGGAACAGTGGGAACACTAGGGCTGGGAGAACAAATCGAATTCACCTAACTATCACATTTCTTTTGTTTACGATTTTAATCGATATTAAAGGTGCAGTGTGTAATATTTACGAGGATCTGTTGACAGAAATGCAATATGAACATAACTATGTTTTCAGTGCTGTATAAAGACCTTACATAATGAACCGTGATGTTTTTATTAGCTTAGAATGAGCATTTCTCTCTACACACACCGCGGGTCTCCTTACATCCACATGTTTCTACGGTGGCCCTGAACAGACAAACGCGTTTCGACACTATGATGTTCTTCGTGTAAAGAAGCTGCTAAAGTCAGAGAATAAAACACTGACACAATGATGAACAAGTGACAATAATATTCGCAATAACATACCGTTTTACTGAACAATTAAGAAAACATAATTTCTTAATTTATCTTTGTAAAGAAACCTCATTGTTTAACTGGCTACTCTCTGCTGTCTCAGACGACGACATCACTTCCTGTCGGCCACTGTAACTTCTGTTGAGTGCAATTCACAACCTCACCACTAGATGCTGCTAAACAATACACACTGCACCTTTAATTTAAATTAAATAGCTTTATTTTTGTCCTTGCTTATAGACGAGGTTGACTGAAGCCAACAGAGGATGAAATGTGTTTTCTGAGAGTTTAGTGACGTAATATCACAAGTGTACGCGTGGAAGAGACTGAAAGCCCTCGAGCTGCTCATATACTGAGAGAGAGATAGACAGTAGAGATGCACGATTCCTCTTTAAAATACTGTGATCTCGATTCAAACACTCACGCGATCTTCTTCCAATTCGGCCGTCTATTAAACCTGACAAAATCGCAACGTTCAAATCTGTGTTGGCGCTGACCCGGAGAGAGTCGTCATGAAACCTTCTTTTCAACATCATAGTATCATCATTTCTGTGATGCAATAATTCAAATTATCATAGAAGGACTGAGATAAAAGTGTAAAGATCGAATATAAACACTGATGTCTACGGTAACGATCAAAATAGAGTAAATCAGCTTTTGATAGAAACTTGGTCGATTACATTGACAAGTGACTGTTAAAAAATGTATTTGTTATTGAATCATTTATTCAAGAGAATGTAGTATTGTATGATGCTTCTGAAATAAAACTCAGAAAGATGTGATGAATTGTTTTTGTAAATATGACTCATACTGTATAAGTGTATGATGTAGCTTAAAAATAAATATTCGCAATACTTGTAGAATCGCAAAAAACTTGTAGAATCGCAAAAAAAAAAAACATATATATATATATATAAAAATCGGCACCCAAGAATCGTGATCGTATTGAATCGGGAGCTTCCCAGCCCTAGTGAAAACTGTGATGATCCTTGTTGGATTGCGAGTCTAAATCTGTATTTTTCTCAGTCGCAGACAGGAGGAGTTGAACCGGCTTCGGGAAGAGGCTCGCAAACTCTGCCAGCAGAAAGCCATCGTAAGTCCACCATTATCTCTCATCAAAGGCGACGCTGACGTATAGGAATGCCAAGTTTATTTGTGTATGCATGTGTACATATGTATGTATAATAATTTCTTTAGATTGAGATTTATACATCATAAAAGCTGAATAAATAAGCTTTCCATTGATGTATTGGTTTGTCCGGACAATATTTGTCTGAGATGCAACTATTAGAAAATCTGGAATCTGAAGATGCAAAAAAATTGAAACATTGAGAAAATCTCCTTTAAAGTTGTGCATTAATGTTCACGATTGTGCAGCATCCACTCACACAAATACATGTTTATATATTTACAGTAGGAACTTTACAATAACTGCACGGAACATGATCTTCACCCTCGCGTTTGCCGACCCCAGAGGGTTAATATGCTAAGGATTTTTGGCATAAAAGAAAAATGTAATCATTTTGACCCATACGATGTATTAATACGATGTGATGATAAACCCGTGTGACTGGTGCTGTGATCCAGGCTCACGTATGTATATAAAGTTAATAACTGCAGAAAGAATTATAACTTTTGTTAGTTTTTTGTTTGCATAAGGAAAATACGGAGGATCTGATTTCTGTTAAGTTGATCTGTACTCTATACAGGTGAAACGCAAAAAATGAGAATATCGTGCAAAAGTTATAATTGTGATGATTATGGCACAGCTTATGAAAACCCCAAATTCAAAATCTCAGAAAATTAGAATATTACATAAAATCAATAAAAAAAGGATTTTAAATACAGAAATGTCGGCCCTCTGAAAAGTATAATCATATGTATATAGTTATATACACTAAGTATATTAGTTTCACCTTTTAATTTGAATTACTGAAATACATGAACTTTTGCACGATATTCTCATTTTTCGAGTTTCACCTGTAATGGTTCAGCAATAAAAAATCAAATGTAAAAGAAGGATGCTAATGTGTGTGTGATGGCTGTGTGTGAACCGCAGGAGGAGCGTAGGGTGGTGTATGTGGGAGGAATCCGCGGGAACATGTCTCCCTCAGACCTCTCTGATCGATTCTCGCTGTTCGGGAAGGTTGAGGATTGTACAATCCACATCAGGAGTCACGGGTGAGAGCCACACACTCGTCATGAGAGGCGTTTCAGCTTCAGTTTCTGTCCTGGAAGATGATTTACACTGCGTTCAAACCTTTTAGAAAGTTGTTCTTAAAAGAAGTCTCTTCTGCTCACAAAGGCTGCGTTTATTTGATTAAAAATACAACAAAAAACAGTAATTTATTCCTGTGATCAAAGCTGAGTTTCAGCATCATTACTCCAGTCTTCAGTGTCACATGATCCTTCAGAAATCAGGAGAATATGAGGATCTGATGATCAAGACACATTTATGATTATTATCAGTGTTGAAAACTGTCGTGTACAATTTTTTTTTCAGGATTCTTTGATAAATGGAAAGTTGAAAAGAACAGCATTTATTTGAAAAATAATCTTTTGTAATATTATAAATGTCTTTACTGTCACTTTTGATCGATTTAATCAGGGCTCGACATAAGCAGTGGCCCGGGGCCAGTAAAAGAGTATATCGGGCAAGTGGATTGGCCAGTGACTGGCCATCAGCAAAACAAACAGCAAACGTCATACACAGTGGCACGAAGAGTGTCAATGTTACTTATAACGTGTTCAAATGTCAAAGAACTACGAGGCTGATACGAGAAAGAGGACATTCCTAGTGTCATGGAAAACACAGTAAACCTGGTAGGGATGAGTACCGAAACCCCGGGGCCGTTCTGCTGTCGGTACTGGAGAAAGTACAGCCATTAGCCAAGTACACGACTCGCCAGCCATTTCTATATAATAAAATTAAACAATCTGTCTGTGATGCATTTTTGCTGTTCGCAGTTCGAGAGAGAGAGAGAGAGAGCGAGAGGGAGCGAGAGAGAGAGAGAGTGAGAGAGCGAGAGGGAGCGAGAGAGAGAGGGAGCGAGAGAGAGAGAGAGTGAGAGAGAGAGCGAGAGAGTGAGAGAGAGAGAGAGAGAGAGAGCGAGAGTGAGAGAGCGAGAGAGAGAGAGAGAGAGCGAGCGAGAGAGAGTGAGAGAGCGAGCGCGAGTGAGAGAGAGAGAGAGAGTGAGAGAGAGAGAGCGAGCGAGAGAGTGAGCGAGCGAGAGAGAGAGTGAGAGAGCGAGAGAGAGAGAGAGAGCGAGCGAGAGAGAGTGAGAGAGCGAGCGCGAGTGAGAGAGAGAGAGAGAGAGAGAGAGAGAGAGCGAGCGAGAGAGTGAGAGAGCGAGCGAGAGAGAGAGAGAGAGAGAGAGAGCGAGAGTGAGAGAGCGAGAGAGAGAGAGAGCGAGAGAGAGAGAGTGAGAGAGCGAGCGAGAGCGAGAGAGAGAGAGAGAGCGAGCGAGCGAGAGAGAGAGTGAGAGAGAGAGAGCGAGAGAGTGAGAGAGAGAGAGAGAGAGAGAGAGAGAGCGAGCGAGAGAGAGAGAGAGCGAGCGAGAGAGAGAGAGAGAGAGAGAGAGAGAGAGAGAGAGAGAGAGAGAGAGCGAGCGAGAGAGAGAGAGAGCGAGCGAGAGAGAGAGAGAGAGCGAGCGAGAGAGAGAGAGAGAGAGAGAGAGAGAGAGAGAGAGAGAGAGAGAGAGAGAGAGAGAGCGAGAGGGAGCGAGAGAGAGAGAGAGAGAGCGAGCGAGAGAGCGAGAGAGTGAGAGAGCGAGCGAGAGAGAGAGCGAGAGAGAGAGAGAGAGAGAGAGAGAGAGAGAGAGAGAGAGAGAGAGAGAGAGAGAGCGAGAGAGAGAGAGAGAGA
The DNA here is from genome assembly GCA_030578275.1 of Meda fulgida. NCBI lineage: Eukaryota > Metazoa > Chordata > Actinopteri > Cypriniformes > Leuciscidae > Meda > Meda fulgida. Next base: position 806,187 of record CM060626.1, read on the forward strand.
GAGAGCGAGAGGGAGCGAGAGAGAGAGAGAGAGAGAGCGAGAGAGAGAGAGAGTGAGAGAGAGAGAGAGAGAGAGAGAGAGAGAGAGAGAGAGAGAGAGAGAGAGAGCGAGAGAGAGAGAGAGAGAGCGAGCGAGAGAGCGAGAGAGTGAGAGAGCGAGCGAGAGAGAGAGCGAGAGAGAGAGAGAGCGAGAGAGAGAGAGAGAGAGAGAGAGAGAGAGAGAGAGAGCGAGAGAGAGAGAGCGAGAGGGAGCGAGAGAGAGAGAGAGAGAGAGAGAGAGAGAGAGAGAGAGAGCGCTATGCCACACGATGCCACAGCGTGCACAACACTACAGTCCTGCTTAATGAGTGTCGACGGAGGACAGAACTAAACATTCAAACGTAGATCTTTGATATTAGTCTGATTTAATTTTAGATTTCGTCTTCCAAAGATTATAGAATATATTTGAGGAAAAACCATTAAAAACTATAGCCGCATTCTGTCTAGCGCAACTTCCTTCCCTTCGCAGCAGCGCGCTGTCATTTCTCCAGCTCAAACTTTAGGACAGAATCAGCACGATCGGTAGTAAAATGCAGTCTCTACTGTTGCTAAATTGCGGGACGCGTTTAATAATAAAAAGAGTTATTAAAAGCACAAAAATCTGCGCAAGAGATGCTGTTCCCAATGCGGGAGATCCGAAACAGACCGCAACGACGAGACAAGCACGTTATACTTTGGGCTTCATGTGCGCGTCTAAACGATCAAATGACTCAAAAATATGTCAAAATGACCGGCTTGGAGATTCACTTAGTTTATGTCTAACTATTAGATCTGCACTCGTTCTTAATAAAGGGAAGCAGTCTAATAAACATGCTGACGATTGCACCATTACTGAGAATCAAACAACAAAAGGCAAAGAGAAAATCACTCACAGCTCTTGAATGAATAACTTTAGCTTTAATAAGCATAAGTAAGATGAGGAGACTGAGAGAGAAAGAGTGATGGAGCTGAGGAGGGAGCAGGTATTGACAAATAATCCACTGCACGTCTCCAGTGGCTCTCTCTTAATTCCTGTACTCCCTTTGCTGTATTGATTCATCCGAATGTATACAATAATAATGAATAAAAGTATTGATTTCTTTCATTTAATTCCCCCAAAAAATAAAATAAGAATTCTTACTGACCCCAAACTTTTGAACGGTGGTGTTTAACGTTATAAATGCTTTTCTTTTCAACTTTCTATTTATCAAAGAATCCTGAAATAAAAATGTAAACAACTGTTTCAACACTGATAATAATCATAAATGTTTCTTGAGCATCAGATCCTCATATTCTCCTGATTTCTGAAGGATCATGTGACACTGAAGACTGGAGTAATGATGCTGAAACTCAGCTTTGATCACAGGAATAAATTACACTTTACTAGATATTCACATAGAAAACAGATGATTTACATTAGAATCATATTTCACTGTTTTTGCTCAAATAAACAGCCTTGTTGAGCAGAAGAGACTTTTTTTTTAAAAACATAAAATCATACCGATCCCAAACTTTTGACTGGTAGTGTGTGTGCTCAGTGTGTTTCTGTTCTCTCCTTCTAGAGATAACTACGGCTTCGTCACGTATCACAGCAGAGACGCCGCTTACGCTGCCATCGAGAACGGGGGTAAACTGAGGCGCTCAGACGAGCTTCCCTTCGACCTTTGCTTTGGCGGCAGACGCCAGTTCTGTAAATCCAACTATGCAGATTTAGGTTGGTCTGAATGCTTCACATCAGCTGTTATGAGCAGTGATACATTGTCTTGTAAGCGCAACCGAGCTCGAACCCAGAATAAGCTTCTGGATTAATAAAGAGGAATTAATAATTGCACAATTGACCCTTCACAGGGAGTTTGATTGACAGGCGATCTGACCAATCACAATGATGATGCTGTAAATGAACTAGAAGGAAGAGCTGATCGGCTCACGAGCGGCTTTAGCTGCGGCTCTAGCGATCTGGCAGACACATTAAACATCCACTAAACGCTATTTATTGCTTACATGTCTTTATAAAATGACCAGATTAGAAAGTCGAGACTTTGTTTGATATGAGAAGTAAGCTGGCCTGCCTCTGCTCGCGGTGTGTTGTTCACTGCGTGAGATCATGTGGCGTGAGAGAGGCGTGGCTTAGCGGACATAGCAACAGTAACTAAAGGGGGCGGGGCTTTGCGAACGGTCAGTTGCACACATGCACTGCGATTCAATTTATTCAATTAAAGTCCCCTGTAGTCGATCATTTTATCCCTTAAACTCATCTTTGATCACCAAACTTAAATTTAAGTGTTAAAAATATCTTGAATGTAACTCGACACCCTTGCCTCATTTAGTATGCGCGGTTCTATGAATATGCAAATGAGCCCCGCCTCCACTCCCTCACTCAGAGATCACTGGTTGACGAGCACACGTTGATCTGATTGGTTACAAGGTCGTTTGTGACGTCAGAAACACCAGCGATTTCACACCGTGTTTTTGAGACTGTCTTTGGTTCACTGCAGTTTTAAGCAGAAAATACTCAGCAATGCTGTCGACTTATGAACTTACACATGTGTGTCTTAAAGCATATTAAAAACACCACATAGGCACATAAACAACATTAAACGCTTGATTTTCACCACAGGGGGAGTTTAAACATTGATTGTGATGTGATTACAGCTCAGTTTGGCGGGAGATTCTGATTTCTGACATCTTGTTTTTGTGGTTCAGATTCTAACCGGGACGCCGATGGCTCGTCGAGGAGCCGGTGCGAGTCGTTCGACTTCGACACGCTTCTGAAACAGGCTCAGAGACAGAAGAGGTAGCAGCCAGGACTCGGCGTTGCTGCAGAGCACTGAAACACACCAGTTTACCTGCTGGTTTCCAGTTCCAGACGGACACTATCGTTCTGGTTTTGGCTGGTCACTCATCATGACTCAAGCTGGCTTACTTGCAATAAAACCAGCTTGTTCCAGTAACTGTTTAAACTGGTTTACAGGAGTATTCTGGGTCTAGCACAAGTAAAGCTCTATTAACTTCATCTGTAATTGTGATAAACGCACTAACATTAGGAGTCAATGCCACACAGATGATGTTTATAGAGATTTACTCGAGTTATTTTTCAGAAGAGTCATTTGCACTTCACTAAACTGACTTGACCTTCTCTTCTTTCTTACTTGACAGTTAAAACCTTCGGTTGAAGTATTGTTGTTTATGAATTTTGTACATAAGAATGGAATGCATTAAAGGATGAAATCATCATTACAAAAGTACAATGGTGAAGTCTGAGGTTGTTTTTTTAAGTGATACCAAAAATGTTTTCCCATCTTTCTCAGTTGGAATGATGAAGCTATAACTAAATAAAAAAAGTTTATGTACCAATAAAGACTGACCTCTCTTCTGTTACACTAAACTCAGAACTTTTATACAATGTGTGTAAAACTTTTACAACCCACATGAAAATACCACTAGATAAGGATGACGCTGGACTGCTGGGAAATTAACCCCTTTACTGCCACTCCCGGTTTGAGAATAGACGTGAAAATGCATTATCCAAACTTAAATGGTTGTAATTCTTTGGAATAAAGACCTAAAGTTGGTCTCTTTTTAAAGACACTTTATTGCTGAAGTGAAAGCAAATAAATTAAATAAAAAGTTTACAGTTAAACAAATGTAGTAAAAAAAATATTTTAATACAAAATATACTTTTTATAAATAATTTTTTCTCTAAAACTTATATGAAATCAAAGCCATGTCTAAAAAAAGTTGTTCCAAATTTGAAATTGATATCACTGAGTTTTTGTTTTAGGTGCAATACCAAAAATAGCCACAGGGTTAATTTTTTTTATTGTTATCTTCTGACAAATTAATACATTTCTGTCACAATATCACTTCTATGACAGAACATTCTCAAATATGGAGCCTTGAGTCTCAGACCTTTCCGATGATGCGTTTTGTCAAAATATGAAAACGTTTTGAGCCTATAAAAAGATTTTAAACAATGTCCGATTTCAAAACTGTTTTCACAGGATGAATTTGGAGTTAAGCTTTCGAATGATAATTATGATTACTAAAATATGTGATAGGAAAAAAAGGCAATAAAAAAGGGCCCAAACTATGACAGTGAAGGGGGTAAATGAATTATACTAGTTATGGTAATAGTACAAGTATGTTTTACCACAGGCATGACAACTGTAATGAATCTAAAATACAGAAACAAACTAGAAAATATTCATCATCAACAAAAATAGAAAATAGAAATAAAAGTTATGCATTGAAATCACTATAACTTTTTTATTAATAATTATTTGCGATTTTTGTATTTATTAATACTGGGCTGTACATGCCTTCTGTACTGACTTCATTCATCCATTAAAAAAATCCCCTAAGGTCTTTAATTAAGATAAAAAATTAAGATAAAAGGTCCTGAAGCATTTGAACAGATTATTTTGTCAAACATTACCGGATTTTGGCAAATTAAAGAAAACAATACCACTAAACAAAACAGAATTAATCAAATATCCACTTACTGACGTTTGTCCTGTTTCCCGCTAAATTGATGTCACGTGCTGGAGGGCGTCATTAAGGAACCGGAAAACCTGTAAATTAATTACCAATTAAAACAATATTCACAAGAAAATGTTTAGTTTGGAACATTCTATAGAAAAAAAAAGGAATACATCTGTTTTCTAAACAAAGGGTCAGATTTTCATTGTATAAGTTTGTGAGGCGCCTGAGGAAACCGAACATCCACTCAAACTAAAGCAGATTAATGATTTCAATTCACCTTTACTTGTACTCCAGTTTGCCATTTCTAAGCATTTCTAAAAGCAAATATTTTATATATCTTGATTCCCTATTGCTTTTATCAACATATCTATCGTTTATTTGTGTGGAATACCTTAAACTGCCGTAGCGTTGGGCAGAAAGCGGGCTCGAGGGGGGCGGGGCTGTGCTCATGTGGGCGGGGTTTAACTGACAGCTGAGGAACCGCGCATGCGCGAACGTGTGACCACGCGTACAATAAGGAAGCGGAGAGATTATAAACATAAACATCAATCCAAAACAGCTGAGTGTGTGTCAGCAGATCCAGAAAGATCGTCGAGCGAGTTCAAAACCATCAAAGAGCACAAACAGAGCTGCATGTGGGTCACATCTGATTGATTATATCAATTATTATTAAATATATTGATATATCGATCTGCTGCAAAACCAGGAATCATGTCCAAGAAATCCAAGATGTTCCTGAGTGGAGTGGTGGAGGGTGAGCCACTAATAACTTGATGATATAAATAATTAATGCTAAGCTTAATGCTTTTACTCTGCGAAATGTTTTTTTTTTTTATATGTACTGGAATACTATTAATAATAATAATACACAGAATGTATTATTGTATTTTATAATAATAATGTAGGACATATAAAAGAAATACATTATATAAATCATTTCTAGTTTAATATAATTAAAACTGAACTGAGCTGGACGATGACATCACTGTTTTCTCCAGAGTGGTTATATATATATATAAATGAACTAAATTAATAACTTTTTAACAACAGAAATGAGCCATCACTGAACTCACTTAAGCGCTGTATAAATAAAGATGGCTTGACTATAGAGTATTACACGTTATAAATACTCAAAACTGCATTGCTGTTGCATTTATTTTGAATTTAGTGTATTCTTGTTATAATTTAGATTGAATGTATATTGAGGCGTGTCTGTGATCATGTGACCTTTGTGTATCGCAGGGTTTTATGGGAGGCCGTGGACTATGAGCCAGAGAAAAGAGCTCTTCAGGAGGTGAATAAACCACTGGTATCAGATGCCATCTTGTGTTATCGGTTCATTTATCTCTCCTGTGTGCGTGTTATTATGTTATTATCTTCCCAGGGAGCAGAAATGGGGCTTAAATGCGTATCTATACGCCCCGAAAGATGATTACAAGCATAGGATGTACTGGAGAGATCTGTATTCCCTGGAAGAAGCAGGTGACTGCGCAACTTCAGCTTTAGAACACGTCAAATATCTGCATTTACATCGTCCACGCCAGGGGTCGCAAGCTTTTTGTCATAAAGTGCCATTTTTACGTTTAAATCACTGTTTTCAATTAAAAATCACAGCTTCATCGGAATGGTATGAAACTTGGTGACTTTAATGGTAGTTTGAATGTGAACATAAAAAATTGAGGGCATGATTCAAGCATGCTAAGCGGGCGCAAAAAAAATAGTTTTCGGGCAAAAATGACCGACCGTAGAAAAAGATCGACAAAAACACAAAGATTAAAAGAAAATTCTAAGAAAATTTCAATGAAAAATTCAAAGAAAATTTCAATGAAAAATTCAAAGAAAATTTCAATGAAAAATTCAAAGAATTTCAAAGAAAATTTCAAAGAAAATTTCAAAGAAAATTTCAAAGAAAATTTCAAAGAAAATTTCAAAGAAAATTTCAAAGAAAAATTCAAAGAAAATTTCAAAGAAAATTCAAAGAAAATTCAAAGAAAATTTCAAAGAAAAATTCAAAGAAAGAAAAATTCAAAGAAAAATTCAAAGAAAATTTCAAAGAAAATTCAAAGAAAATTCAAAGAAAAATTCAAAGAAAAATTCAAAGAAAATTCAAAGAAAAATTTAAAGAAAGAAAAATTCAAAGAAAGAAAAATTCAAAGAAAAATTCAAAGAAAAATTCAAAGAAAATTTGTGTGTACAATCTATAAATCTAGAAAAGGGATGCCACTGCGTCTGCGCTCTAAAGCGGCTTGTATCGCGTTAGTTCTCACCTTGTAAAGCAAACAGGCGTGACTGTATTAGGGCAGTCGTTTCTGAAGATGAACTCGTTGATTGTGTTTTACAGATCAACTCACGACGCTGATCTCTGCTGCTAAAGAGCAGAACGTGGAGTTCATCTACGCTTTATCCCCCGGGCTGGACATCACCTTCTCCAACCCTAAAGAAGTGGCGGCGCTCAAGAGGAAACTGAGACAGGTGCAAACATCAGTCATATCTAAAGTCTCCTCCAACAGGTTCTCATCATCAAGCTCAGAAACACTGTAATGTGCTCATAATCTGCAGCATCCGCTGTTTCTCAGTGTCTGAAACGCTTCCATCGAAGATTCAGGCTCTCTAAGCCCCGCCTCTCTGAGAGCTGCTCTGCTGTGATTGGTCAGAAAGCAGACGCTCATCATCATATCTGAATCTCAGCTCTTGATCACAGTGATACGAGCAGTAACGACAGCGTGGGTTTTACCGTATCAATCTCAGAAAACAGCGTCTTGTTCAACAACACGAGCCAAACTCTTCAGTCTCAGATACACTAGTGTTTGAGGGCGGAGCAAAGAGACGCTGCTCAGCCAATGAGGACCAGAGGAGGGCATTATGCTAATTAGTTACAAACCTACAGGATCAGCAGGAAGTGAGACTGAATCACTGACGACTCGTCTCAGTTCTGAATCGAATTTCAGGGCATTTGAACATTTATTTGTATTTAATAATGTCCCGTGTTTCTCCCGGGCAGGTATGTGAGTTTGGCTGCCGGTCGTTCGCGCTGCTGTTTGACGACATCGAGACAGAAATGTGTTCTTCTGATAAAGAAGCGTTCAGCTCGTTCGCTGAAGCTCAGGTGTCGGTGAGCAACGAGGTGTTCCTGCACCTGGACGAGCCGCACACCTTCCTCTTCTGCCCCACCGGTACAACACTTGCTCTGCCAGCTGACACAGCACTGGGGTGGTTGAGGTCGTTGCCTAGGCAACATTCTCATTATGGGGTAAAGTTGAAGTACTAAAATAACTCTAACTAAATGATCTAAAATAGAACATTTCTAAAAACTATATAGGCATAAAAAAATACAGCAAAATTACTAAAACATTAGCAATTAAAAATGAAAAATATAAAATATAATTCAAAATCTTAAAAACTATAGGTAAAACTTTGCATACTAAACATATATATAATTTCAATTTAATTTCGAAAATCAAATTAGCCTTAGTAAAATAGCCTATAATACAGTATATCGGATATCAGGGTTATTATCATTAACTAAAACGAACGCTAAAACTATCAACATTCCTGTGAATTGAAATGAAGCATAAAATTGATTAAAATAAATACTAAAACAAAAATAAATTAACATAAATAGAGAAAATATTAATATAAAAATGTTATAAAAATGTTAATAAATGATACACAAAATTATTAAAATAAATACTAAAACAAATATAAATTAACATAAATAGAAAAAATATTAATATAAAAATATGTTATAAAAATGTTAATAAATGATACACAAAATTATTAAAATAAATACTAAAACAAAAATAAATTAACATAAATAGAAAAAATATTAAAATAAAAATGTTATAAAAATGTTAATAAATGATACACAAAATTATTAAAATAAATACTAAAACAAAAATAAATTAACATAAATAGAACAAATATTAATATAAAAATATGTTATAAAAATGTTAATAAATGATACACAAAATTATTGAAATAAATACTAAAACAAAAATAAATTAAATATAAACAGCAATACTTAAAAAAAAAAATTTTATATATATATATATATATATAGAGAGAGAGAGAGAGAGTAAAATGACAAAAGCACAGCCAACTGACAAAAAATGTACCTAAATTAACAATAAAATAAAAGCTAATTCAAAATATGAATAAAACAAAAACAACACTGTTGCACATGCTATTGGCCGAACATGCATAGACTGCAAACATGGACATTCCCACAGGTCAGTTGCAGCGACTGTCTTCATCTCTAAAACAGATCATGAACGATAGCATGTGTTGGTCATAATAAAGACGGCTGTCGTGGTTGTTGCAGATTACTGCGCTGCGTTCTGCTCGCCGAGTGTGCCGCTGTCGGCGTACCTGAACACGCTCGGGGAGAAGCTGCACGCCGGCATCGACGTCCTCTGGACAGGTGATGACATCATCACACCGCGCCGCAGCGCAGAGTCGGCCACACTGGACAATACGGTTCATTAGTTAACGTTAACAACATGAACTAACCACGTTTCTTAATAGAAATCCAGCTGTCCATTGTTTGTTCATGTTAGTTCACAGTGCATTAACTAATGTTAACAAGATTTAAATATTAATTTCAACATTTACTAATACTTTAACTAAGATTGATAAATGCTGTAGAGTTATTGTTAATTCTTAGTTCATGTTAACTAATGAACGTTATTGTAAAGTGTTACCGAATATTTTGTGAATGCATATTTTCTATTTTATTCATTACCAATGTTGAAACCTGTTGTGCTGCTTCAGATTTTTGTGTAAACCGTTTTCAGGATTCGTTGTTAAATACACTTTGATCGGTGTATTTAACTTGCATTCAAGTTATACATTTGATCAGTTCATGCATTGATTGGAAATCGAACCCATGAGCTTAACGATAGAAATATAATCTTAAACACAGACGTGCATTACATTTAATAATTTAGCAGACGCTTCTATCCAAAGCGACTTACAACTGAGGAGAACTATAGAAGCAATCAGTATACAAGTTAGCCTAGCACAGTTAGCCTAGCACAGTTAGCTTAGCTTAACACAGTTAGCCTATCACAGTTAGCTTAGCCCAGTTAGCCTAGCACAGCTAACCTTACACAGTTAGTCTAGCACAGTTAGCTTAGCTTAGCACAGTTAGCCTAGCCCAGTTAGCCTAGCACAGTTAACCTAACAGTTAGCAAAGCACAGTTAGCCTAGCCCAGTTAGCCTAGCACAGTTACCCTAGCATAGTTAGCTTAGCCCAGTTAGCCTAGCCCAGTTAGCCTAGCACAGCTAACCTTACACAGTTAGTCTAGCACAGTTAGCTTAGCACAGTTAGCCTAGCCCAGTTAGCCTAGCACAGTTAACCTAACACAGTTAGCAAAGCACAGTTAGCCTAGCCCAGTTAGCCTAGCACAGTTAGCCTAGCATAGTTAGCTTAGCCCAGTTAGCCTAGCCCAGTTAGCCTAGCACAGTTAGCCTTGCACAGTTAGCCTAGCACAGTTAGTCTAGGACAGTTAGCCTAGCACAGTTAGTTCAGCACGGTTAGCCTAGCACGGTTAGCCTAGCACAGTTAGCCTAGCACAGTTAGCCTAGCACAGTTAGCCTAGCACAGTCTAGCAAAGTTAGCCTAGCACAGTTAGTCTAGCACAGTTATTGACATGATCAATGAAAACTTTAGAATCAGGTGCAGGGCGGGATGGTTTGGGGGGGGGAAATCACACAGCACAGTTAGCCTAGCACAGTTAGCCTAGCACAGTTAGCCTAGCACAGTTAGCCTAGCACAGTTAGCCTAGCACAGTTAGCCTAGCACAGTTAGCCTAGCACAGTTAGCCTAGCACAGTTAACACATCGCAAGGTTTAATGTATAAAGTGTGTTTTCTCGGTGTCAGGCCCGAAGGTGGTTTCGCAGGACATCAGTGTGGCGTCTATAGACGAGGTGTCAGTCGTTCTGAGGAGACCACCGGTCATCTGGGACAACATCCACGCCAATGACTACGACCCGCAGAGACTCTTCCTCGGACCCTTCAAGAACCGGCCCACAGAACTCATCCCGAAACTCAGAGGCGTCCTCACAAACCCCAACTGCGAATTTGAGCCCAATTTCGTTGCAATTCACACTCTGGCCACATGGTGCAGGTCCAGCTACGCTCAGAAAGACGTGCCTATGGGTAAAGTTGACTAATGTGAAATATGATATGTGAATATGAAATGTATTGTCCCCGATAAGGGAATATCGTAATGGACTCCATAAAGCGCCAAAACCTGATACATTAAAAAAATTATGCAAAATATTCATACACACCATATACACATAAAATAAATAGACTTCACTAATTCATGTTCAACAGTCGAATCTCCTTCATCTATACAGCGCTTTAATAATATACACTGTCTCACAGCAGCTTTACAGTGATAACAGCAGATTACAGCCACAGAGTGTTTGGCCCACACGCCATATCTGATCACACTTTCTAGTAAAGACTGATAAAAAAGGAACATCATTTTCCTATCAACTCCATAAAACCACAATCTTCGTAAAAAATACAATCCCAATTAACATGCTTCTGCCACGAGATTTGTCTATATGCACTCCTAAGTTCTTGTAATAACAATCGGTTGAAATGTAAGAGAGTATGTAATGATGTCATCGCTCCACAGACGGAGACGACGGGTCGGACTACAACCCCCATGATGCTTTGCAGCTCGCACTCACTGATTGGCTGGTGGAGTTCAGTCGAGCCAATCAACCTGACGGTAAAACACAACTCTAACATCATGTGTGCTATCGTTCACTAAGACTAAAGTAAACATTTTCATTACTTTAAATAAAATAAACATTAACTGTAATAAAATGTCAACTTATTTTGCATATGTTTTGTTTAGTTTAGTCGAGCCGAAAAACACAACTCTAGTTTGATCTCTAACATCTTGTGTGATAGGGTTGCTATCGTTAACTAAGACTAAAAACAACATAAAATATACATTAACTGAAAAAATATGTAAACTTTTTTCGCAGAGGCAACATTTCGCACTTTCGTTTAGCTTAAAGTGTAACTTTGCCGATTTTCAACCCGCTTTGTATTTTCACACTTTCAGTAGTAAATGTAAATAAATGATGTTTACTCTTCTCCGTTCTACCTGGACTGAGAAATTCACATTTATTTGTCAGCAAAAGTACGCCAATGACGTAAAATGCATCACTTAAAGTCCAGAGTGGATCTCTGAGTGAGTGAGTGGAGGCGGGGCTCATTTGCATATTCATAGAACCACGAATACTAAATGAGGCAAGGGTGTCGAGTTACATTCAAGATATTTTAAGGCATGAAGACATTTTTTCAAGGAAAAATATGTAATTTTGCTGCGTTTTAAGGGATAAAATGCTTGCCTACAGGGGGACTTTAATGCTAAATAAACATTTTCTTTCATTTTGAGATGACATGTGACTCAGTGCACTGATTGTGTTCAGGCTCTGGCGCTCGCGGCTCTAAACGAGACGAAGAGGAGCCGATGCAGACGGACGGACACGAGCCGGGGCCCAAAGATAACCCGCTGTACACGGCCGAGCCGCTGACGCTAGCGGACCTGACGCTGCTAGCGGAGCTCTTCTATCTGCCGTACGAGCACGGGCCCACCGCCCTCGTCATGTTGCAGGAGCTGCACTGGCTGCGATCGAACCACGAGTCTGAGAAGGTCAGAGAGTGTGTGATGATTGAACAGCATTGAGTATTTTCTGCTTAAAACTGCAGTGAACCAAAGACAGTCTCAAAAACACGCTTTGAAATCGCTGGTGTTTCTGACGTCACAAACGACCTTGTAACCAATCAGATCAACGTGTGATCGTCAACCAGTGGAGCTCTGAGTGAGGGAGTGAGTGGAGGCGGGGCTCATTTGCATATTCATAGAGCCACGCATACTAAATGAGGCAAGGGTGTCGAGTTACATTCAAGATATTTTAAGACAGTAGTGTAAAATGCCTGTGCAAAATCAGTTTTAGTCTGTTTTCAGTAATTGTTGGTTTGGTGTGTTTGAGTGCTCATTGTTACAATTACGCAGCAAAAGTTCAGTGACATTTTTATTTGTGCAAATACTGATACTGACATAATGATTTGTTTATTTTTAAACCACAACCTTCTGATTGTGATTCTTTTACAGATATATTTAACAATATCTTTTGCATTTCTCATCCAAACAACGTCAAACTCGGCACTGCACTTACTCGAGCCCGTATCAAGACACCTGTCAAGTTTGAAATATATCTGACTAACGGTTCGAGAGATATGCGGTTAACAGACACACACATACACACACAGACAGATGTTTCTGTAATTTATAGATAGATATTGTATTGTAAAAAGCACTATATAAATAAAAGTGACTTGAACTGACTATTCTGTATTTAAGATTGCAACAGTTGTCCCGCCCCCTGCTTCTTTCTGATTGGTCCTATGTAAATGTACACATAGAATGCAATAAATGTTGCTTTGGATAAAAGCGTCTTTCAAATGCGTCAATGTAAATGTGTTGCAGGGTGAAGAATGGCGACGGCGAGCCGAGAAGTTTGACGACATGTGCGGCGCCGTAGTCCAGATGTTCAACCGACTGTCCAATGTGCCCAACAGGATCATCCTCTATGACCTTTACAATTACATCTGTGACATCAAGAGTGGCGTCACCATGGCCAAAGCCTACGTCAAAACACTGGGTACGTGAGACGGGGTGTGTGTGCCAGTCACCGGTCCTGAGCAGCGTTGTGTGTAACTCATTACAAGTAACTTGAGTTATGTAATCAGATTACATTTGCAAGTAACTAGTGAAGTAACGTATTACTTTTTCAACTACATTTCAAATAAGTAACGCTAGTTACTTTATCTCATTTATTGACTGACAGCTCTCCTGTCCTCATGTTGAGAGAAATAAAGTGAGGAGCTGTTGTGTGTAAACATGATGGTTATTTTAGTTCTAGACTAAATGTAAACATGCATTTACTCGTCTCACTCGCACGAAAACATTTAGTATTCCTCAAGATGCATACAAACAAAGCAATCTCAGAATTTTACGCAAAACTTTTATAATTAACTATAGGTCCTTCAAAAAAATTTGCATATTGTGATAAAGTTAATTATTTTCCATAATGCAATGATAAAAATTAAACTTTCATATATTTTAGATTCATTGCACACCAACTGAAATATTTCATGTTTTATTGCTTTAATACTGATGATTTTGGCATACAGCTCATGAAAACCCCAAATTCCTGTCTCAAAAAATTAGCATATCATGAAAAGGTTCTCTAAACGAGCTATTAACCTAATCATCTGAATCAACTAATTAACTCTAAACACCTGCAAAAGATTCCTGAGGCTTTTAAAAACTCCCAGCCTGTTTCATTACTCAAAACCGCAATCATGGGTAAGACTGCCGACCTGACTGCTGTCCAGAAGGCCATCATTGACACCCTCAAGTAAGAGGGTAAGACACAGAAGGACATTTCTGAACAAATAGGCTGTTCCCAGAGTGCTGTATCAAGGCACCTCAGTGGGAAGTCTGTGGGAAGGAAAAAGTGTGGCAAAAAACGCTGCACAACGAGAAGAGGTGACCGGACCCTGAGGAAGATTGTGGAGAAGGACCGATTCCAGACCTTGGGGGACCTGCGGAAGCAGTGGACTGAGTCTGGAGTAGAAACATCCAGAGCCACCGTGCACAGGCGTGTGCAGGAAATGGGCTACAGGCGCCGCATTCCCCAGGTCAAGACACTTTTGAACCAGAAACAGCGGCAGAAGCGCCTGACCTGGGCTACAGAGAAGCAGCTCTGGACTGTTGCTCAGTGGTTGCATGTCATTCGGAAATCAAGGTGCCAGAGTCTGGAGGAAGACTGGGGAGAAGGAAATGCCAAAATGCCTGAAGTCCAGTGTCAAGTACCCACAGTCAGTGATGGTCTGGGGTGCCATGTCAGCTGCTGGTGTTGGTCCACTGTGTTTTATCAAGGGCAGGGTCAATGCAGCTAGCTATCAGGAGATTTTGGAGCACTTCATGCTTCCACCTGCTGAAAAGCTTTATGGAGATGAAGATTTCATTTTTTCAGCACGACCTGGCACCTGCTCACAGTGCCAAAACCACTGGTAAATGGTTTACTGACCATGGTATTACTGTGCTCAATTGGCCTGCCAACTCTCCTGACCTGAACCCCATAGAGAATCTGTGGGATATTGTGAAGAGAAGGTTGAGAGACGCAAGACCCAACACTCTGGATGAGCTTAAGGCCGCTCTCGAAGTATCCTGGGCCTCCAGAACACCTCAGCAGTGCCACAGGCAGATTGCCTCCATGCCACGCCGCACTGAAGCAGTCATTTCTGCAAAAGAATTCCCAACCAAGTATTGAGTGCATAACTGAACATAATTATTTGAAGGTTGACTTTTTTTTGTATTAAAAACACTTCTTTTATTGGTCGGATGAAATATGCTAATTTTTTGAGACAGGAATTTTGGGTTTTCATGAGCCAAAATCATCAGCATTAAAACAATAAAAGACCTGAAATATATCAGTTGGTGTGCAATGAATCTAAAATATATGAAAGTTTAATTTTTATCATTGCATTATCGAAACTAATGAACTTTTTCCCAATATGCTAATTTTTTGAGAAGGACCTATATATTCAATTACACATATATACTTTATGTATTTAATCTCACTTTATTAACCAATGTCTTTGCTGCTGACCTTCAGTGATCTAATTCAACCATACTAATAAGCGAAATTACTTTAGATTAGACTTAGAAATAAGAGTGTTGAACTTCCTTCTCCTGTTTCCTATTGTTCTTTAATCCAGAACAGCAGCAGCTTTTTTGTTGTTATTAAAATACAAACAAGCAAGCCCAGCCCAGGTGAGAAAAAGTAACGCATTAGTAATGTAACTCGTTAGTAATATAACGCATTAATAATGTAACTCGTTAGTGATATAACGCATTAGTAATGTAACGCAAACGTTATGTAACACATTAGTAATGTAACGCATTAGTAATGTAACGCAAACGTTATGTAACACATTAGTAATGTAACGCATTAGTGATGTAATGCAAAAGTAATGTAATGCATTAGTGATGTAACACATTAGTGATGTAATGCAAAAGTAATGTAACGCATTAGTGATGTAACACATTAGTGATGTAATGCAAAAGTAATGTAACGCATTAGTGATGTAACACATTAGTAATGTAACGCATTAGTGATGTAATGCAAATGTAACGCATTGGTGATGTAACATTAGTATTGTAACGCATTGGTGATGTAATGCAAAAGTATTGTAATGCATTAGTGATGTAATGCAAATGTAACACATTAGTGATGTAATGCAATAGTAAATAGTAACTAAGTAATGCAAGTAGTTACTTCTTTGGGAGTAACACAATATTGTAACGCATAACTTTTAAGAGTAGCGTTCCCCGGCACTGGTCCTGAGCTGTAACGGAGCGTCTGCTGTTGTGTTGCAGGGGGTCGAACGCCTCATCCTGCACTGGCTTTGAGTGACGACCCCGAGCCGTGGGGTTTCAGAGGCGCTTTATCTGGAGAATTCCAGGTACGCTTCTGTATGACACTGACCTTTGACATGTGATTGGCCCTCCGGGTCCTGATGTTTGTGTTCCTGGTGATGTTTAGAGGATGCTGCCGTCACATGGGAACCGGGATCTGTTTCGCAGTCCTCCCGCTACACGCGTTTACACCATTCGGCCCTGCACTCCTAAAGATCAGGTGACACACTCTTAAAGAGACACTACACATTTCATTTACTGACCTGGATGTCATTCCAAACCTGTATGACTTTTGTTTGAAAAATATTTGTAAAAAAGTTCATTAATAATTAAGATTTTTTTTTAAGAGTCTCTTCTGCTCAGCAAGGCCGCATTTATTTGATCAAAAATGCAGTAAAATAGTGAAATATTATTAGAATGTAAATCAGCTGTTTTCTATGTGAATATCTAGTAAAGTGTAATTTATTCCTGTGATCAAAGCTGAGTTTCAGCATCATTACTCCAGTCTTCAGTGTCACATGATCCTTCAGAAATCAGGAGAATATGATGATCTGATGCTCAAGAAACATTTATGATTATTATCAGTGTTGAAAACTGTTGTCCAGCTTCAGATGTTTGTGCTTTCAGCTTTGATCACAGGAATAAATCACACTTTACTATATATTCACATAGAAAATCGCATTTTACATTATAATAATATTTCATTCTGTTTACTGTATTTTGATCAAATAAAAGCAGCCTTGCTGAGCAGAAGAGACTCTTACAACAACATTAAAAATCATAATTATTCCAAACTTTTGACTGGTAATGTACGTCAATGGAAATCAACCTTCTTCACAACATCTTCTGTTTGTTCAGCCGGAGGTGCTGAAGATCTTTAAGGAGATGCAGACGGAGACGCAGCAGAAGATCGAGCTGGTGGGCGACCGGTGAGAGTCTCCTTCATCTATACAGCGCTTTACACTATACAGTCTCACAGCAGCTTTACAGGGATAACAGCAGATTACAGTAACAGATTGTTTGGCTTTACAGCAGATCTAGAATAAAGTTATTGTCCAGATAAAGTTCGTTTTGATTGATTCACTTGCAGAGATCATTAGAGAACATTCGAGAACACTAACCCTGAAACCGGTTCTGGTGCAAGTGGTGAAAATTTATGAAAAACGTTGTTATCACTTCAAAAACGTGAATCTGTGTAAACGCAGACAGCGTGCACATGCGTATTACGTGTTCAGTCTATAGATACGAGCGTTTGAATATATATGTGTGCAGGCGTGTCTTTCTTTACAAATTTACCTCACCAGATTACTTATCTGGCCTTAAAAACTCATAATACAGATTGTTTTGTCGCTGAGTCAGTAATGAGCGCTGTCTCCGTCAGGCTGGTGGATGGCCACGTCACGCCGACTCAGAACTGCAGTCTGATACTAGATGATGCTTCTGGGGTTTGTGGTTACGTGTTCGCCCTCAGCGATGCAAAGACGGCCATGACTAAAGCTCAGGTATGGAAATTACATCTAGATTGGTTATAATGTTTGATGTGTTTCAGGCTCAACTAGAACTGTAATGTTGATTATTTCCTCATATTCTCCATTGTTGCGGCTCCTCTCTTCCCAGTCTGTCAGTAACGCTCTGTTTACTTCCTGTCTCTATGAAGCCCCTCCTCCTGAAAAGCACACTGTGCTCTGATTGGCCGGCTGGAGCAGTGTGTTGTGATTGGTCGAGCACTTCGAGTGTGTTTGAGAAATGTCCCGCCCCTTTATTCTGCGCATTAATTATTATGAGGAATATTGTTACGTATTTGTTCCCGGAAGAAACTCAAGATACAATGGAGGTGTTTCAGAAGATCAGAAACACTTTTCATGATCACCCATCTAAACACAGATGGAGATGAGGAACAGCACACACACTAAACACAGATGGAGATGAGGAACAGCACACACACTAAACACAGATGGAGATGAGGAACAGCACACACACTAAACACAGATGGAGATGAGGAACAGCACACACACTAAACACAGATGGAGATGAGGAACAGCACACACACTAAACACAGATGGAGATGAGGAACAGCACACACACTAAACACTGATGGAGATGAGGAACAGCACACACACTAAACACAGATGGAGATGAGGAACAGCACACACACACTAAACACAGATGGAGATGAGGAACAGCACACACACTAAACACAGATGGAGATGAGGAACAGCACACACACTAAACACAGATGGAGATGAGGAACAGCACACACACTAAACACAGATGGAGATAGAGGAACAGCACACACACTAAACACAGATGGAGATGAGGAACAGCACACACACTAAACACAGAGGGAGATGAGGAACAGCACACGCTAAACACAGATGGAGATGAGGAACAGCACACACACTAAACACAGATGGAGATGAGGAACAGCACACACACTAAACACAGATGGAGATGAGGAACAGCACACACACTAAACACAGATGGAGATGAGGAACAGCACACACACTAAACACAGATGGAGATGAGGAACAGCACACACACTAAACACAGATGGAGATGAGGAACAGCACACACACTAAACACAGATGGAGATGAGGAACAGCACACACACTAAACACAGATGGAGATGAGGAACCGCACACACACACTAAACACAGATGGAGATGAGGACCAGCACACACACACTAAACACAGATGGAGATGAGGAACAGCACACACTAAACACAGATGGAGATGAGGAACAGCACACACTAAACACAGATGAAGATGAGGAAGAGCACACACTAAACACAGATGGAGATGAGGAACAGCACACACACACACTAAACACAGATGGAGATGAGGAACAGCGCACACACACTAAACACAGATGGAGATGAGGAACAGCACACACTAAACACAGATGGAGATGAGGAACAGCACACACACTAAACACAGATGGAGATGAGGAACAGCACACGCTAAACACAGATGGAGATGAGGAACAGCACACGCTAAACACAGATGGAGATGAGGAACAGCACACACACACACTAAACACAGATGGAGATGAGGAACAGCGCACACACACTAAACACAGATGGAGATGAGGAACAGCACACACTAAACACAGATGGAGATGAGGAACAGCGCACACACACTAAACACAGATGGAGATGAGGAACAGCACACGCTAAACACAGATGGAGATGAGGAACAGCACACACTAAACACAGATGGAGATGAGGAACAGCACACACACACTAAACACAGATGGAGATGAGGAACAGCACACACACTAAACACAGATGGAGATGAGGAACAGCACACACACTAAACACAGATGGAGATGAGGAACAGCACACACACTAAACACAGATGGAGATGAGGAACAGCACACACACACTAAACACAGATGGAGATGAGGAAAAGCACACACTAAACACAGATGGAGATAAGGAACAGCACACACACATACTAAACACAGATGGAGATGAGGAACAGCACACACACTAAACACAGATGGAGATGAGGAACAGCACACGCTAAACACAGATGGAGATGAGGAACAGCACACGCTAAACACAGATGGAGCTGAGGAACAGCACACACACTAAACACAGATGGAGATGAGGAACAGCACACACACTAAACACAGATGGAGATGAGGAACAGCACACGCTAAACACAGATGGAGATGAGGAACAGCACACACACTAAACACAGATTGAGATGAGGAACAGCACACACACTAAACACAGATTGAGATGAGGAACATCACACACTAAACACAGATGGAGATGAGGAACAGCACACACACTAAACACAGATGGAGATGAGGAACAGCACACACACTAAACACAGATGGAGATGAGGAACAGCACACGCTAAACACAGATGGAGATGAGGAACAGCACACGCTAAACACAGATGGAGATGAGGAACAGCACACACACTAAACACAGATGGAGATGAGGAACAGCACACACTAAACACAGATGGAGATGAGGAACAGCACACACACTAAACACAGATGGAGATGAGGAACAGCACACACACACTAAACACAGATGGAGATGAGGAACAGCACACACTAAACACAGATGGAGATGAGGAACAGCACACACACTAAACACAGATGGAGATGAGGAACAGCACACACACTAAACACAGATGGAGATGAGGAACAGCACACACACTAAACACAGATGGAGATGAGGAACAGCACACACACTAAACACAGATGGAGATGAGGAACAGCACACACACTAAACACTGATGGAGATGAGGAACAGCACACACACTAAACACTGATGGAGATGAGGAACAGCACACACACTAAACACAGATGGAGATGAGGAACAGCACACACACTAAACACAGATGGAGATGAGGAACAGCACACACACTAAACACAGATGGAGATGAGGAACAGCACACACACTAAACACTGATGGAGATGAGGAACAGCACACACACTAAACACAGATGGAGATGAGGAACAGCACACACACTAAACACAGATGGAGATGAGGAACAGCACACACACATTGAACACAGATGGAGATGAGGAACAGCACACACTAAACACAGATGGAGATGAGGAACAGCACACACTAAACACAGATGGAGATGAGGAACAGCACACACACTGAACACAGATGGAGATGAGGAACAGCACACACACTAAACACAGATGGAGATGAGGAACAGCACACACTAAACACAGATGGAGATGAGGAACAGCACACACACTAAACACAGATGAGATGAGGAACAGCACACACACTAAACACAGATGGAGATGAGGAACAGCACACACACTAAACACAGATGGAGATGAGGAACAGCACACACACACTAAACACAGATGGAGATGAGGAAAAGCACACACTAAACACAGATGGAGATAAGGAACAGCACACACACATACTAAACACAGATGGAGATGAGGAACAGCACACACACTAAACACAGATGGAGATGAGGAACAGCACACACACTAAACACAGATGGAGATGAGGAACAGCACACGCTAAACACAGATGGAGCTGAGGAACAGCACACACACTAAACACAGATGGAGATGAGGAACAGCACACACACTAAACACAGATGGAGATGAGGAACAGCACACGCTAAACACAGATGGAGATGAGGAACAGCACACGCTAAACACAGATGGAGCTGAGGAACAGCACACACACTAAACACAGATGGAGATGAGGAACAGCACACACACTAAACACAGATGGAGATGAGGAACAGCACACGCTAAACACAGATGGAGATGAGGAACAGCACACACACTAAACACAGATGGAGATGAGGAACAGCACACACACTAAACACAGATGGAGATGAGGAACAGCACACACTAAACACAGATGGAGATGAGGAACAGCACACACACTAAACACAGATGGAGATGAGGAACAGCACACACACTAAACACAGATGGAGATGAGGAACAGCACACGCTAAACACAGATGGAGATGAGGAACAGCACACACTAAACACAGATGGAGATGAGGAACAGCACACACACTAAACACAGATGGAGATGAGGAACAGCACACACTAAACACAGATGGAGATGAGGAACAGCACACACACTAAACACAGATGGAGATGAGGAACAGCACACACACACTAAACACAGATGGAGATGAGGAACAGCACACACTAAACACAGATGGAGATGAGGAACAGCACACACACTAAACACAGATGGAGATGAGGAACAGCACACACACTAAACACAGATGGAGATGAGGAACAGCACACACACTAAACACAGATGGAGATGAGGAACAGCAGACACACTAAACACAGATGGAGATGAGGAACAGCACACACACTAAACACTGATGGAGATGAGGAACAGCACACACACTAAACACTGATGGAGATGAGGAACAGCACACACACTAAACACAGATGGAGATGAGGAACAGCACACACACTAAACACAGATGGAGATGAGGAACAGCACACACACTAAACACTGATGGAGATGAGGAACAGCACACACACTAAACACAGATGGAGATGAGGAACACCACACACACTAAACACAGATGGAGATGAGGAACAGCACACACACATTGAACACAGATGGAGATGAGGAACAGCACACACTAAACACAGATGGAGATGAGGAACAGCACACACTAAACACAGATGGAGATGAGGAACAGCACACACACTGAACACAGATGGAGATGAGGAACAGCACACACACTAAACACAGATGGAGATGAGGAACAGCACACACTAAACACAGATGGAGATGAGGAACAGCACACACACTAAACACAGATGAGATGAGGAACAGCACACACACTAAACACAGATGGAGATGAGGAACAGCACACACACTAAACAGATGGAGATGAGGAACAGCACACACACTAAACAGATGGAGATGAGGAACAGCACACACACTGAACACAGATGGAGATGAGGAACAGCACACACACTAAACACAGATGGAGATGAGGAACAGCACACACTAAACACAGATGGAGATGAGGAACAGCACACACACTAAACACAGATGGAGATGAGGAACAGCACACACTAAACACAGATGGAGATGAGGAACAGCACACACACTAAACACAGATGGAGATGAGGAACAGCACACACTAAACACAGATGGAGATGAGGAACAGCACACACACTAAACACAGATGGAGATGAGGAACAGCACACACTAAACACAGATGGAGATGAGGAACAGCACACACACACTAAACAGATGGAGATGAGGAGCAGCACACACACTAAACACAGATGGAGATGAGGAACAGCACACACTAAAAACAGATGGAGATGAGGAACAGCACACACACTAAACACAGATGGAGATGAGGAACAGCACACACACACTAAACACAGATGGAGATGAGGAACAGCACACACACATTGAACACAGATGGAGATGAGGAACAGCACACACTAAACACAGATGGAGATGAGGAACAGCACACACTAAACACAGATGGAGATGAGGAACAGCAGCACACACTAAACACAGATGGAGATGAGGAACAGCACACACACTAAACACAGATGGAGATGAGGAACAGCACACACTAAACACAGATGGAGATGAGGAACAGCACACACACACTAAACAGATGGAGATGAGGAGCAGCACACACACTAAACACAGATGGAGATGAGGAACAGCACACACTAAAAACAGATGGAGATGAGGAACAGCACACACACTAAACACAGATGGAGATGAGGAACAGCACACACACACTAAACACAGATGGAGATGAGGAACAGCACACACACATTGAACACAGATGGAGATGAGGAACAGCACACACTAAACACAGATGGAGATGAGGAACAGCACACACTAAACACAGATGGAGATGAGGAACAGCACACACACTGAACACAGATGGAGATGAGGAACAGCACACACACTAAACACAGATGGAGATGAGGAACAGCACACACTAAACACAGATGGAGATGAGGAACAGCACACACACTAAACACAGATGAGATGAGGAAGAGCACACACACTAAACACAGATGGAGATGAGGAACAGCACACACACTAAACACAGATGGAGATGAGGAACAGCACACACACTAAACAGATGGAGATGAGGAACAGCACACACACTAAACAGATGGAGATGAGGAACAGCACACACACTGAACACAGATGGAGATGAGGAACAGCACACACACTAAACACAGATGGAGATGAGGAACAGCACACACTAAACACAGATGGAGATGAGGAACAGCACACACACTAAACACAGATGGAGATGAGGAACAGCACACACTAAACACAGATGGAGATGAGGAACAGCACACACACTAAACACAGATGGAGATGAGGAACAGCACACACTCAACACAGATGGAGATGAGGAACAGCACACACACTAAACACAGATGGAGATGAGGAACAGCACACACACACTAAACACAGATGGAGATGAGGAACAGCACACACACTAAACACAGATGGAGATGAGGAACAGCACACACACTAAACACAGATGGAGATGAGGAACAGCACACACACTAAACACAGATGGAGATGAGGAACAGCACACACTAAACACAGATGGAGATGAGGAACAGCACACACACACTAAACAGATGGAGATGAGGAACAGCACACACTAAACACAGATGGAGATGAGGAACAGCACACACACTAAACACAGATGGAGATGAGGAACAGCACACACTAAACACAGATGGAGATGAGGAACAGCACACACACTAAACACAGATGGAGATGAGGAACAGCACACACACACTAAACACAGATGGAGATGAGGAACAGCACACACACTAAACACAGATGGAGATGAGGAACAGCACACACACTAAACACAGATGGAGATGAGGAACAGCACACACACAAAACACAGATGGAGATGAGGAACAGCACACACTCAACACAGATGGAGATGAGGAACAGCACACACACACTAAACAGATGGAGATGAGGAACAGCACACACACACTAAACACAGATGGAGATGAGGAACAGCACACACACTAAACACAGATGGAGATGAGGAACAGCACACACTAAAAACAGATGGAGATGAGGAACAGCACACACACTAAACACAGATGGAGATGAGGAACAGCACACACACTAAACACAGATGGAGATGAGGAACAGCACACACACTAAACACAGGTGGAGATGAGGAACAGCACACACACACTGAACACAGATGGAGATGAGGAAAGCACAATAGATGCAGTGTAATGTCTTGAACTCGATGTGTTTTTCATGTCTCCAGTATCCAGAGACGATGCTGCAGGATTTCCCATCAGTCATGGCTCTTCAGATCCACTCGAAAGTTCCCGATCACAACGCAGCGAAGCGTCTGATTCTGCAGGTGCTGTCAGCGCTGAGAGACAGCGGTGAGTTTAAAGCGGGCATATAACGCCCTTTTTTCAAGATGTAAAATAAGTTTCTGATGTCCCCAGAGTGTGTGTGTGAAGTTTTAGCTCAAAATACCACAGATATTTTTATATAGCATGTTCAAATTGTCACTTTTTGAGGGTGAGCAAAAACACGCCGTTTTGTGTGTGTGTCCCTTTAAATGCAAATGAGCCGCTGCTCCCGGCACAGGGGGCGGAGCTTCAAGAGTTTGTGCGTGTTAGCAGCTCCGATTACCTCACACACACACACACACACACGCTGAACATTTCAAAAACGTTTAGCCTTTTATGTTCAAACCGGAGTCGGACAAATATGGAGAGACTCTAGAAGTGACGACATGTAGAAGAACAGGACATTTCTAACGGTTAGTTGATGGATGTATGCAGCTGATGTGGAGTTAACTAACAGTCCTTGATTAGCATATTCTGTCATGATCATCTATAAATCGTGTTCCGGGGGCGGAGTTTATGTAGATTGTAGGGTTGGTGATGTCACTAACCCGTGAAGAAGCTCATTGTAGTTCCTACCAGCCGTTTGTTGTAGTCCTTATAAAGCGATTTCTGTTAAAGCAAATCTCTGCCTTTGCTTTGAGCTTTGAGTCGCAACTTTGCAGATGTTGTTTATGCTCAAACAGCAACATTACACACTCACTACAGTTAGAAAAGTGACATCATAATCAACCACACTCGACCAATGGCTGAACAGCAACGCAAAACACGCAAACGTTTGGCATGAGGAAAGTTTTGACTGCAAACAGTGTGAATAATCTGTGTGTGTGTGTGTGTGTGTGTGTGTTTCCTCAGGCTCTAAAGGGGTTTTCAGCGAGTTCAGATCCAACGACAGACGA
Organism: Meda fulgida; assembly: GCA_030578275.1. NCBI lineage: Eukaryota > Metazoa > Chordata > Actinopteri > Cypriniformes > Leuciscidae > Meda > Meda fulgida. The sequence continues at coordinate 831,986 of CM060626.1, forward strand.
ATGTTTGACTTCCTCAAGACGCTGAACGTGTTCCAGGTGCTTAAAGTCGAAGGGCTTCCCACAAACCTGGTCATGATGGGAACTAAACTCTGACACACACAATCATCTGGCTGGTCATTTATGATTTATTTTCTTTGATTAAATCAACGAGTGTTTGTTTGCTTGCTTGATTTGAAAATCTGTCTAAAAGTCATTAACATGAGTTATAAATGAATAAATGATGAATCAGTTCTGTACTACAGGAAGGAACACATAAAATAAATCAAACTGTCTCAAATTAAAAATAAATCTTTATTTGCATATTCATTTTAATGTCTCACCATTATCTTTTAATTAATGCCATAAATCAAAGACATGTCATATAAACATGTCCAGTGTAGTTCTTACAATAAAATAATAAACAAAATAAAGCCAGCAACAAATAAAACACTAACACTTTACAATAAGCTTTCATCTGTTAAGATTAGATAATTGCATGATTCATTAATATTAGTCAATGTAATTTAAACATTTACTAATACATTTTTAAATCAAAAGTTGTATTAGTTAAAGCACTAACATGAACAATTATATTTTACTAACCTTAATGATTAATAAAAAGTATACATATACATTGCATATATAGCTAATGCATTAATTAAGTAATGTTAACAAATGAGACCTTATTGTAAAATGTTACCAATAAAATAGCTTTTGAGGTTGTGTAGTTTTTAATAAAGGCATTTTTAAGACAATTATTGGAATTATTCTCACTAGAATATTGTTCAATGCACACATGTAGAGTTTGGTTCGAGATTTCCTCTACTATTGCATGTTTCCCTTCAGTCCTGAGCTTCCTGAACACACACTGTTTTCAGTCTATAAATACGTTAGTCCCGTGAGCTTGTGTTGATGGAGTCTTGAAGCACAGATCCAGATCACATTTACTGTCCCGCCTGTTCACATTCACTTATTGCGGTCTTTGATTTTGAAATGAGCTGATGATCAATAAAATGCAGCTCATATCAGTCGCTGTCGGAGACGTGAATCCATTAAATCTGCATATAGTGCGGGAACTGAAGATCGGATTTATATCCGTTTTGCGAAAACACATTTCTGTGTCCAGGTGTAAATGGAGTCGTGTTGATAAATGTGACCCTGGATCACAAAACCAGTCACAAGTAGCACAGTATCATTCCGCATTGGGTCAACATTATCCATTTGACTTTTATGCCAAAAATCATTAGGATATTAAGTGAAGTTGAAGATATTGTAAAGTTCCTACTGTAAATATATAAACATGTATTTGTGTGAGTGGATGCTGCACAATCGTGAACATTAATGCACAACTTTAAAGGAGATTTTCTCAATATTTCTATTTTTTTGCATCTTCAGATTCCAGATTTTCTAATAGTTGCATCTCGGACAAATATTGTCCGGACAAACCAATACATCAATGGAAAGCTTATTTATTCAGCTTTCAGATGATGTATAAAACTCAATTTCAAGAAATTGACCCATGTGACTGGATTTGTGGTCTAGAGTCAGTAAATCTGGTCAGTAAAACACATGTATGTGACCAGCTGTAAACAGGCCCTAAAAAATCATATTTTTTCATTCATATAGTGTAAAAACAGCCTATATGAACTCCAGACCTTCATCAATCGTTATTTTTTGTTTACATGTGTGCAACAAATACTGATCTGTGCCGGATGTGAGTAAAAGATGGGATTTGTTGTGCACTTAGAGTAAACGCAGCCTAGATGAACTCCAGACCTTCATACTTGACGTCCCCGATCTTGGTGTCGGGCATCAGGATTCGGCCGTCCAGCGTGAAGGCCGTGATGTAGCTAGCGATCCGCCCCGCGTCCTCCTGGGATTTGAGCGCCAGCACGATCTGGTCGTCGGTGTCCGGGATGAACCTGAAGGAGGAGAAGCCGAGCGTGGGCTCGAGCGGGCCGACGCGCGCCGCTGAGATCTGGCTGAAGTCGCGCGAGCAGCTCAGGATCAGGTTCGTGCCGCGCCGCTCGTCTGCCGTTTCCTCGTAGCGCTCGGCGCTCGCGCGGCGCGGGAGGAAGAACCAGCGCTGGAGACGCTCGCTCCACACGCCAGACTCGTGGATCAGATACCCTGACACAACACAAGACGGCCGGAAGAAGAGATAGAACATTATATACATTAAGATACTATACAACATAAGATCATATACTCTCTCTCTCTCTCTATATATATATACACACACACACACACACACATATTATAAGTTAGTAAGGTAGATTTAGTGGTCGGGTTTGTGTGTGTGTGTGTGTGTGTGTGTGTGTGTGTGTGTGTGTGTGAATGCTGTCCACTCACCGGGTGGGTTAATCTCCGCTGCTTTCTTCAGTGCGTTATATCTCGGCACCCAGTTCTCGTGCTCCACGTCACCATTAAAGCCGACCACTTTAATCCACTCGGGGTTGTTATTGACGAACTCTCCGCTGACGGTCGTCCACTCCTTCCCGAGACCCCCGACGTACAGCCGCTCGTCCTTCACTGCCATCCACTCCGCTTTAAAGCCTGCAGGCAGGGTCAAAGGTCACCGGCAAGGTCAAAGGGTCATACTTCAGAGCAAGACAGTGAGAATGTGCATCTAGCTGATTCAGTCCTTATAGTATCTGATAAGAAAATACGATATACACTACCATTTAAACATTTGGATCGGCAAAGTTTTTAATGTTTTTAAAAGTCTCTTCTGCTCACCAAGGATGTGTTTATGTGATTAAAAATACAACAACAACAAAAAACATTAATATTGTGAAATATTATTATAATGTAAATCAGCTGTTTTCTATGTGAATATCTAGTAAAGTGTAATTTATTCCTGTGATCAAAGCTGAGTTTCAGCATCATTACTCCAGTCTTCAGTGTCACATGATCCTTCAGAAATCAGGAGAATATGATGATCTGATGCTCAAGAAACATTTATGATTATAATCAATGTTGAAAACCATTTTATTTTTCAGGATTCTTTGATGAATAGAACAGCATTTATTTGAAATTGAATATTTTGTAACATTATAAATGTCTTTACTGTAACTTTTGATCTATTTAATGCATCCTTGATGAATAAAAGTATTAATTTATTTCATTTCTTTGCCCCAAAAAATTAAATAAAAATTCTTACTGACCCCAAACTTTTGAACGGTGGTGTTTAAAGTTACAAAAGATTCTATTTCAGATAAATGCTGTTCTTTTGAATTTTCAATTCATCAATTCATTCAATTCATGAAAATGTAAATGTTTCTACACTGATAATAATCATAAATGTGTCTTGATCATCAGATCCTCATATTCTCCTGATTTCTGAAGGATCATGTGACACTGAAGACTGGAGTAATGATGCTGAAACTCAGCTTTGATCACAGGAATAAATCACACTTTACTAGATATTCACATAGAAAACTGCTGATTTACATTGGAATAATATTCACAGTTTTACAGTATTTTTGAATCACATGACCAGAAGAGATCTTTCAGAACATGATCCAAACCGTTTGACAGGTAGTGTGCCAGAAACACCTTTACCTTTAGAAACGCTCCCGTCTCCATCGCTCAGGATGACCCACGGCACGGCTCGGTTCCCCTCGATCCGGTACACCACACCGGTCCGGTCATCCACGCTGTACAGGCGCCCGTTAAACGCCACCAGCTCGGACAGCTCCATTCCCCGGCCCTTCTCCGACAGATGAGAGTCCAGAACCAGCGAGTCCGAATCCCAGTCCACCGACACACTGTCCCCGCTCTCGGACACCAGTACATGCCCTCGCTTCAGGAGACTGAACCACGTGTTGTCCTTCTGGCTGCGCGAGTCCGTGTCCAGGTCCGCGATCACTCCGATCCGGTACCGGATCCCGCTAGCCGTGTGTTCTGGAGGACTGAGCGGATACGTGTCGTTGTAACGCGTTTGGGTCTCCATCACACCGGACCGCCAGGAGCGCTGGCTCTCGGGCCGGGTCTCGGAGGGGCCGGATGAGTTCTGGTGCCGGTACAGGAGGACGCCCGCCGCTAGCAGAGTCGCCACGGCAATGGCTCGCCATCGGAACCGGAACCGTGGGTCGGAGACGGAGCTGGTGGCGGAGGAGAACATGGAGGTGCCGGGAACAGGAACCCGCATGGGGTCACGGCTCCCTGCTGACACGGACAAGAGCAACAACGGTCACATCACATCTAAAACTTCCCAGATTTCATGCAAGACAGAACCACTCATCAGTTTCAGTCTATTCAGTCTAAGAGTGTTTCTTTTATTGCACTTGATCTCTTTGCGTCTGTCGATCTTTAGATATATTAAATATATTTGATTTTGTTGTTCCACTTTCCATGATGAAACATCTCTTGCACATTGGGATGTAAATCAGTTTGGGTGTATTTTGCTTTTATAACACAGAAAACATCCAAAAGTGTTTCTTTTATTGCCGTGAACAGGAACCCGTACGAGTCGAGAACAACGGTCATTTCAGATCGAAAAGTTTGAGTTTGTAAGGCTGAAACTAGCAAAAACACTTGCGTCGCGACGGGTCTAAAATTTGATTTTGATGTTGATTTTGTTGTTCCACTTTCCATAATAAAATATCTCTTGCACATTGGGATGAATCCAAGATTTCATGCAAGACAAAACCACTCATCAGGTTCGGTCTATTTCACTTTATAACACAGAAAACATCCCAAGTCTTTCTTTTATTGCCCTGGATCTGTTTGCGTCTGTCGATCTATAAAGAGTCAGAAATCTCCACTTCTGCGCTTCACACACACCAAACTTTACCATTTCATTCATATCTATAATCTGAAGGGTTGTTCATTTACAGTATCATTCGCCTGGTTTATATTCCTAAAAACATGGTGAAAATGAATTTATTTTCAGATTTATGGAAACAGAAATGCCAAAATCTCCTCTGGAAAAACCTTTAATAGTCAACAAAATCAAATCAGAATTATGAATCTGGCTTTAACCAATGTTCAGATTTACCGCTGTAAATGCATGCAAATTAGTGCATATTTAATAAGAGCACACCTCATTTGCATATTAAAACATGAAATTTCAGCACATCTGATAAAATCAGATATTGTGTAAATGTAGTGTGATGAATCAACCGCAGAAGATCAACTAGTTAATTTTCACCTTCAGTGTCTTAAAAACACACACCAGTCGCTCACTGACACACAGCACCAACAGTCTTCCTACCATTGTCCGGGATCAGACACACTCTGTCAGTTCAACGCTAGACTAAAAACACATCTCTTTGACCTAGCATACACATAATATATTATAGACTTCTATAACTCAATGTTAGGCTGCATAGATTAGGTCAGCCGGAACTGGGAACACTTCCCTTAAATCCTGATGTACTCGTTACATCATCATAAGAAGAATGGCATCTACGCTAATTTTAGTGTCTTTGTTTATCCCGAGGTTTTCCCGCAGCCTGCCGGATCCAGGCCGTATCCAGATCTGACTAGGAGCTTTGCCTGAACACACTCACACACACACACACACACACACACACACACACTCCAGATCTGACTAGGAGCTTCGCCTGGAGACACACACACACACACACACACACACACACACTTCAGATCTGACTAGGAGCTTCGCCTGGAGACACACACACACACACACACACTCCAGATCTGACTAGGACCTTCGCCTTGACACACACACACACTCCAGATCTGACTAGGACCTTCGCCTGGACACACACACACACACACACACACACACTCCAGATCTGACTAGGACCTTCGCCTGGACACACACACACACACACACACTCCAGATCTGACTAGGACCTTCGCCTGGACCCGATGACAGTGCAGTGCTGAAGTCCACTAGCCTCTCCCTAGTCTGTTCAGAGAGAACGTGGCCTCTCAGCGGCCCCTAATTTAATAACTAATGATCATTTCAACGGAAGTGAATCAATCAAAACTAACTTTAGCTGGAAAATAACATTATTCAAGAACCGCTATAAAGCCAAAACAATCTCTGTTTCCTTAAATTATATGTTTATCTCTGTAAAGCTGCTGTGAAAATCTACATTGTTAAAAGCGCTGTATAAATGAAGATGACGACTCGACAGCAAGTCCTCGTTCAGATGCGGAGTTTACATTCGGCTGTGCATGTGACTATCAAATTTCCTGATGCAGGATTCCCAAATCAGATCCTCAAGGAACGGGAGTGCTGATCTACCAAACCCAATATGTTTGACTGCCTCAATGCATGAAACACTAAACACATTTTCTACAGGTAGGACATATAGAGGAATTATAAATTAAATCTCAAACAATCATAGAAAACATGCACGTCCATAAAATGATGAAAATCAGGTGCGCACACACACACACCTCAGTTACACACACACACCTGAACATCACAATCATAGAAAACATGCACGTCCATAAAATGATAAAAATCAGCACACACACACACACACACACAAAATGTGGCATGCAGCATCATGCCGGAGCTCATTAAATAATAAGATGGCCTTTTTGCATGTTTTCCCATGAACACTGAGCACTGAAACAACAGCAAACATCACTGTAATGATGACTCCAGGGCGTTCAGCACTACACACACTGTCGGGGTCATTACTACACGCTTCGTTGAGTTATTACACGCCAAGCCACACCACATGAACCTCTGCATCAGAAAACAAGCCTGTAGACACGGACCTCATGCCATGACAACCACGACTTTACCTGTGAAAGGTGAGATTAACTGAGCCAACCAGTGCAAAAAATGAGCAATTCAAATTTCTCTCAAACATTATGCCAATCAATATCTGTAAAAAAAAATAGAAAAACTGAAGTATTTTCACTAGCAAATTTTTGAACCCAACTGTATGTAAAATATAAAATTACTCAATCATTTCCAAAAAAAAGAAGTTTCTTAGTACATAAATCACACTTTTGGATCCAATTGTATGTAAAATATAAAATTACTCAATCATTCCCAGCCACCAAAAAGAAGTTTCTTAGTAAATAAATCACATTATAAGCAGTTTTAATGTCCAAACCCTACAACAGATATTCAACAAAACTCTCTCTTCTTCTCCAAAAACAAACTAATATAGTAATTGTAAATAGAGATAAATAAAAAGCACTACTACCTCTCTTTCTGCCTCTCATGTCTGTGTCTCTTGTGTCTTCATTACCAGTCTCTCAGCGCTCATCTGAGATCCTTGAGCCGAGCAACAGTGACGAGGCAAACACTGAACTCTTACCTACTGAAACACACATTAACCCTCACAACACACAGATGCTGAACTGCGGCAGAGGTTACAGCTATAAACCCTGCAAACACCTCTTTCTCAGATCCAAGACTGTTCTCTAAACCTGTAATACCTTCACAAATGTAAAACCTGCTTTAAGAGTTCTCAGGAACGCCCCGCGGATTAAAGACTCGGTCTAGTAATGGTTTGTACAGACTGTTTTTGCGATCTCACTAATGGTGTGTAGATCATCTGAGGTCAAGGGAGGTGAAAAGTCAAATGTAAAAACCTGATTTGCTTAGTAAATTATTGAAAACCAGACCGAACAAAGTTCTCTCTGTATCGGATCACTCACAGAACCAATCAAATCACTTCAACTATAAAACTTTAGTAATAACATTCTAGTTTATAAAATTCTGGTAACACTTCATGTTTTATTACATACACTACTATACTATAATGCATAAGTATGCATATACATATGTGTGTGTGTTTGTATGTAAAATGTGCTTGAGTAGTGTAGGTTACTTGTAATGCGTTACTTTATTCGTTACATCAAAAAGTAATCTGATTATGTAATGTACGTTACTTATGTTGAGATACTTGTTACATCAAAAGTAATCTGATTACGTAATGCACGTTACTTGTGTTGAGTTACTTGTTACATCAAAAGTAATCTGATTACGTAATGCACGTTACTTGTGTTGAGTTACTTGTTACATCAAAAGTAATCTGATTACGTAATGCACGTTACTTGTGTTGAGTTACTTTACTCATTACATCAAAAGTAATCTGATTACATGATGCACGTTACTTGTGATGCGTTACTTTACTCATTACATCAAAAGTAATCTGATTACGTAATGCACGTTACTTGTGTTGAGTTACTTGTTACATCAAAAGTAATCTGATTACGTAATGCACGTTACTTGTGTTGAGTTACTTGTTACATCAAAAGTAATCTGATTACGTAATGCACGTTACTTGTGTTGAGTTACTTGTTACATCAAAAGTAATCTGATTACGTAATGCACGTTACTTGTGTTGAGTTACTTTACTCATTACATCAAAAGTAATCTGATTACATGATGCACGTTACTTGTGATGCGTTACTTTACTCATTACATCAAAAGTAATCTGATTACGTAATGCACGTTACTTGTGTTGAGTTACTCGTTACATCAAAAGTAATCTGATTACGTGATGCACGTTACTTGTGATGCGTTACTCGTTACATCAAAAGTAATCTGATTACGTGATGCACGTTACTTGTGTTGAGTTACTTGTTACATCAAAAGTAATCTGACTACGTAATGCACGTTACTTGTGTTGAGTTACTTGTTACATCAAAAGTAATCTGATTACGTGATGCACGTTACTTGTGATGCGTTACTCGTTACATCAAAAGTAATCTGATTACGTAATGCACGTTACTTGTGTTGAGTTACTTTACTCATTACATCAAAAGTAATCTGATTACATGATGCACGTTACTTGTGATGCGTTACTTTACTCATTACATCAAAAGTAATCTGATTACGTAATGCACGTTACTTGTGTTGAGTTACTTGTTACATCAAAAGTAATCTGATTACGTAATGCACGTTACTTGTGTTGAGTTACTTGTTACATCAAAAGTAATCTGATTACGTAATGCACGTTACTTGTGTTGAGTTACTTGTTACATCAAAAGTAATCTGATTACGTAATGCACGTTACTTGTGTTGAGTTACTTTACTCATTACATCAAAAGTAATCTGATTACATGATGCACGTTACTTGTGATGCGTTACTTTACTCATTACATCAAAAGTAATCTGATTACGTAATGCACGTTACTTGTGTTGAGTTACTCGTTACATCAAAAGTAATCTGATTACGTGATGCACGTTACTTGTGATGCGTTACTCGTTACATCAAAAGTAATCTGATTACGTAATGCACATTACTTGTGTGGAGTTACTCGTTACATCAAAAGTAATCTGATTACGTGATGCACGTTACTTGTGTTGAGTTACTTGTTACATCAAAAGTAATCTGACTACGTAATGCACGTTACTTGTGTTGAGTTACTTGTTACATCAAAAGTAATCTGATTACGTGATGCACGTTACTTGTGATGCGTTACTCGTTACATCAAAAGTAATCTGATTACGTAATGCACGTTACTTGTGTTGAGTTACTTGTTACATCAAAAGTAATCTGATTACGTAATGCACGTTACTTGTGTTGAGTTACTTGTTACATCAAAAGTAATCTGACTACGTAATGCACGTTACTTGTGTTGAGTTACTTGTTACATCAAAAGTAATCTGACTACGTAATGCACGTTACTTGTGTTGAGTTACTTGTTACATCAAAAGTAATCTGATTACGTGATGCACGTTACTTGTGATGCGTTACTCGTTACATCAAAAGTAATCTGATTACGTAATGCACGTTACTTGTGTTGAGTTACTTGTTACATCAAAAGTAATCTGATTACGTAATGCACGTTACTTGTGTTGAGTTACTTGTTACATCAAAAGTAATCTGATTACGTGATGCACGTTACTTGTTATGCGTTACTCGTTACATCAAAAGTAATCTGATTACGTGATGCACGTTACTTGTGTTGAGTTACTCGTTACATCAAAAGTAATCTGATTACGTAATGCACGTTACTTATGTTGAGATACTTGTTACATCAAAAGTAATCTGATTACATTATGCATGTTACCCACAACACGGCTCTTTTCAGATGAGATTGAAAACACCTGATCGCGTTTTTCCACAGTGCAGATTTCAGTCTGAGGTTTTCTCAGAGAGCTTCGGTAGAAATGTGTCATTTTCTAACGGGAATTATCAGAATTATCAGCCAATATGGGTAAATTGACATACTCTGGTAGACTGGAGGGAGCATGAGAGTTTCCTACATAGTCTGAGTTGGGTTTCCACAGTTGTACCTTCACCGGTTGTAAAGATCTTTGATGGAATCATGTCCTCATGTTCTAATATCAGAGACATGCAAAGTTCAACATGAATGAGGTTCTTCTCTGTCTGCTGGTCAAACGGGAACAAATTCAAATCGCATTAGCAATAATTGAAGCTGTATTATATTTTTGGATATATTTTATAGTTTTCACATGATTTTATACCATTTTATTCATTTATTATGTGTTCAGTACACACAGTATTACTGTGTTATTACTATATTATGTTTACTACAGTTACTCAGTTAAAAACAAAAACGCATACCGACCACTCAAGTGGACATCCGAAAATCTCTTTGAAAAATGGGTAAAAAAATAAATAAATTCACATTGTTTTTCAATAAAAGAGCAATAAAAACACGGGGGAAAAATCCTGTCTGAGATTGTCAATTCGTGCATGAAAGGGTTAATAATACTTTACCTATTTCCTACTAATGCACTGTTAAGCATTATATATTGTAGCAATGTTAGATCATGTTCTTAGTGAAAGTTATTATAACGCGTTACCAACAGAATCAAGCTTTTGTATATTATGTTCTCCAAGTCTCCAAACTCCTGATGTAATGTTACTATATTTGTTAATACAAATGAAAGTTGTAATAATCTGCCTGTCGTTGATGGCGTGATCATGTACTTAGTCACTCACAACATATTCATTTCTCCTGCAGAGGGAGAGTTAAACTTTAAAAGCCCGGAAGTGTCGTGATCTGCGCATGCGCGGAGCTCCTGCAGCTTAATTTACATAATTCCCTCACAAACATAAACACAAACACACGGTACATTAAATCTCATCACAGATACCCATTCTGGAAGATTTGAGTTTTCTTAATGTTTGTCCGAGCGGAAAATTACTAATTGTGAATTAAAACGGTGTTTGTTTGCTTTCAAACCTCATCATATTACTTTTACATTGTTACAAACGAAACTTCGAGCGTTTAAATGTTTTCTTTTTTCTATAGTGACTCTAACGATGATATAATGACTTTTCTTGGAAAATGTCATCTTAACTACAAGCATATTTAGACTGAGGAAACTCCCGGCAGTTTTAATTTTTTGCTGAGTAACTGAATTTAACCCTTTGTGAGCCTAAAGACAAAACGCTCTGCATTTCCTGAATATTTATATTTATTAAATAATTTACTTACTCTGTTCCTCTGCTGTTGTTCCTCAGTTTGGTCTTGTGTGGTAAAGAGTTATTTCATCCCCGCTCCATCTTGTGTTTCCGACACCGTTCAGACCGAAACGAACCGCCGGTTGCCAGCACACCGCGAAGCCCCGCCCATTCATTAAATATTAATTACGTAACGCCACGCTCGCCCAGTACGCTTAGCTGATTGGTTCAAAGCAGACGTCGGCAAATGCGTGCAAAGTCTGCTGGCCAATGAAAGTATCACTGAATACTTAAATATTAATTAGGTTACGCAACCTTTCTTCTTCTTTTTTTTTTTTAATCATCCAACGAACTTTAGTATAGTATACACAATTTACATATTTATACATCCCCCCAAAAAAACAAAAAAAAAAAACAGTGTACAAATCGACCAATTAATAAAAAAAACTGTATATTCATTACAGATATGACGTCTTTTTTGCTTTCTTATTGACAATTTTCTCCAGACATAAATAATCAGTCTCCTGAAGAAAAATAATACAATTTGGCTTGGATCTTGACAATTTCTTCTTGTGTATATGACATTTCCCAAAATAATAAAGTTATACAACAAAAGTTAAATTATTATTAATACTTTAATTGGAATTATACATACATATATCAAAATGTTTAATTTAATTATAACATTTGTTTTCCTTCGAATTACATTTTCCTCATCCACCCAAAAAAAACTTTGTCAATATACAATTACCAAACAGATGGATAATAGATTATTTTTCTATTGAACAAAAATCACATGAATAATCAATATCTAAATTAAACCACTCTAACACACTTTTAGCTGGAGATATACCATGTACAATTTTAAATGTAATCTCTTTTACTTTATTATTTAAACAGTATAGGTTACGCAACCTGAAGTCAGCCAACGTCATCGTATTCTGATTAATATTCATGAGCAAATCCTTCATCCAAAGTTACGAGTTTTGTTTTGGTGAAGTGCATTTAGATTTGTATCTAATGTAATAAAACTGACCTTAAATAATGCTAAGAATATTATAATGAGTTGGCCTTGTCTTTGAATTCCTCGAGAAACGCTCCTGTAATACAGAGACTCTTTTGTTTTTATGGACAATATCTCCATTATTTGCTGGACCGGCCTGTGACATGAACAAACAACATTAAATCACAAGAACTGTGTTCAGATCAGCATTTTATTGAACTCAAATGCCTCAAATCACACACACTAACACCATATTCACATACAGTTAGCTTGATCAAACATGTTTAATCCTGCCAGGTGAGACTAGTTAACCAAAAATACCATTAAAACCAAACTGGTGTGATCAGGGCAAGGCTGGTTTAAACCTGTTTCCCAGCGCCAAATCAATTAAAACCTCACAGAATACTTTTGTACAACTTTTAACACCAAATAAACAGTGATAGAGTCATTTCCAGTGCAAGCCAAATAACTGCTATATTCATTTGTGACTTTATATGATCAACTAATATCATCTGCATGTCACATGAAATCATTAAATGGTTCAAAACACATTCGTCAAGACGTTCAGTCATGTGACCGCAGCAGAACATGTTACACAGCTCTGAATGTACTGATGATAAACGGTTAATACTATTGTCTGATTGGACAAAGAGTGAGGTCGTGTTGAGGTCAACTCACTGAGCTCAACTCAATGCATTCTGGGTAATTGGACAATCGTCAACTTTTCCCCATCATCTTTAGCAGGAGCTTCAGGAGATAAGAAGAAATGCCAATCGGTAGTAAATATTAGGTATAAAAATAGCATTTTACATGGCAATTGCAACTTTAATGAGGCTAAAAACAGAAAGAAGTGATAAAGGACCTGCGTGAGGCGGTAGTCCTCGTCAACAAGCTGCTCTATGATGCTGAAATGATCCGTGTTGGGAACGTCTGCAAAAGAGACCGCCAGACCGGCAGATTCCAGCGCCTGGAAGACCAAAACACGTCATCTTCTCCAACATGCACACGTAAATGCATGAGTCCACCTTACAATATCAGAGATCTGTCATCAGAGCAGTTATGCGGTTCAGAAATATACATATACAAAATCACAGTTAGCGAAAAATGTATGGTGCATGAATAATAATGTGGGAAGTAAATGTCGTCACTCTGAAATATTCCTCCGACTGCTTCCGAAACTCGGGCGAGTCGTTCTGCGCCACAGCGACGATGATGTCACAGGAAGTAGACGAGACTTTGAGCTGCGACAGGAAGCGACTCGGGCTGTTCCTTAACGCCACTTCCCTGAAACAAAATCACCAGCACGGGATTCAGTGGGGTTTAGGGAAACGGCTCTGGCACTAGGGCTGCCAAATAAAAATGCAAATTTTGAATATTCGTTGATTTAAAAAAAAACTAAAAACGGCACATTCGAATGCAAAAACCGTGCACTGGAATTGTTAGTGTGTTAAGATGCGCACGAGACCTGGTGATGACGTCACGGGCGCGGCCTGTGTTAGTTATCCAGTATGCGGCGTCTACGGCTGCGATGTTAATGTGAAAAATGGCGGGAAAACGCACGTGTGTGTGTGAGTGAGTGTGTGAGTGAGTGTGTGTGTGTGTTTGAGTGAGTGTGTGTGTGTATGTGTGTGTGTGTGTTTGAGTGAGTGTGTGTGTGTATGTGTGTGTGTGTGTGTGTGTAAGTGAGTGTGTGAGTGTGTGTGTGTGTGTGTGTGTGTAAGTGTGTGTGTGTGTGAGTGTGTGTGTGTGTGTTTGAGTGAGTGTGTGCGTGTGTATGTGTGTGTGTGTGTGTGTAAGTGAGTGTGTGTGTGTGTGTATGTGTGTGTGTGTAAGTGTGTAAGTGTGTGTGTGTGTGTAAGTGTGTGTGTGTGTGTGTGTGTAAGTGTGTGTGTAAGTGAGTGTGTGTGTGTAAGTGAGTGTGTGAGTGAGTGTGTGTGAGTGTGTGTGTTTGTGTGTGTGTAAGTGAGTGTGTTTGTGTGTGTGTAAGTGTGTGTGTTTGTGTGTGTGTGAGTGAGTTTGTGTGTGTGTGTGTGTGTGTGTGTGTGTGAGTGTGTGTGTGAGTGAGTGTGTGTGTTCATCACCTGAAACACTGTCCCAGCGCTCGCTCAGATCAAGTTGAGCGTCTGGTGTGTGTGATGATCAGTATGTAGATGTAGTGAGCAGAAGTGTGTGTTTCTGAATGTCAGGAAAATGGCGGGAAAACGCACGTGTGTGTGTGAGTGAGTGTGTGAGTGAGTGTGTGTGTGTGTTTGAGTGAGTGTGTATGTGTGTGTGTGTGTTTGAGTGAGTGTGTGTGTGTATGTGTGTGTCTGTATTGCTATACTAGTGAGGACCGAAATGTGACAAAACACCTTTTAAGTGAGGACCTTTTGGTAAAGTGAGGACAAAATCGTGGTCCTCACTTTATTTTGCTCAATTTAGACCCCAGGGGGGCTAGGCATTGTGCTGTGCAAATTTCTCAGATGTCCTCATTCCAATATTAAATCATGACAAAACTGTGTTTCCTTCATTCTCCTGAGCTCCCCCTAAAGGATAATGGCGCGTCCTGCAGCCTATTTTCTATTGGTTGGAAGAGTTCAACTCTGGGTTTTTGATTGGTTTGGTGATTTTTGTGATTGATTGATAGCTGGCCAATGAAAAAAATACATATCTTTAGAAAACTGTATTCATTTATTTATTTATAATATAAATATATCACTTTACACAATAGTCTTTCGTAAATAAACAGTACATATACGATGTTTGGATTTCAGCAACAACTGCCACACAAATTAATTGCAACTAGATTTTCAACGAGCTGCATACTAACAGAGATGTAGTATGCACGGCGAATAGTGTGGGTTTTATGTTTTTTTGCGCCAGCATTACGTCATGTGGAGTATATAGATATCAGAGCGCGCTCTTATCCGCGAAACGTGACAAGAAATAAAATGTCTGAAAGATTTCGACGGAGACTGAAGCGGCTGCGAGATCACCACAGAGCCTGCGAGGAGACACACGACGGAAACAGATTAAAGGACGAAGTAAGTAATGTTTTAAATCATTAAATATGAACTGTCGATTTATTTGACACTTGCATCCGTGTTATTTCATGGTTAAATTTAGTGTTCACGTTTTTATATGTAGGCTATCGATAAATACAGGGGATGGGGGAGGGAGAGAGGTTGAGTCAGCTTAATTTATATAGAGCTTTTTACAATACAGATCGTTTAAAAGAAGCTTTAACGTTACATATAACAGGACAATTATGCAACAAAGTTTGTTTTGGATGTACAGTAGCTCTAGAAGAAAATAATGTCATTGTCCAGCTTAAGTAACGTAAGTTCTGTGTTGATTAATTTCTGTAAGTTAGTTAAAAAGTTATTTATTTTGTTAATTTATCTAAACGGCATTTCTAAACAGTGATGTCATCGTCCAGCTCAGTTCAGTCAAATCAACAATATTATTAAGATTGATAACAATAACCGAAACTTTTTTTGTTTTTACTGTTCACAAAACGCTGCTAAAAGTATGACTCTCTTCATTAAAACATGATCTTAGAGGCACTAATTAAGACTTAAATGTAGCTAAGTTTGTTGGTAACGTTAGTTGACCAGTTGAGAAGTAACATAGCACTGTAACAGACATTAAATACCTCATTGTGTTAATAATTCGGAAATATGTTTTGTATAGCTTAGTTTTAATAAATGATTTTAACGTTGAATAGGGTGAGAGCGGACTGCTCACTCTGCTCAGCCAAAATCGCTTGACATGAGTCTTCTCGAGTAAACGAGCTCAGGAGCAGCAGTTCCCCTCCCCCACTCTCCCCTCCCCCACGCGGGCTCTCAGTGGGGGAGGGGAACTGCTGCTGCTCCTGAGCTCGTTTACTCAAGAAGACTCAGATACACGTCAAGTCTTTATCTTCGTTTGTAGAATTATTTCATAACACGTTATAGTAAGAAGTAATAAAGTCCTTACACATCATTTGCAAACTATTCATAGTTGATATATTGCAGCCTTTATATTAGTCATATATGAATAGCCTGTATACAAATAGTGATGTCTTCAACTTTTGCAACTGTAATTAAGAATATTATTGTTTAATTAGCTCATATTTAAAGAGATTTACATAGATATTGCTTTTATGCTGTAGCCTAACATCTTATGTTAACCATATAAGTGATGTACTGAGTAGTAAAGGAGTTGTTAATGGTGTTAGGGGTAAATATCTCTTAGCCTCTAATCTTGGGAGTTTTAGTTGTTGTTTTTTAGACAAGTATGCATATATTCTGTTTAGTTTTCAGTGTGTTAAGCTGAATTGTTTTAGTTTTCTGTTACCTTTGAGTTAAAGGGTTAGTTCACCCAAAAATGAAAATTCTGTCAGTTATTACTCTCTCTCATGTTTTTCCAACCCTGTAAGACTTTCGTTCATCTTCAGAACTTAAATTAAGATATTTTTGAAGATATTTTTAAGATATATTATATATATTAATTAGTGTTCTGAAGATGAACGAAAGTCTTACGGGGTTGGAACAACATGAGGGCGAGTAATTGCAAATATAATTTTCATTTTTGGGTGAACTAACCCTGGCTTTAACTTTATAAATTATTGATTACAGATGGAAATGTCATGGGAAGACAGACAGAAGAGGGATGAGGACCAAGATGGACAGAAGAGGGATGAGGACCAAGATGGACAGAAGAGGGATGAGGACCAAGACAGACAGAAGAGGGATGAGGACCAAGACAGACAGAAGAGGGATGAGGACCAAGACAGACAGAAGAGGGATGAGGACCAAGATGGACAGAAGAGGGATGAGGACCAAGACAGACAGAAGAGGGATGAGGACCAAGACAGACAGAAGAGGGATGAGGACCAAGATGGAAAAAACGACCCCCCTGATTTTGTCCAAGAAATCTTTATAGAGGTAAGTCATAGTTAAGGGCATTTTTCTTTATGAGGTATGATTTAGGTCATTGTATGTTTTTATGATTATACGTTATTATACATATATTCACAAACAGCTATAGCCTATACATTTTCACCCAAAAATGACCATTTGTCTTTTACTCCCTCAAGTAGTTTCAAACCTGTATGAATGTCTCCTGTGAAACACAAAATAATATAGTTTGAGTCTTCAAAATATGATCTTTTGTGTTCTGCAGATGAAAGAAAGTGATACAGGTTTGAAACTACATGAGTGTGTGTAGGGCTGTGTGGTATGATGGAATATATCGTTACCGCGATAGAAAATGCAAAGCGTAACTGATTTTTTTATTCCGTGTATACCGCGACAGGTAGATAAGTGGGCGTGGTTACCTCGCGTGCAGCGTGCGTGACACTGAGATTTGTCAAAGAAACATGGAGAAAGCAGATCAAGAGGGTCCACAAAGGAATTACGCTTTCTAAAGGGTTGTTGTTAACGTGATATTTTAACTACATATATAAATAACTATATCGTGAAATATATTGTTACTGTGAAATAAAATTAGTCATACCATGAAACAGAATTTTGGTCATACCACCAAAATCCTAAGTGTGTGTGACAATTTTACATTTTTGGGTGAACTAACCCTTTAAGGGCACAAGAGTAAAATTGTGGTGAGCACTTGGACTGTCACTTTTGAGAAAAATTTATTCGAACGGATATCAAATATCAAGCAATGTATTCGAATATATCCGAATATCTACGGCGCGCACACGTGCCTGGCACACACAGGTATTTGCGCGTCAATGTTGAGATAAGTGGTATCTACGTTGTAGAACCCAAAATATTTCCAGACACTACTTTTTAGATGAGTTGGGGTCGTAATTATTCGCTCAGGCTGGCCGTTCTGTACGTTATCTTCCATTTTCAAAACAGGGTAGCTATTATTCGCTTGATTTGGTCATGGGCCGACGCTACAATAACGTTTAGAGCACCCGCTCCTGGATGAGATGGCAAACAATAGGCTAATAATAAATAAAAAAAAAACGCTGTAAAAACGCTGTAAAAAATGCGCTAAACATGCCACTTTAAAAACCGGATAGTTTATTTATAGTTCGATTACGGATA
The DNA here is from genome assembly GCA_030578275.1 of Meda fulgida. Taxonomy (NCBI): domain Eukaryota; kingdom Metazoa; phylum Chordata; class Actinopteri; order Cypriniformes; family Leuciscidae; genus Meda; species Meda fulgida. The sequence goes on from CM060626.1 coordinate 850,333, forward strand.
TTTCACGTCATGTTCGAATGCATATTTGAATATCGAATAAAAAGTGACAGCCCTAGTGAGCACTTGTCAATATGTTTTTGTTTCTAATGATTTGCCCAGCAAAATCGCATTATTCGTATTATTACGAAACTAGTGGGGGCGAAACAGATCGTAGTTGATAATTTGCATGTTTAATTCAGTACTCGCGCTGTTGTCTGTGTACACTCACTCAAAGTGAGCACACAGAGAGCCGTGTCTCAGACAGTGTGCAAACACCGAATTGATTCCTCATTCGCGTATCCTTTCGCTTGAACGGACACATACACATAAAATTATCTTAAAATAACTGTCTCTGCAAGTATTTTGCCTAACCCTACAGTAGAGAAAGAAATTGGATGTGCATCTTTATATTAGATTAGTGCATCAGGTCTTAAAGGGACAGCAGCCTATAAATACCTACTGCTGTCTCTGTCTAATGTTAATCAAACAACAAAACACTACCTTAACAAAGATTAATCCGTGTTTAATTTATTCAGTGAACACTATGCAGTAGGGATGTCAATTTTCACAAATTCCCATAATCGATCATCGTTTAAATTAACGATCAATTAATCGATTAATCGTTAGCCTTAATACTGCAATATGCGTCTGCTGCAGGGGCTGCTCAAAACGCTATGTTCCTCACCAAATTAATGAGAATGTAAAGGGCTAGTAGGATTGTAAAATGTTTCGATGTGATTGATTATTAAGCGTGATCTTTAGCGCACGCAGCTCAAACGGCAATGCACGACTAATAATGACTATTGGGACTGTTCTATTACATAACATTATAAAGAGAACAATATTGTAATAAAACATTGTTAATTATTTGGGTTTAGTTGCCGTGTCGCGTTGTTCCAGGAAGAGCGCCTCCACAACATGAGTCATTCTGAATGGCACGTAACTTAGTTCAAGTTCACTTGTGCATTCACGTCATTTTATGCAGATATAATTTGTAATATTATGTTTATTTCGTATATATATCTGATTAATCTAATATAGGATGCGTTTCTTTGAGTTAAATAACGCGCTAGCAAAGTGCTCAACGGTTATTCATTCAGTGCACGCCGCTCAAGCAGAATGCACGACTAATAATAACCATGATTCATTTGGGACTGTCATATCAGAACCTAACATCAGAACACTGTTTTATTAAATCGTTGTGAATTCATTGGGTTTAGTTGCCGGTTTCAGTGCGTTGTTCCAGGAAGAGCACGTCAACAACTGTCACAAATTCTGACAAGCATCTGAGGCGGCGCTGGTGACACGTTGTGTTAGTCGCTATATTTGATTTAGTGCTGGGCAACGATTCCATTTTTTTTAAATCGCGATTAATCGCATGAGTTTCTTGCAATTAATCGTGATTAATCGCATTGTTATGCGCAAAATTGAATTATGAATTCTAAAGTAGTGTATTGCACACTTTTGATTTAATGTACTGAAAAAACTTTAAACAAATAGCCTAATGTGCTTTTTACCAGCAGTATTCCCTTTACACAGTAGCAATAAAATATTTCTTGTAAATCTCAACTTAAACATTAATGTAATCAAATCAAATATTAAACCAAAGCTATTTGCCACTGCCAGGGCATTACCTTTTATCTAGCTTGTTAAAACAAGTTACCATCAGAGTCCTATTTTCTTGGGGTTTTTTCTGAACAGGTATCAATTCTACGCGGACGCAAGCGCTGTGATTGCTAGACCCGCTCCCTCGGGTTTCACACGCTCCCTCTGCGTGTGTAATTGCGCGTCAACACGGACAACGACACAGAAGTATAAATGAAAACCAACGCGTAGTCTATAGCGTAGAGGCTCCGCGTAGGTCCGACGCAGAAGTATAAATCAGCCTTTAGAGCGAGGTGAAGTGGTCGGGCACAAGGTGCAGCGACAAGCGAGTACGTTACCGTGAAACTGTCGCGGTTGTGCGCGCGCACACGCCCACCCGCTGCTGAAGTTGAATTGTCTTGAACTTTTTGTACACGACGCGCAGCACAAATCATTGGAAGAGAGACTGATCCTCGCTGTTTGTGAGTTTCCAGAATCTAAATAGTTATCAGGACATCAACAGGAGGGAATTCACATGGCAGAGCATCCCCGCTAAACTAAACGCAAGCCTATCAGGTAAAGTTATGTATAATTTTAATTTAAGTTAAAAAGGCTGCGCACTGAAGCCGTTGCCATGGTTATCCATAGAGCGCCTGTCAGTTCACTTGCTGACAGGGGCCCTCCACTGCTTGTTTGGGAGGGTTATTTGCTGGCTGACCAACATCCCACCCCTCCCCATGGTTTGACTGTAGGCCTACGCAACTCCGCAGCCGAGCCGACCCCGGGATAAAATAGTCAGAATATAAACACTTATTTTAGGCGTACCGTAGTGATTCAGGATAAGTCAAAAACACGGTTTGGAAAATGGATTCATGATGTACTCGTTCATTTTGAACATAAGTTACGGACTGCAGCAGCTGCTGATACAATGCCGTTCTGTTGCGCATGCGTGAATTTAACTGAGGAGTACATGATCATGCACTCGCACACATGCGACCACATACAATTTTAACCCGCACATTCTCAAAAAATGGTCGCAGTCTGGAACCCTGTTATGCTTTTCCAACTTTAGTTAGTGTGTAATGTTGCTGCTTGAATACAAAAGAGATCTGCAAGTTTACAAAGCTCAAAGTCCACTTTCCAAGAAATACAATGATTTATTCCGGATCTTATGAAGTTACAATGTTCCTCATTTAAGTAATCCCAGTGAGGCGTGGTTGATCTGCATTGGAGAAGACCGTGTTGTCGCTGTCTAAGAGATGCTGGTTTCTTCTTTTTTTGCACTTCTGCCGAGCATGTTCTTAAAGAGAAAGACTCAGTCTTTTCAGCTTTGCCAAGATATATTCAGAGATGATTAGGGTTGGGAACCGAGAACAGGTTCTGGTGCGATGTGGACGAAGTGCTGGGAGCTTATCCTTTAATAGCGACGTCTCACCACATGAATATTAAAATTGTAATGAATGCACATGACCCTCGCGCTATCCGTATACGTTTTTTTGGTCAGATATCAACGCAGAGAGAAAGAGAGAGAGAGAGAGGCATAAGGGAGCCGCTATCAATATGCGGTAGACTCCCTGAACTTCCGGGAGACTTGGGATGTCTGCGTACCATATAACTCCCACAAGTGCATACAATTCGACACAACTTCACAAGCATTTTTTAACCCTTTTAACCGAACGTTAACGTTATTCTGTCAACAGCCTATTGTCTAAATTACTGAGCTAACAGAGCTACGTAAACAGAGCGAACATGAGAGCACCTGACTGCAGACGTCAATAATGCAGCGTAATGGAATAATCTCCTGATCAAACTCCACTTCCCTAAAGTTATAAACTGCCTCCGGAACCCAGTAAAGGTACACAAATCTATTCAACAAAAATAGTGATGCAGTTAGGTGTTTTTTCGCACAGCCGAGCCCTCTGTTGCTGTGTGGAGCAGCCTGTGTCAGTCACCTCTTCCTGAACGTCACTCACTCACTAACTCACTCATCCGGGCATGCACTGCGATCTCATGAGGAAACGCAGCTTTTTAATATAAAGTTTTTCTTGTTCCCGAAAACAAATATTTTGTAAGTTTTTGTTTGAAATAAGTATTCGTAAAAAAGACGTTATTTGTGCCTTTCAGAATACTGTATTTGGGTTCGGCTCCACCCCTACTACCTACAAACAAGGACAGCTAGGGTCGATTACGTTAACAACACAGTTGACTTAACGCCCGTTTCACACATACTCCGTTTGCAGTGTGTATGCAGTGTAGGGATGGCGAAAACTAAAACATTTCTTGACCGACCACCGAGCCTCATTAAGAGGTTGAAACCGGTTAACCGTTTAGTTTAAAATATGCTACGCTATTAAAATCCCCTACAGCGCGAAAGTAACATGAGTCCCGCAAACACGGCGCCGATGAGCTTGTATATAATCGGAGGACAAATGGCTCCTTAGTTTCGAAATGGTTTGGCTACATGGTGATCACGTTGAAAATAAAGGCGTTAGTCTAGCGTTAGAAGCTCATTTGAAACATTGCCGCGGCTCATTTAAGAAAATGACAGCTCCGAAGAGACGCGGCTTTAGTTTGAGGTAGTGCTTACAATAATAAAGAAAGATGATGATCATCATCACCTTATCTGTTACCACTGAAATGTAGATGTAATGTATTTCCAAATCTAGCCCATCTTATGCGGAATGTTGCCTAATAGACTCAGACTGCAACACGATAAACCCAATGGATAAAACAGACACCTTCAGAATGCGTAAAAGACGCACCGGCCAAGGCAGGTCTAACTCACTGCGTGCCTTCTAATAACGGACAGAACAACTCTTTTGTATAATTAATATTATTCTTTTTATTTTTCAAAAAGACAAGTGTCAACTTCTGTTAAGGACAACATCTCCTAAACCATAACAGACAATGGCCAACATGGCCTACAGCTATTCTTAATAAAAACATTAAATAAACGAAAAATTATTTTAATCTATGAACGAGAATACTGTAGCCAACAAACAGCTCTCAGACAGGTGTTAGGCCGCCGCCTAATTATTAAAACATAACACAACGGTTTTTCTTTATTGAAATTTCGTTTTTCTTTAATTAAATTTTGTTTTTCTTTATTGAAATTTCGTTTTTATTTATTTAAATCTACCTTTTACTGTGACAGTAATTTGTTAGTCAGAAAAAATATTAGACTACTTTGTTAAAAGTATTGCTTAAGTTAACAGACCTGCACCAGAACAGGAAGCGGCGCGTCTCGCCTCACGCGGGCACTGGCAGGGCTTATGCTCCGAGAACGCACTATAGTGACATAAAACACATGTTTTATATCACTAGTGCAGTGTCCGTTCTTGGAGCATAAGCCCTGCGTGAGGCGCGCCGCTTCCAGCTCGCACGCTGTTCTGTAGTTTATAAAAAGTGTATTAATTCTGAACGTGCCGAGTCTCGCGTGTCTTACTATTCCTGCCAAACTTCCATGGTTACAGTGAGTGTTACTACAGTAAAGCCATGGTGATGTTGCTGATCTGTGGACACTGGATGGTTAATTCGTGGCACAATGTTTCTTCCTGGTTTCCACGTCAGCGCTGTTTGATCCGTTAATAACGGAGAAATGTGAATGCTTCTCACCAGATCTCGCAGCAATGTCATTACTTCAGTGGCGAACTCAAATGCTATCTTTACTGGATGTCTCAGCGCTGTGTAACAGTGTCGCTTGATCGAGATTGGCTCGTGCTGCATTGGTCCTGACTGATAAACGGTCCATGAAACACAAAATAACGAGTAGCGCAGTTTCGTTCCGCTTTCATTACGTTTACCATTTGATGTTGGGCGATGTTGTCATAGTCGCGCCATCGCACGCTTGCCATGCGCCTTTGAAATAACTAAATTTTGGAAGGCAGGAAAAATGGTCCAACGAACCGGTTTCTGTTTGCGTCATCACAACATTTCGGCCGTATTTTTTCGGTGATAAAAGTCTTTCGGTGGCCAAATATTCGGTGCATCCCTAATCTACTCAGCCAGTTTTGTACAACATTACACTTAAATAGTTTAAAATTATCCTTAAATTGAGGCTGCTTGGAATGAAGTTGTTTAGGGTTGGTTAGTTTGCTAACTGGCAGAATAGCTTTGGATGTTTTTGTCATTTTGGCACATATTTGTCTGCAAAATTTTGCTGAGCAATAGTAAAAGTGACCACACAATAAGGAGGAAGTTTTGAGTTTTAAAAATGACATTGTTTTCATAGGCAATGACCATTTTGGTGTCAAAAGATCAAGGACCACTTTCATTTGATAAGTTAACATTAAAGAAATAGTTCATTCAAACATGACAATTCTCTCATTTGCACATCCTCATCTGCATCTATTTCATATTTCATTCTGTGGAATAGAAGTGTTTTGGCTTTGGGGTGACGGAGTGATTTATTTATTTTTTTGCTTTGTTATCATTCATTACATAATTGTGATGAATTTAATCCTTTGTAAGTTATCATTTTGCAGTGTAAGATTACAGTTAACACCTTTAAATATTAAATAAATGTATTCATTTTATTTTATTTATTATATAACCAATATCTAATTTTAAACATTTTGATCTTACCTAAATAAAAGGTTTGTGAATGATAAAATTGTTTTTGTAAACAGGAGCAATCGAACCAGGCTGACATGGACTCAACTGATGAGGGCAGTGTCTTTATTCCTTCAAGGGAGGAGTCTACTGATGAAGACCTGGATTCAGAAGAGTCGAAGATTGAAGAGAAAGTTCAAAAGAATTTTAAAGAGAAAATGTTTCATTCACCGAATGAGATTGAGCATGCAAAGCGAAAAATGACAATCAAAACAAGTCAGCACAATTCTAACGGGAAACGTATTTGGAACAAAAAACAGTACTGTGTCTTCTGTGAAAAGCCGCAAGGCAAAATATCAAGACATTTAGAGAGAAGCCATTCAAATGAGTTAGAAGTAGCTAAAGCCTTGAGTTTCCCCAAAGGCTCAAAGAAAAGAAAGGTTCTTCTTGAACAGCTTCGGAACCAGGGGAATTACTATCACAATGTAGGAGTTTTGGAAACGGGACGTGGAGAGATCATTACTTGGAGACAACCGACTGCAGATGCAGTAATTTCTGATTTCCTTCCCTGCCCTGATTGTTTAGCATTTTTTATGAAAAAAGACTTGTGGAAACACACAAAGACATGTAGGGGACAGGGGGATGTGAAGAAGAAAAAAGGCGAGAGCGTGAGATCAGCTGCAGCCTGTCTGATTCCAATGGCAGCAAAGTGCTCTGCAGACATTAGAGCTCTGTTACAAACCATGCGCCAAGATGAAATAACACAAACAATAATGGAGGACAGTTTGATTTGTCTTTATGGTGAATCCCTTTATATAAAGTGTGGCCATGACAAATCACAACATCACTATATAATACAAAAAATGAGGGAGCTGGCCAGGTTTATGATTGAAGTAAAAACAAAATCAAAAAAAGTGAGGAACCTTACAGAGCTCTGTAAGCCAGAGAACTTTCTGTTAGCCGTCACAGCTTGTAAGGAAGTAAGCCAATTTCAACCAGATTTAAATATGTTTAAAACCCCGTCTCTTGCTCTGAAAATTGGATACTCATTGAAGAAAGCCTGCCAGCTCAGTTTAGGACAGTGTTTAATGGCTGGGGACAGAGACACTGAAAAAAAGTTGAAAAACTTCATTAAACTAATTGATAGTCATTGGCGTACCAACATTTCGAGTCAGGCCCTCAACACTTTGCAGCAAAGCAAGTGGAACAAGGGGGACACTATTCCCCTTACGGAAGATGCCATGGCTTTACAAAAACACCTCAAATGTGCGGAGAAGGTCTCAAAACAAAAACTCAGAGAGAATGTCAATGTTGCTGACTGGAAGGTCTTGGCTGAGACTTTGCTCAGTCAAATCATTCTTTTTAATCGGAGACGTGTAGGTGAAGCATCCAAATTGCTCCTTACATCATACGTGAGTCGAAATGTCAAGCCTCCTAACAAAGATGTGGTAAAATCACTGACTAAATTAGAACAACAGTTGTGCAATGAGTTGACTCGATTAGAGATCCGAGGGAAGAAAGGCAAGAAAGTGCCTGTCCTTCTTACAAAGGACATGGTTGAGTCCATGGACATGTTGAATGAAAGCAGGAGCAAAGTGGGCATCGATGAAGACAATCCTTATGTTTTTGCCAGGGTGGGGGCTTTAACGCACATCCGTGGATCAGACTGTTTGAGGAAATTTTCTAAAACTTGTGGTGCAAAAGACCCCAGGAGCCTTACATCGACCAAGTTAAGGAAACAAGTAGCAACTCTGAGTCAGATCATGAATTTAAAAAACAATGAACTTGACCAATTGGCCAAATTCCTGGGACATGACATTAGAGTGCACCGCGAGTACTACAGACTGTCTGAAAATACAATTCAACTTGCAAAAGTAAGCAAGTTGCTTTTGTCTTTAGAAAGAGGTGCAGAATGTTATAAAGGAAAATCTTTGGACGAGATTACATTTGGTACTGATGGTGAGTAAAATGGATTTGGATTGTATTTAATGCATCATATCTGTGGTTTTGTGTTTTGTTCATATGACATTTTTTTAAATTGTTTGCTTTACAGAGACTAAAAATGACACAAGCCCTGCTTCCAGATGCCGGCAAGAGCATGAATGCCAAACCACAGAAATAGGTCAGTACTAAAGAGATCTAGTACTTAGGTTAAAGGTGATAATGGAAAGGTTGCTGATTTAAACCCTGCAAGGAGCAATCCACAACCATAGTGTCTTGGAGTAAAATGTTTTCTATTTTATCATCACTTTAAAGGGATAGTTCACATAAAAATAATAAAATTCTGTCATTATTTACTCACCCTCGAGTTGAATATCTTTGTTCAGCTGAACACTAAGGAAGATATTTTGAAGAATTTTTGTAACCAAACAGTTTTGGGGCACCGTTGACTTCTATAGTAGGAAAATACTATGGAAGCCAGTGGTGAGCCAACACTGTTTGGTTACAAACATTTGGAGTATCAATATAACTGCCCTTTCTAATGAACACAAGAACGTGCAGTATTATCAGACAACTTTTTCCAGATATTATGATCAATTTAGCAAATGCTTATCAACATGTAGTTCTGATGTGATTTAACTTTACACTGTTGTGATCTCCAGAAGCCTCAGAGAACGAAGATGAACAACTCTCTACCTCAAGAAAGTCTGTCGGTCGCAAACGCAAGCGTCACATCTCAGAAACGGGTAAGCAGTCATTAGAGCTGTTATGGATGTTGTGTAGAATCTGTCTCTTGAAAAGATCAACATGTAGTTTTGATGTGATTTAACTTTACACTGTTGTGATCTCCAGAAGCCTCAGAGAATGAAGATGAACAACTCTCTACCTCAAGAAAGTCTGTCGGTCGCAAACGCAAGCGTCACATCTCAGAAACGGGTAAGCAGTCATTAGAGCTGTTATGGATGTTGTGTAGAATCTGTCTCTTGAAAAGATCAACATGTAGTTTTGATGTGATTTAACTTTACACTGTTGTGATCTCCAGAAGCCTCAGAGAATGAAGATGAACAACTCTCTACCTCAAGAAAGTCTGTCGGTCGCAAACGCAAGCGTCACATCTCAGAAACGGGTAAGCAGTCATTAGAGCTGTTATGGATGTTGTGTAGAATCTGTCTCTTGAAAAGATCAACATGTAGTTTTGATGTGATTTAACTTTACACTGTTGTGATCTCCAGAAGCCTCAGAGAATGAAGATGAACAACTCTCTACCTCAAGAAAGTCTGTCGGTCGTAAACGCAAGCGTCACATCTCAGAAACGGGTAAGCAGTCATTAGAGCTGTTATGGATGTTGTGTAGAATCTGTCTCTTGAAAAGATCAACATGTAGTTTTGATGTGATTTAACTTTACACTGTTGTGATCTCCAGAAGCCTCAGAGAATGAAGATGAACAACACTCTACCTCAAGAAAGTCTGTCGGTCACCCTCCTCCACACAAACAACACATCATAGAAATGTTCTCAGGTAATGAATATGCTGCTCTTCTGCACAACTTATTCAACCTGGTCAATTCTTAGCTTGACATTTAATCATTTAGCAGACACTTTTATCTCTCAGAGAGTTTCTTTACCATTTAAAATCACATGAATTTATACATTGGTATGATATATAACAATGTTCGCTAAAGTCTTGTATTGCACTGTGAAGCTTGCTTGCAGGGCAAAATAAATGTAGATACTATGAAGCCATTTGCGCATTGTGAGAAAGACCTTTAAACACTTTATTTTACAACCATATTATATATATATTTTTAAATTAATAATAGTACTTGGTAACAATTAATAATAAATGCAACATACAATTTCTAATCAATATTATTCCATCAAAATTTCAACAATACCAATGAAACACTAATTTGTTATCATTCACAGAAATAAATGTTGCATTTATGCACCACTTCCTTTTTAAAATTAACATATCATTATTCACTTTATAAAATTCATACTCCATTTTAACTCTTGATTCCATTAAGCCTTTAAACAATTCTACTATATTAACTCCTCTTTCTTCATTTTCAATTTTATATGCTTTCCAAATAGCTTACTTTGCCTGGCCAATTAGTAATTGGAGAAGGTGCAGTACTCACTTTGAGACTTAAAATATTTAAACTTAAGGCGAGACACTACAGATAAATAAGGTAAAATTATGGAATAGGGTAAACTAGCAGAAATCACCATGAAACTTTTCCCAGTTAATTACCTAAAAGTTTTATAAAATGAATTTTGACTCAATGTTTCAAAATAAAAGAAACTTAAGTCAAATTATGTGTAATCAAGAAAAAATATATTAGAATATAAATCCACATTTTTGTAATTTTGTCTATTTAATAATACTAAAATAATTTAACAGAACTTTACAGAGAAACTGCTTTAATGAGAGTGTAAAGGGTTTTACAGTCAACGACCCAGAACCAGATATTTGAAAGAAGACCCAGAGTCAGAATTATAATAAATTAAAGTTTTACTGAAGATAGTTTGCAGTTCCATCATCAGAAGGCGGCCTACAAACTCCTAATGATGAAAATTCAAACTATCTTCAGTAAAACTTTTCTTTAATTTATTATAATTCTGACTCCGGGTCTTCTTTCAAATATCTGGTTCTGGGTCTTTGACTGTAAAACCCCTTACAAGAGAAACACCATGAACGCTGAAGCTCCACATAGGCTAATTCTGTTGTATGACCACATTTATTTGCGATAGAGCCCTTTGTCTCAAGTCTTTACGAACTGATTTCCGAATGTTTCCTATGTTAGGGAAGATTTTGTAGCGTAAAACCTTTTTTATTTGTTTTTTGCAAAACAATCCTTGGATGGAAACCTGGCTAGTGATGAAACCTGTGATTATAGAGTGAGGTTTCTTTATACATTTAGCTACAGCTTTTTAAAGATTTTGTTTATTTTGACATTTGTTTTGTGTTTCAGGAACGAAAGCTCCTAGGAGGCCATGGAGTGGCGAAGAGCAGGGCGCTGTAAAGCGCACACTGGGAAAATTCTTTTCCTTGAGAAAAGTTCCTGGAAAAACAGAGTGTCAGTCATGTCTGGATGCAAATCCAGTCCTTAGGTCAAGATCTTGGGTTGACATTAAAAACTTTGTCCATAACACTATTCAAACCATGAAAAGGAAACTTGCTTCTTAAAGAAACCAAAGAAAGAAAGAAAAAGACAGCATTCCTTCATTTTTTTTTTGTTAAAAGAATAGAAATATTTTGTTTGTGTAAACTTTATGCACTTTACCTACATTTCCTTTATCAGAGGAAGCAAGTAATCAGTAGAAATCAATATACAGTGCCAGCATAATTATTATGCAAGTTGATATTCTGATCATCTTTTTCCCCAAGCATTTTACAAACCACATTAATCTGCTTGATTGATAAATCCCTTGATATTTGTACTAAATACAAAAGATTTCTATTTCTCCAGTAGTGCATTTCCAGAGTAAGCACTTCTATCTCTCTTTCTTCGGTTGGAAAAATAGAAATCTTTTGTATTTTGTGTAAACTCTATGCACTTTACCTACATTTCTTCAGTGGAAGAAAGCACTTCATAAAGTCTGAATACAGTATGTGCAAAATTATTATTCAAGTTGATATTCTGATCATTGCTTAATTTTTCAATCAAGCAGATTAATGTGGTTTGTAAAATGCTTGGGGAAAAAGATGATCAGAATATCAACTTGCATAATAATTATGCTGGCACTGTATATTGATTTCTACTGATTACAATTTTTTTATGTTTTTTATTGTCTGTTTGAGTTCATGTTAGTTTCTATGGTTATGCATTTGTTATTCCTTCGAGCTGTTCCTCTTCACTTTCCATGTTTGAGAGAAAGGACCACAGGTGCTTAGGAGGCTATAGTGCTCGCCCTGGAGTGAACGCAGGACTATTCCTGTTAACCTGCCTCGTCTTCTGCACACCTTGAGTGTTCTATTAAATACGGTGTTGTTCCCTAGTCTTGGGTCGTGCACCCAGTGTTGCGACTGTGACAAAATAAAGGGCACTTTTCCCATGCAGAATGAAAAGTATTATTTTTGTGTATTGCCTACACACATTTCTGTCAAAATTCTTGTAGGAATGAACTCTGTCCTATAGGATTTTGGCTTCCGAGTCATATTATATATAACACACGTTTATTTGTTAAATTAAGACCCAAACTTTCTCATTTTCTCTTCAGAGTCCATAGCAGTTATGTAATAAGTCTGCCATTCAAAAACATTTAAGATAAATGCCCTTTTTTTTAACCTTTCTATTCAACAAAAAACTGTTTTCAACACTGATAATAATCATAAATGTTTGAGCATCAAATAATCATATTCTCCTGATTTCTGAAGGATCATGTGACACTGAAGACTGGAGTAATGATGCTGAAATTCAGCTTTGATCACAGGAATAAATTACACTTTACTAGATATTCACATAGAAAACAGTTGATTTACATTCGAAAAATATTTCACAGTTTTTACCTTATTTTTGAACAAATAAACAAAACATCCTTAACACAAATATCACTACCTATGTTATATATATAGTATTTTAAGATATATTAGTATTCCATTTAAATCGCTGAAGACAAATTTATATATTTGGTTATAAATTCATTTCAACATAATATAATTAATTATATATGCGATTTTAAAGTTTTGGTTAACATCGAGAGAAACGAATGGCTTGCTACAGTTACTGTCAATTCAAAACGTCAATTCAATTCGTAAAATGTTTGCGAAGTGTCTAAGTCGTACGAATTCATACGATTTTTGTTAAATCGTACATATTTTACGAGTTGCCCAATTCGTATGAATTTGTACGAATAACCTAGCTGCTACCTCTAACCCAGACATGAAAGTGCGTATCTATACCACGAATTTAATTTATCGTGCCATTTATACGCCAAAAAAGTTTTCGCGTGCATATGATACGCACTATTTCCCATACCCAAGAGATTTACAGTGCGTAGCATATGCACGCAAAAAAACAAATATTTTTGGCGTATAAATAGCACGAGAAATTAAATTCGTGGTATAGATACGCACTTTCATGAGATCGTGTTGAACCACCCATCACTAGGGTTTAGATAAATCGTACGAATTAAATTACCTTTTACTCACTGTACGAATTGGTCGTGAGATCAATCGTTATCCTAATTAAAACATTATTTTATTTTTTAAATTGACAGCATCAAAATCGTATGTTGTTGATTCTAATATCAATATAGAAAAAAACTCAGCTACGGTTAGCATTCATATTTGGTTACATTTTTTAATACTAATAAAAACCTTGAACCTTTGAATAATTAATGTTTTGTCTATAGTATGATATACGCATTTAAAATAGGCGATACTAATCACTTAGCAACAGCGTGACCTCACAAGTTTGTGTATTTTCTTGTGTGTGTTTTCCATTTTACCATTTGCGTGTGTTCTATATTTAAAGTGATTTTCGTGCGTCTGGAGCCACCTAATGGTGATCGATGGCATTCGTTTGTCTCTATGGCCTTTAGAATGCCTGGTCCTCACTAATGCATAGTTCTGCCAAGGTCCTCACTAATATAGCTAAACCAGTATGTGTGTGTGTGTGTATGTGTGTGTGTGTGTGTGTGTGTAAGTGAGTGTGTGAGTGTGTGTGTGTGTGTGTGTGTGTAAGTGTGTGTGTGTGTGAGTGTGTGTGTGTGTGTGTGTGTGAGTGAGTGTGTGTGTGTGTGTGTGTTTGAGTGAGTGTGTGCGTGTGTATGTGTGTGTGTGTGTGTGTAAGTGAGTGTGTGTGTGTGTGTATGTGTGTGTGTGTGTGTGTGTGTGTGTGTGTGTGTGTGTGTGTGTGTGTGTGTGTAAGTGTGTGTGTAAGTGAGTGTGTGTGTGTAAGTGAGTGTGTGAGTGAGTGTGTGTGAGTGTGTGTAAGTGTGTGTGTTTGTGTGTGTGTAAGTGTGTGTGTTTGTGTGTGTGTGAGTGAGTTTGTGTGTGTGTGTGTGTGTGTGTGTGTGTGAGTGTGTGTGTGAGTGAGTGTGTGTGTTCATCACCTGAAACACTGTCCCAGCGCTCGCTCAGATCAAGTTGAGCGTCTGGTGTGTGTGATGATCAGTATGTAGATGTAGTGAGCAGAAGTGAGTGTTTCTGAATGTCAGCTGGTGTGTGTTCATGTAGTTCATTACGCTGTGTTGAAGTGTGTTTCTCAGGTTACTGATGCTCAAACAGTTTTATGCACTATTGTAACCTAATTTTCCTTGCATGCACATTAAGGAAATTATATTCTATTTAAGAACAATTGTTTCAAAAGTTAATGCACTTTAAAAAGTGAATATCATTTAATTTCAATAGAAGATGCGATGCTTGATTTGGTTTATATTTGCTCATTGCGCCCTCTTGTGGACAATACAGCACTCTCTTCCTCTAACATGAACAAACATTGCCTTTAGAATTCAAATATAATTATAATTTTTCTGATATTTAAGAAGGCTTTCGACAGCCCTACACAGCAGCATCTTATGGTTGTGTGTTGAAAGGCCTTGCATGTGAAAGAGACACTCACTCGCTCATCTTCAGCGGCTCGTTCACGTACGTGGACAGAATCGGCAGCAGGTCGTAAACGCCACTGACCAGGAGAGCCCCTGAGAGCAAACAGGAGAGCAGAAAACACCCAAACTCACTGAAAACACACTTCATGTCTGAATATGAATGCATTCGGTGACTAAATCTCAAACTAATGTGGAAAGAAAGATGCACGAACACACTTTACAACTTTTGACCCTTTAAAACTACTGTATTATATTTAATACACACCTGTAAATGATCAACATGATATTTTCACACAATCTCCTCCAGTCCCTCTGTGTGTGATTGAGAGTTTAGGCTCTTTTATCAAGTAAAAGTCTTTATAATTGTACAAACGTCCTTCAGCTCGAGCTTCACGAGTCTTTCTGTGTCAAATCTGCACTGATTTTATGAAGGAAACGCAAGAATAACTTTGATATTGTTAGTAATATTTCAGCTGGACTGAAGCAGGTTTATTGATTATCATACATCATTTATTAGAAAAATCACGAGTATCAAATATGATCATCAGGCTTTTGAGGAAGGGTTATTTGTCTCAATCATTGTTGTATTGCATTGCATTATGTTTTAAAACTACAGAGCTTTGATCATAAAACGACGCATTTAAATATAATCTCACTAAGACATATTATTTATATGTATTTTATGTAATAACTGCTATAAAGGGCACATTGATTTACATTACAAGCATCAGAATTTCATCACTTTCAGTGCATATAAATATCAGCATCTGCAGCAAACAGCATATTCTAGCTCAGTTTGAGTCTGGATATAATTTAGCTGTTTTTTCCTCCATATTCTCACTATATCAGAGTATATGAGTCATAAAAGCCTGATGGATCAAATATGAAACCACAAAATACATTTTTTAAAATTGTATATATATATATATATACTGTATATATTTTTTTGTTTTGTCTAAAGGGTAATAAACTGTTCCGTTTAGCAAATATATATATATATATTCCATATGTCAGGCTTTACAGGGATAATAAGTCTCTAAATAAAATTGAGCTGTTTTTCCTCCATATTCTCACTTTATCAGACTATATGAGCTGTAACATGTAAACTTATTTTTATTTATATATATATATTGTGTAAATTGTTTCGTTTTTTTGTCTAAAGGATAAATAAATCCACTTATTCAGCAAATGTATTTCATACGTCAGGCTCCACAAGTCTCTAAATCAGGGCTGCAGTAAAACACAAAGAGGCGTGTGTAATATCCACACCTTTGATTTGCGGGGAAATGTCATATTCGGACCAATCGGTGGACAGGACCATGGCGGCCAGGTGTGCTCCTGCAGAATGACCACACAGGTAAAGCCCGCTGAGGAGCAGAGAACACATGAGCACAGGCTTCCCATCAGCCACCTCTCCACTGACGCATCAACACACCTGATGTGCGAATACTGCTGGATCACAGACGCCACGCTCCTGCGCACCTGAGACACCATCAGATCCATGCTCCCTACACACACACACACACACACACCACTGTTGCCTTGACTTTTGGCTTGCTTAGTTGGGGACATTTAATATTCAACAATATTATTGATATGCCTTACTTAAGGTGGATGATGACACCATTTTTTAAACACACACACACACACACACACACACACACACACACACACACACACACACACACACTGTGTCCCAATTCGCCTACTTGTACTACGCCCTAAAAGTATGTACTCTATTTGTGAATAAAAAGTACATACTTTTGAGTGTGTAGCAAAAGCTTTTGGGACAAACTACTTCGTCATCTTTAACGGGCGGCTCTGTTGCTTAGTTACGTGCTTAAACTGCCCTGTCAATCATCTTTCACACTCAAAATCCTCCATTCAATCTGATTTAATTTCCTCCCGTTTCATGTAGAGAAATGCAGTCGCGGGTCTTTCATGCGGAGACTCTCCTCATGCGCTTGCAATTTGAATGTAATGATCATTTAAACATTAATGGCTAAACGTATCTTTACAAACGTTCTGCTGCAGATGAAATATAATGTGGACAACATTGAATAAATACATTTTCGTCAGGTTAGATACTGATAATTACTCACTCAAACCCCTTTATCTAATCCTCTACATAACCGTGCCGGACTCACACATCCTCCATGTTTGTAGTCTTTTAACACTTTTTATTCGTGTTTGTAGTTCTAATCGAATTCTCGTCCAGCTCGCGATGGGGTTGTGGGTAATATTAGCAGTTAGCGTGTTCACGGATCTGCACTTGGTAATCTGACCGGAAATAGTATCTTTGGAGTACTACGGTTTGGTACGTACTGATTCTATTTGCGAATACCTTTTAGGGCGGATGGTATGCGAATTGGGACACACAGAAATAAAACACATCAGTTTCCCATGATCCTCTGCAGTCGTACCTGTAGGAGCGGTGCTGTAACCCACGGCGACCACGCCCACACCCTTCTGGACCAGCGGGGGGGCCAGGAACCCGGACTCGTCCTTACTGCGACCCGGGACACACAGAGTTCACATCACGGACACGCCATGGGGCTTTTCATATTCACAGTTATTTACATTTATATTTTCATTTTACTTTAAGCTTAAGTTTGAGCAATTTAAAAAAGTTTTTATTTTTAATTTATTTAAAGCTTTACGTTTTAGTAATTAACAAAAAAAAGTTTTGATTTTTTATATATATATATATAAATCAAAACTTTTTTGGGGCTTTTTTGGGAAATTAAATTAAAATGAGTACTTGAGTGCATTTAAATTCCAAACGTCACAATTAGTGTCGGGCGCTTTCGAAACCTTTGTTTTCGATCAATGATTTTGGTCACATGATTTCATCCGGAACAGACCAGAATGGTTTTAATATCATGGTACAGGTACTTATTCATATTTAGAATAATTTTTTACATTTAAATTTTTTTTACATTTAAATACACTTTTTTTTATTTAAATTTTAGCTTAAATTTCAGTAATTAAAAAAAAAAGTTATTAATTTTTTTTTGTTTCCCTTTTTACATTTTTTTTTTGCTTTTGTTATTTTAGTACTTCAAAGTACATGTTTTATATCAGTCAATGTTTATTTTTAAGTAACCCAATTTTTTTTGCATGGCTTGATTTATTTGGAATTTAAATTACAATGACTACTGAGTGCATTTAAATTACAAATGTCACAATTAGTTCGAAACACGCCTCGTGACGTTTCGAAACTTTTGTGCATCATGTGTTTCGAACCAGTGATTCGGATTCACCTTCGTTACGACATCATTGTTTCGAAAAATTCAATGGTTTGCCAGTAGGGGGCGATGATCTCTGCGAACCCATGAACAGCATCTATACGTGTTTTAAAGTTTTATAAATCTGTAGACATTTGTATAATAAAAGGAAGAGTTTTAGTTAATAATCTCTTATTGGCCTGATTAAGTTAATGCATGTATGGTTGTGAATTTAAATAATTAATTCATAACAGGACGATTATTCTTCCAGAAAGTGTTGACGTAATGACGTTTGTAGCATATTTAAAAATGATTATGATTTAACAATGGGTTTTCACTAGTTAACGATAGCAACAGACGCACACATTCATGCTGATTCTTTTATTACACAACAATAATCCGTCACAGAGTCACAAACGTAAGGCTCTGACGCTGATATATGATTTGGTAATCACATGAAAATGTCCCGTAAATAAGCGAAGAAAGCGAGGGATCAGACCTGAGAAACTGCCAGTAACCTCCATGAAAGTAAATCACCAGCGGCAGATCTGAAACACATTCGACGGAGAATCAGGACTAATAACCTGATAACGAGAGAAAAACTCAACAGTGGACAGACATTAAAGGCCTAAACGAGTCAATCTCACAACAAAAACATCTAGAAACATTAAAAAAATGAAGCTCAACTCTCTCTCTCTCTCTCTCTCTCTCTATATATATATATATTTGTTCCCATTGTAAATACTACTGTCTCAATCCAGTTGTTGAGTATACAATACTAAAATGCTATTTTATTACATATTTTACGGTAACAGTATTTAAAATATAAATGCAGTTAATTGCCATTAAAATGATGCTACTAAAAATAACTGTACTTGCGTTTTAATCTGCTAATTTGCTAAATATATCATTTCTGAAAGTAAACATGAGATTCACTTACGTGGACGCAGAGTATGATTTATTAACACACATCTGAAACTAACATATTAATACACTTCTCATTAATAACAGCGTAGAATGACATACCAAAAATGCAAATACCTTTTTCTATAATCAAACCAAACTTCCTAAAGACTGTACAATTTGTGATGATTATTATTAGGGTTGTTATTACTGTTAACTAAAACTATTAAAAACTTTTATAACTGAAATAAACAATTTTTTTTTTTTTATAATTTTTTTTAAGAAATAAATCAAAAGATAATGAGAAATGTTGCCATGGCAATAAACTGAAATAAGTTTATGCTGAAGCACTAAAATTATTAACTTGAAATAGATAAAAACTTAACCTAAATAGCAATATAAAAAATAAAAAAAGACAAAAGAACATAACAAAATGACTAAAAATGTATTTACATTTCTGCTTAAAACTGCAGAGAACCAAAGACAGTCTCAAAAACACGTTTGAAATCGCTGGTGTTTCTGACGTCACAATCTATAGAACCGCGTAATAAACGAGGCAAGGGTGTCGAGTTACATTCAAGATATTTTAAGGCATGAAGACATTTTTTCAAGGAAAAATGTGTCATTTTGGTGATCAAAGATGAGTTCAAAGGGATACAATAATTGACTACAGGGGCACTTTAAGAGCTTGGGCATTTAAAGCGAAACACGACAAAATTGTAAACATGACAAAATAAAAATAAAAGCTCATTTAAAATAGTAATAAAACAAAAATAACGTTATGTAATATTTCTAGACTGATTACAGTAACACACCTGGACTGGAGCTGCTGGGAAGGTAAACATCCAGTTTCTCTCTGTCACCTTCACCGTATGGCACGTCAATCAAAGTCCGAGTGACAGCTCGAGCTTTCTCTGTGCCTGCACACACACACACACACACACACACACACACACACACACACACACCTCTAAATTCTGAATTATTGGACCTAAACGCATGTAAACAATCCTGTGGCTCATGTCACAGATGCAGGTCACGTGCTCAAAGCTCTTTTACACGCTGCTTCCCGCCTGAGGAGCAGCTGTGAGGTGTATTTATTTCCCTAGACACACACACACACACACACACACACACACACACAGGTTTTGTAGGATGCAAACACGCGCTCACCTGATTGTAAAGCGGCCACGTGGGCTCTGATGACGTCATCCGCGGACATCCTGAGTGACCAGCGACTCGGCGAGTACTGAAGCTCGAGCTCCTGAGGAGAACACGTGACTGCGTGAGTACTGCAGCGCGAGCTCCTGTCGAACACACGTGACTGAGTACTGAAGCGCGAGCTCGCAGATAAACAGACTCGTGTGCGCGCAGCGACCCCTGCTGGCAGGACTCTGTCATTACAACACATACATGGAACAAGCAAACAGACCTGATTTCCTGAAGATAATTTCTATTTATTTATTTTTATTCATGTATTGTATGTTTAATTTATATTGCTTTAAATGTTTTATGAATCAACTATTTTAGTAGCCCATCTCATACTGTATCTTGTTTGAAAATGTACTTTATTTCCTTGCTCTGCCTTGAGTTTCTTATCCTATTTTGGATCCCCAAAGAACAGAAAACAAGCATACAGTGCACAATATGTGCATTTCCGTATGTATGGAATACCAGGATCATCAATTTTATATTTACATTTAACTCATAATGCAATGCACTCGGCCATTTCCAGGGTAATAAATCAACCTTGAGTGCTCTGTTGGGATTTTTCTACATCTTTCTTGACTATTTTTTATTGGGCTACTAAAATGTAGGATTTTTATAGAATTAAAAATGCAAAATAGTCATCTTTATTTCTCAGATAACTGGGTGAACTAAACAGTCCTAGTGTAGTAGTGGGGTAATGTTTGAAACGTTTACTGTTGCATACAGCTTATACTAATAAAAAAACAGTATAAATTGCACATAATAAGGAAGCCCATTTCTACCACATTAAAAATAACCTTTTTTATGACATTAAAAGTTAAAATAATAATATACTAAGTCATAAAAATGACATACATTTTCACAATTGTGACAAAAGTTGAAATGACAAAAAGTCAAAATTATGTCAAAATTATTATTCTATCATATGATTTTTTAATGTCACAATTATGACTTTAATGTCATAATTTCGATTTTTTATGTAATAATTACGTAAATAAGCAGTTTTTAGATCACAGATAGGAAGTTTCACAAGTGCTTGTGATCAAACGTAATTCTTTATAATTACTAGTGCTTCAAAATCGCATCTAACATTTCATCCAAGTTTGTACTTGCATATGTCTGTCTGTGTGTGTGTGTGTGTGTGTGTGTGTGTGTGTGTGTGTGTGTGTGTGTGTGTGTGTGTGTGTCTGTGTGTGTGTGTCTGTCTGTGTGTGTGTGTGTGTGTGTGTGTGTGTGTGTGTGTGTGTGTGTGTGTGTGTGTGTGTGTGTCTGTCTGTGTGTGTGTGTGTGTGTGTGTGTGTGTGTATGTGTGTGTGTGTGTCTGTTTTATATATATATATACACACACACATTTACAAACATGTATATTTAATGCGATTAATCGATTTGACAACATACCGGTACATATTTATTAATAAATAAAACACTTAAGTGGAAAATTTTAATTTCTCTTATAAATGCCAGAATTAATTTTCAGTAGTTTATGGCCTCGTTTCGCAATCAACCATCAGTGCTTCTTACTGTATTTGATAATCAATCTTTGATTTGACACAGAAAAAACACTTACATCTGTGCTCATTTTCGTCCAGTCGCTCATGGTGATCTCTCCTGCTGGTCTAGACCTTTGACACTGCAGCACAAGTGAGGGAACCCCGTGTCAGCATGTGTTATTGACACACAGTCAATAATTAAATGCTTTAAAACTATAGTTTAAAACACGTCATAATGTGGAAGTCACGTGTAACGCCCTTATGCCTCATTCATCAACCGCGATTTGGCACATAATTGTACTGGATTGGTGGGTATTAAACGCAAACAAAATTTAGGCAACAAAAAAGCAGTTTTGTTTGTACCCACTTAATGCACTCTTTATTCGTTTTCTTTATTTTTAAAGCACTCTTCTCGACATTCCCGCGTAAACGCTTCCTAGTGCTGAGGAACTTCCCCGCTGTGACGTCAGTTATGGTTAAACACACTGGATAGGCGGCGACCAATCAAATCACAAGAGCTCATCAGCGCTCTTTTTTGATTTGTAGATCTGGTCACGGATGCGCGCGCCCTCGATCATGATTGGTCCTGAAGAGCGTGACGCTGCAGGAACTATAAAACGACAATCTGGTGGCGGGACGTTCAAAACCAGAACCAGATCACACTGCATCTCGAGATAACCATAAAAACAGAAGGAACCAAAAGACATGGATTGTTTGAATGTAGCGAAGATTTTACCCAATTCCCCGCGGAAGACAACAGGACAGATCCAGGTGCGAGACCGTCTAACTTTTACGTTTTTGTCATGGATTTAAAGCTTTTGTTAATGTGAATATGAATGACGTCAATATCTCTTCGTCATCTTCTCAGGTTATTTTCGGACCGATGTTCTCAGGAAAAAGGTGAGCGCGAATAAATCGCCACTACATGCATGAAATGATATGAATTATTATGATTATAAAACTCAGGTAAACTATATTTTTGTTCAGCGGAATGGCGCCAAATATAGATTCAGGCGCGAGACCAGTTACAATGTAACAAGCCAATACGATTATAGCGCGAAAAAAAGTGTGTGTGTGTGTGTGTGTGTGTGTGTGTGTGTGTGTGTGTGTGTGTGTGTGTGTGTGTGTGTGTGTGTGTGTGTGTGTGTTCACTGACCCTCATGTTGTCAGAAACTCCCAGTGCTGTTTATGAAAATAAATACTGTCCTAGTTTTCGAAGTTTAGCTGTTCCTGACGTCACAGGCTCTGTTTATAATAAAAGCAAGTCTTGTTATGAGGAAAAAGTCCTTGTTCAGGATTTATTGTTGAAGCTGAAACACAAACGATGTCATGGACTCTCATATCAGGGTCTCTAGTGTCACTTTCCTCTGATGCATATGACGTTTTGTTCACACCAGTGAAACTCCTGACGTTTTAAAAAGTGTTTTGTGAGTTGCAGTATTAATGTGTGTGTGTGTGTGTGTGTGTGTGTGTGTGTGTGTGTGTGTGTGTGTGTGTGTCCAGCACGGAGCTGATGAGGCGTGTGAGGAGGTTCCAGGTCGCTCAGTATTCCTGTTTGCTCATCAAATACGCCAAAGACACTCGCTATTCTCAGACGGGGATGGCCACACATGACATGTAAGAGGTGTGTGTGTTCAGGAGTGTGTGTGTGTGTGTTCAGGGGTGTGTGTGTGTGTGTTCAGGGGTGTGTGTGTGTGTGTTCAGGGGTGTGTGTGTTCAGGGGTGTGTGTGTTCAGGGGTGTGTGTGTTCAGGGGTGTGTGTGTTCAGGGGTGTGTGTGTTCAGGGGTGTGTGTGTTCAGGGGTGTGTGTGTTCAGGGGTGTGTGTGTTCAGGGGTGTGTGTGTTCAGGGGTGTGTGTGTTCAGGGGTGTGTGTGTTCAGGGGTGTGTGTGTTCAGGGGTGTGTGTGTTCAGGGGTGTGTGTGTTCAGGGGTGTGTGTGTTCAGGGGTGTGTGTGTTCAGGGGTGTGTGTGTTCAGGGGTGTGTGTGTTCAGGGGTGTGTGTGTTCAGGGGTGTGTGTGTTCAGGGGTGTGTGTGTTCAGGGGTGTGTGTGTGTGTAACTGATGTGTGTGTGTGTGTGTAACTGATGTGTGTGTGTGTAACTGATGTGTGTGTGTGTAACTGATGTGTGTGTGTGTGTGTAACTGATGTGTGTGTGTGTGTGTAACTGATGTGTGTGTGTGTGTAACTGATGTGTGTGTGTGTGTAACTGATGTGTGTGTGTGTGTAACTGATGTGTGTGTGTGTAACTGATGTGTGTGTGTGTGTGTGTAACTGATGTGTGTGTGTGTGTGTGTGTGTGTAACTGATGTGTGTGTGTGTGTGTGTGTAACTGATGTGTGTGTGTGTAACTGATGTGTGTGTGTGTAACTGATGTGTGTGTGTGTGTGTGTAACTGGTGTGTGTGTGTGTAACTGGTGTGTGTGTGTAACTGATGTGTGTGTGTAACTGATGTGTGTGTGTGTGTGTGTGTAACTGGTGTGTGTGTGTGTGTGTGTAACTGATGTGTGTGTGTGTGTGTGTAACTGATGTGTGTGTGTGTGTAACTGATGTGTGTGTGTGTGTAACTGATGTGTGTGTGTGTGTAACTGATGTGTGTGTGTGTGTGTGTGTGTGTGTAACTGATGTGTGTGTGTGTGTGTGTAACTGATGTGTGTGTGTGTGTAACTGATGTGTGTGTGTGTGTGTGTAACTGATGTGTGTGTGTGTGTAACTGATGTGTGTGTGTGTGTAACTGGTGTGTGTGTGTGTATGTGTGTGTAACTGATGTGTGTGTGTGTGTGTGTGTGTAACTGATGTGTGTGTAACTGATGTGTGTGTAACTGATGTGTGTGTGTGTGTGTGTGTGTGTGTGTGTGTAACTGATGTGTGTGTGTGTAACTGATGTGTGTGTGTGTGTAACTGATGTGTGTGTGTGTGTGTGTGTGTAACTGATGTGTGTGTGTGTGTGTGTGTGTGTAACTGATGTGTGTGTGTGTGTGTAACTGGTGTGTGTGTGTAACTGATGTGTGTGTGTAACTGATGTGTGTGTGTAACTGATGTGTGTGTGTAACTGATGTGTGTGTGTGTGTGTGTGTGTGTGTGTAACTGATGTGTGTGTGTGTGTGTAACTGATGTGTGTGTGTGTAACTGGTGTGTGTGTGTGTGTAACTGATGTGTGTGTGTGTGTGTGTAACTGATGTGTGTGTGTGTGTGTGTAACTGATGTGTGTGTGTGTGTGTAACTGATGTGTGTGTGTGTAACTGGTGTGTGTGTGTGTGTAACTGATGTGTGTGTGTGTGTGTAACTGGTGTGTGTGTGTAACTGATGTGTGTGTGTAACTGATGTGTGTGTGTAACTGATGTGTGTGTGTAACTGATGTGTGTGTGTGTGTAACTGATGTGTGTATGTGTGTGTGTGTGTGTGTAACTGATGTGTGTGTGTGTGTGTGTAACTGATGTGTGTGTGTGTAACTGGTGTGTGTGTGTGTGTAACTGATGTGTGTGTGTGTGTGTGTGTAACTGATGTGTGTGTGTGTGTGTGTGTAACTGTTGTTTGTGTGTGTGTGTGTGTGTGTAACTGATGTGTGTGTGTGTAACTGATGTGTGTGTGTGTAACTGATGTGTGTGTGTGTGTGTGTGTGTGTGTGTAACTGATGTGTGTGTGTGTGTGTGTGTGTGTGTGTGTAACTGATGTGTGTGTGTGTGTGTGTAACTGGTGTGTGTGTGTAACTGGTGTGTGTGTGTAACTGGTGTGTGTGTGTAACTGATGTGTGTGTAACTGATGTGTGTGTAACTGATGTGTGTGTGTAACTGATGTGTGTGTGTGTGTGTAACTGATGTGTGTGTAACTGATGTGTGTGTGTGTGTGTGTGTGTAACTGATGTGTGTGTGTGTGTAACTGATGTGTGTGTGTGTAACTGATGTGTGTGTGTGTAACTGATGTGTGTGTGTGTAACTGGTGTGTGTGTGTGTGTGTGTGTGTAACTGGTGTGTGTGTGTGTAACTGGTGTGTGTGTGTGTAACTGGTGTGTGTGTGTGTAACTGGTGTGTGTGTGTAACTGATGTGTGTGTGTGTAACTGATGTGTGTGTGTAACTGATGTGTGTGTGTGTGTGTGTGTGTAACTGGTGTGTGTGTGTGTGTAACTGGTGTGTGTGTGTGTGTAACTGATGTGTGTGTGTGTGTGTGTGTGTGTGTAACTGGTGTGTGTGTGTGTGTGTGTGTGTGTGTGTGTGTGTGTAACTGGTGTGTGTGTGTAACTGGTGTGTGTGTGTAACTGATGTGTGTGTGTGTGTGTGTGTGTGTGTGTAACTGATGTGTGTGTGTGTGTAACTGATGTGTGTGTGTGTGTGTGTAACTGATGTGTGTGTGTGTGTGTGTGTGTGTAACTGATGTGTGTGTGTGTGTGTGTGTGTAACTGATGTGTGTGTGTGTGTAACTGATGTGTGTGTGTGTGTGTGTGTGTGTGTAACTGATGTGTGTGTGTGTAACTGATGTGTGTGTGTGTGTGTAACTGATGTGTGTGTGTGTAACTGATGTGTGTGTGTGTGTGTGTGTGTAACTGATGTGTGTGTGTGTGTGTGTGTGTAACTGATGTGTGTGTGTGTGTGTGTGTAACTGGTGTGTGTGTGTAACTGATGTGTGTGTGTGTGTGTGTGTGTGTAACTGATGTGTGTGTGTGTAACTGATGTGTGTGTGTGTAACTGATGTGTGTGTGTGTGTGTGTGTGTGTAACTGGTGTGTGTGTGTGTGTGTGTGTGTGTGTAACTGATGTGTGTGTGTGTGTGTGTGTGTAACTGATGTGTGTGTGTGTGTGTGTAACTGATGTGTGTGTGTGTGTGTGTAACTGATGTGTGTGTGTGTGTGTGTGTGTGTGTAACTGATGTGTGTGTGTGTGTGTGTGTAACTGGTGTGTGTGTGTAACTGATGTGTGTGTGTGTGTGTGTGTAACTGATGTGTGTGTGTGTAACTGATGTGTGTGTGTGTGTGTGTGTGTGTGTGTGTGTGTGTGTGTGTGTGTGTGTAACTGATGTGTGTGTGTGTAACTGATGTGTGTGTGTGTGTGTGTGTAACTGATGTGTGTGTGTGTGTGTGTGTAACTGATGTGTGTGTGTGTGTGTGTAACTGGTGTGTGTGTGTGTGTAACTGGTGTGTGTGTGTAACTGGTGTGTGTGTGTGTGTGTGTGTGTGTGTGTAACTGATGTGTGTGTGTGTAACTGGTGTGTGTGTGTAACTGGTGTGTGTGTGTAACTGATGTGTGTGTGTGTGTGTGTGTGTAACTGATGTGTGTGTGTGTGTGTGTGTAACTGATGTGTGTGTGTGTAACTGATGTGTGTGTGTGTGTGTGTGTGTGTGCAGGAGCACGATGGATGCTGTTCCTGCTAGTCTTCTGTGTGATGTTCGGCCTCTGGCTCTGTGTGTGTGTGTGTGTGTGTGTGTGTGTAACTGATGTGTGTGTGTGTGTGTAACTGATGTGTGTGTGTGTGTGTGTGCAGGAGCACGATGGATGCTGTTCCTGCTAGTCTTCTGTGTGATGTTCGGCCTCTGGCTCTCTGTGTGTGTGTGTGTAACTGATGTGTGTGTGTGTGTGTGTGTAACTGATGTGTGTGTGTGTGTGTGTGTAACTGATGTGTGTGTGTGTGTGTGTGTAACTGTTGTGTGTGTGTGTGTGTGTGTGTGTAACTGATGTGTGTGTGTGTGTGTGTGTGTGTGTGTGTGTGTGTGTGTTACTGATGTGTGTGTGTGTGTGTGTGTAACTGATGTGTGTGTGTGTGTGTGTGTAACTGATGTGTGTGTGTGTAACTGATGTGTGTGTGTGTGTGTGTGTGTAACTGATGTGTGTGTGTGTGTGTGTGTGTAACTGATGTGTGTGTGTGTGTGTGTGTGTGTGTGTAACTGATGTGTGTGTGTGTGTGTGTGTGTAACTGATGTGTGTGTGTGTGTGTGTGTGTGTGTGTAACTGATGTGTGTGTGTGTGTGTGTGTGTAACTGATGTGTGTGTGTGTAACTGATGTGTGTGTGTGTGTGTAACTGATGTGTGTGTGTGTGTGTAACTGATGTGTGTGTGTGTGTAACTGATGTGTGTGTGTGTGTGTGTGTAACTGATGTGTGTGTGTGTGTGTGTGTAACTGATGTGTGTGTGTGTGTGTGTGTGTAACTTATGTGTGTGTGTGTAACTGATGTGTGTGTGTGTGTGTGTGTGTGTGCAGGAGCACGATGGATGCTGTTCCTGCTAGTCTTCTGTGTGATGTTCGGCCTCTGGCTCTCTGTGTGTGTGTGTGTTCAGGTGTGTGTGTGTGTGTAACTGATGTGTGTGTGTGTGTGTGTGTGTGTAACTGATGTGTGTGTGTAACTGATGTGTGTGTGTGCAGGAGCACGATGGATGCTGTTCCTGCTAGTCTTCTGTGTGATGTTCGGCCTCTGGCTCTCTGTGTGTGTGTGTATGTGTGTGTGTGTAACTGATGTGTGTGTGTGTAACTGATGTGTGTGTGTGTAACTGATGTGTGTGTGTGTAACTGATGTGTGTGTGTGTGTGTGTGTGTGTGTGTGTGTGTAACTGATGTGTGTGTGTGTAACTGATGTGTGTGTGTGTGTGTGCAGGAGCACGATGGATGCTGTTCCTGCTAGTCTTCTGTGTGATGTTCGGCCTCTGTCTCTCTGTGTGTGTGTAACTGATGTGTGTGTGTGTGTAACTGATGTGTGTGTGTGCAGGAGCACGATGGATGCTGTTCCTGCTAGTCTTCTGTGTGATGTTCGGCCTCTGTCTCTCTGTGTGTGTGTGTGTAACTGATGTGTGTGTGTGTGTAACTGATGTGTGTGTGTGTGTGTGTGTAACTGATGTGTGTGTGTGCAGGAGCACGATGGATGCTGTTCCTGCTAGTCTTCTGTGTGATGTTCGGCCTCTGGCTCTCCAGGCGTGTGTGATCGGCATCGACGAGGGACAGTTTGTACGTGTCAATCATTATTGTGTTATGTCTCATGTTATGCTTTATAATGTGTTCAATAATTCATATCTTTGGGTTTTGCAGTTTCCAGACACAGTTGAGTTCTGTGAAGAAATGGCCAACAGGGGGAAAATCATCATAGTAGCAGCGCTTGATGGAACCTTCCAGAGAAAGGTGTGTGTGTGTGTGTGTGTGTGTGTGTGTGTGTGTGTGTGTGTGTGTTCAGGGCTGTACCTTAACTTTTTGTGCACACACCACTGTTGCTACATAGATTGAAAGTTTTGTAGCACAAGTATAAACGTCTGACTGCGACAATATATAGTTTATCTCGGGTAATCTCATAAGAATAAAGTTTATTTATAATGCAATGCTACTCAATCTAGCCTTTCTCATCCTATATAATACGGTTTAATTTGAAATATCCTATATATTTTATCTGTGTTTTTAATTATTTTATAAACTAGCATTTTATTTTACATTTATTTTTACTATATATTTTTGTACTATGCTATATTTTTATGCTTGTGTGTAAATTTTATTTATTTACCATTTATTTTCAAAATTTTATATATATTGTTTATTTGACTTTTTTTAATATTTTTATTATACTATATAATTTATATAGATAAATACACATAGAATCGTAAAATAAATAAAACAAATAAAATGGTAAAATAAACTATAAATCTAATTTATATAAGCTAAAAACACACATTTGTTTATTTTGTTTTTTATTGCTTTTATTTTACTATGTATTTAATATTAATTACATTTATAATATTTAATATACATTTGATCTTTTTTTTTATTTTACAATACTATATATTTTTCACTATACCACAGGTGAAACTCAAAAAATTGTAATATCGTGCAAAAGTTCATGTATTTCAGTAATTCAAATTAAAAGGTGAAACTAATATATTTAGTGTATATAACTATATACATATGATTATACTTTTTAGAGGGCCGCATTTCTGTATTTGAAATCCTTTTTTTTATTGATTTCGTGTAATATTCTAATTTTTGAGATTTTGAATTTGGGGCTTCATAAGCCATAATTAGCAAAATTATAACTTTTGCACAATATTAAAAATTTTCATGTTTCACTTTTTTTTTAAATTATTTATATATATATATATATATATATATATATATATATATATATATATACATACAAATGATGTTATATTTATTAATATATCCATTTTATTATTTTGCATATATTTTCTGCGAGCGGTGTTGACCTTTGACCCTTGTGTCTGCGCAGGCCTTCGGTAATATCCTGAATCTGGTTCCTCTGGCGGAGAGCGTGGTGAAGCTGAACGCCGTGTGCATGCAGTGCTTTAAAGAAGCCGCTTACACCAAGAGACTGGGCTCTGAGAAGGAGGTGAACACACACACACACACACACACACACACACACACTTTCACAGTAGAAGCGGTCCGTGTCACATCCTCATCCTGCACTGTAAAAAGTGCTCAGTTCATTTACTTTACATTTTGTTCGAGTAAACCCATTGCCTTAAAATGATTAAGGAACGTTTTTTGAACCAGGGCTTATTCACCGTCTCCCCTGCGTTACGATGGGGGGGGACGCATGTGTGTCTCAGTGCATGCAGTCTTAGTTTGGCAGCGCCAACGCTAGCTTAGCTTAGCATAATCAATGGAATCCTATGTTGTCAGGTAGCATGTCGTGAGAAATTGATTTCTCAGACACTTTTCATTTTGGGTGAACTATCCACGATGCATATTGTTGCATTTTTATATTGTGACACCCTTATGTGTGTGTGTTCCTCAGGTGGAGGTGATCGGCGGGTCTGACAAGTATCATGCTGTGTGTCGGATGTGTTACGGAGATCTGATGAAGAGTAAAGAGAACCGAGAGCCGCAGCGAGACGAGACCCCTCCGCATCATGTGACGTCAGGAAAACCTCTGGATCAGAGCGCATCACGCAAACTCTTCTCTTCACTTCACCTCTGAGAGTGTGTGTGTGTGGCACTTCTGTAGTAATAACATTAACTCTTTGTTTAGCATCCAGCAAAATATATTTTAATATAAATGATCTTAAACTATTTCAATTTGTCTAACAAGACCAGCTAACATCCTGAAACACTGCCATGGAAGTGATGCTTTATACTGATAAAATTTTTTTATGATTATTATTTTTATACACATTAAACATTTTCTGCTCACTAGGAATTTGTGACATGAGAAGTTTAATTTCAACAGATGCATGTAAATAAAAATGACATTCCTCAATCAAAGACTCGTTTTATTTTAGAAATACAGTGTTTTTGTTTGTTTTTAGGAGCAATAGAAATAAATATAATCTGGTTATTCAGAGAAAACAGACCTGTAACCTGAAAATATACAAACGTAAACGCTAAAACTTTAAGCAGTGAAAACATGTGAATTGCATGCAAACCACTAAACAAGATTTTAAAATTGTTCATGTTACTGTAATTATAGAAGCTTGTTTCTGCTATGGCATAAAACGAATTAAAGCTCAACCTTGAGCTAAATGTTATTTTCTCTGAACTGAGTTTACACTAAAGTTTTTTTTTTTTTTTAAAGAAATTATACATTTATTCATCTAGGACGCATTAAATTGATCAAAAGTGACATTTATAATGTTATAAAAGATTATTTTTCAGAAAAATGCTGTTCTTTTGAACTTTCCAGTCATCAAAGAATCTCAAACCAAATATATCACTGTTTCCACAAAAATATTGATAATCAAATGTGTCTGGAGCATCAGATCCTCATATTATCCTGATTTCTGAAGGGTCATGTGACACTGAAGACTGGAGTAATGATGCTGAAACTGATCACAGGAATAAATTACACTTTACTAGATATTCACATAGAAAACAGCTGATTTACATAATATTTGACTTTTTACTGTATTTGTGATTGAATAAATGCAGGCTTGGTGAGCAGAAGAAACTTACTGACCCCAAACTTTTGAACACGAGTATATCTTGGATTTTATAACTCGTAATTCTGAGGAAAAAGTCAGAAATGTGAGATTTATTCCGTGGCAGAAACAAGCTTCCACAGGTAACCCAGACCAGCAGAAAACATAAAACCAGCATCACAGTGTGTTTCTGTGGATCCAGACACAAACAGAACCAGAGAATCAGCTTCTCACACTGAATCAGATCAAAAGCATCACGCGTGAATTTACAGCCTTTAACAACGCTTCAATTCGTCTCCAGCGAATCACATGTTTCTGATGTAACAGCTCTTCACGGACTCTTTGTCCCGCCACTTTCCCACTCATTAACAAAACACACACACACTGATTCCAGGAGTGAGCGACAGACGGCTTTATTCCAGCTCATACTCGTCCACAGAAGAAAACTATTTACACATTTATGGCCACATTGTAAAAGCACAGTCGGACTCCTATTGGCCGCCAGCCGAGGCTCCTCCCACATGAGTGGCGTCACGTGACCCGGGTGTCGTGTTTCGTTGGCTTGTGGGCGGGGCTTGTCAGTAGACGGGCGGCTGGTACCGGTTCTGGTCGGACGGGTCGGGGTTCGGCATGAATGGCGGCTGCTGGTACACGTCTGGCCCGGTGTTCTGGAAGGACGGGTAAGTGGGCGGAGCATAAGGGGCAGTGATGTCAGAGGGCGGAGCATAGGGGGAAGTGATGTCAGTGGGCGGATCGTTGTAACTCCGGCTCACGTCTCCAACGCCCTGACGAAACCTCACCAGAGCGAAGTACGTCAGCGCTCCCTGAGAGGACGAGAGAGTCGACTGTCAGGCTACAGCTGCAAGTGTAATCCACCAACGTTTAACCCTCTGGGGCTCTTCGGGCAGGTTTGAACGAAAAATTTGTACGTTTTTTTACTTCATCGGAATGGTAGAAAACTTGGTAAAGGTTTTGGCACTTGCTAAAAGAATCATGGACATGAATAATAAATAAAAATAAAGAAAATATTAAATAAAAAAAACAAGAAACAACATGAATTATAGTCAACCAAAAAAATTTTGACGAGGATTCTTAACTAAAAATGAGCATTTATACTTTTTTTTTTTTTTTACCCTCTGGGGCTCTTCGGTCATTTTTGACTGAAAATTTGAATGCTACGAAACTTGGTAAAGGTTTCGGCCCTTGCACACACAAAAGAATCATGGACATGATTCGATAAGGTTAAATAGTCACATTTGTGCTCCTCACGGTCAAAAATGAGTGCATTGGAAATTAATGGGAGACGAGACTCCTCTAGTGGAAGCGTTCGGTACTGCAGCCCAACACATTTTTTGGAAATATTAAGCTCAAATTTGGAACACAACTTGTTTAGATTTATGGCTTTGATTTTCTTGCAGTTTTATAGTAAAACGTGTTTTTGAAAATATAGATTTCATTTAAAAATTGAAAATAGTATTTGTGTGCATTTTTCATAACAATAAACGTAAAATTCTGCTACTTTTTTTAAGTTCACTTTTTTCTCTTCAGCAATAATCTCCAAGTGTCGCCTCCAAAAAGAGATCAAACTTCAAACTGTGCTCTTAAGCGTTCAAGATTTACCAGTTTAACTTGGAAATTTAATTTTCAGGTCTACGCTAAAAAAGTGAATAAATGGATTATAAATACAGCGTAAATATAATGTAAATATAGTACATTAACTTCATTGAAATAAAAAATATTGGTTATTTTTGACCGACAAGCGAAGAGCACCAGTAGTCAAGGTTTCTCATGACTTGATTTCCTCATACATCCTCAGTTCATTCAGACAGCTGTATCTTACACACACACACACTCTCTCTCACTCACTCACACTAAAACACTCTCACACAATCACTCACACACACAGACACTCACTCCTCTCACACAATCACTCACTCACTCACTCACACACACACACACAGACACTCACACTCACTCTCACACAATCACTCACACACACAGACACACAGACACTCACTCCTCTC